>VDFB02270651.1:654210059-654284212 GCA_007258455.2 Sequoia sempervirens | reverse complement strand
GAGAGAGTGGGAGAGGGTGGGAGAGAGTGGGAGAGAGGGTGTGAGAGAGTGGGAGAGTGTTGACAAAGAGATAAAATAGATGTATAAAAAAACCAACTTTATGATAACACGAGCACATTTTTAAGAAGTAGAGACATAGTTGTTCTAGGAAGAGATAATGCGCACACGTTATATTGTGAGAGAGTTATAGCTTTCACTAAAAATGTTAAAAAACACAATATACCTGTGATGTCGGCCCACATTCTACATATTATCCTAGTTATGTGCGTGCTCCAACAAAAAGTAGTTTTTTGATTATTGAGTGAAGTGTCCATGGATGATATTTAGATTCCACCACCTTTTTGATGATCTTTCCACCACCTTTGCATGAAATAGCCAGAGTTTTCACATTGAAAGACATAAAATATCAATTCAATTTTGAATTTTAGTGAGAACTGATATACAATTGAAGTTTGGAGGGAAAAAAACTTTTTAAGTTAAGTCAAATTGTTGAGGAGTTTGAGGAAAGAAGAACCAAAGGCTACATAATTGGGTAGAACTCCTCCATTTGACACTCTGGTTTCATAGGTATGTGATGTCTTTGTACATTTTTTCTCATTCTATTATGGCTTGCTTTCATTTTTGTTGTTCTGCATATTCCATGTTGATCATTGTTTGTTTGTCATGTTACAACCTTAGGTTGTAAATGGAAATTTTAAATTACACAATTCTATAAACTTTCCAATCACATTTTTAAACCACATCTCTTCGAGGCATTTTTTTATTTAACAATTGACTTACTTTGTGTATGCTTTCAAAGCTTTCATTGAGGTATTTTGTCAAACAGTTATACAAACTAGTTGATTGCCTTGTCTATGCTACCAAATTTTCCATACATGTCTCTAAAAAATTGGAATATAATCCTAATGCAGTAGGGGGAGGCCTACAACACATAAACACACAACTCCAATCTACAAGCACAATTTTCAATTTACATTTTCATTAGGATCTCTTCATTCAACATATTCACACTGTCCCTTGTAGCATATCAAAGTCACTCATTCAGGTATAATTCCACTCACACAACCTTTCAACTCACAACATAACACACATTAGAGACCCATTACAGAGCCTTTCAACATATCCAACAATCACCAATGCTTGTGTTTGTACCAAACTGCACAAATCAGGTTTTTCACGCTTATAAGTGCCTAAGTTAGCCCACTTTTACAAAGGGGCCACCTTCAAAACTTGTCCAAATCTCCTAAAACCTTGGGGAAGCACTTTATATCTGTCAAAACTTCAAATTACAGTGCTATATTGCAGACATTCAATCATTTACCACCCAAACCATAAAACCCTCTCCCTAGACTTAGAAAACCTAGGTTTTATTGAAATTAGCACTTGCCAAACACTCCAAAACTTTACAATTGTTCAAACAAGTCTAAAATACCTTGATCATGCTCAATATAACATAAAATAATGCTGCCCAACTCATAAACTCAATTTCACTAACCAAAACCTCATTTTTCTTAAGGAAATCTCAACATTTCCTCATTTGGTTTGATGCCCAATCCAAGGATCATCCTCCATTCAAGTTTCTCATGGCCTTTGATAATGTTTACCTCCTAAAACAAACTACTTCAACTTTGAAAACTAGCATTTGAAGGAGGTGACCATTGATCTCCCTCTTTAATACACTTTTACAACCCTGGTGTAGGAGCACCTACACCTCATCCTCCTTATTTGATCATTTGATGGTAATTAGGAGGTTAATAGGTAGGTGGATGAGTCTTTGAGCATGTTTTGTTTTTAAAAAGGTCAATCAAGATAACTAAGCATGTCTTAGGTTGAGTTTTTGAGTTTAGGTGTTAAAATGTGAAAATTGGTGATCTTGCACTAAAGTATCTTTGTAGCCTTTGAAGGAAAGTTTTTGAATTTACACATAAAGTGTGAAATATTAGTGTTTTGTGGATGTAATAAGGATCATTTCAAGCCTTTGGTTTTGTTTTAGTGAGTTATAGGTGTTAGGGGTGCAAACTTACAATATGAGTAATATTGTTTTTATATCATGTGTAAATGATGTAAACTTGGCCTTCAACGGTCATTAAGGGTTTCAAATTTAGTTGCAAGGTAGTTGATCGGTGGGATGTGAAGAAGAATCCTTTAAATGGAATGTATACATGGAATGTAAGTTTGATTTGGAGTTTATGAGAAGAAAATTCATTGAAATCTCAAGTTTAGCAGCAATTTTCTGTGTTTTCATATTTTTTCCTGACCTGTAACTCGTGTAAGGGACCCTATGATGTTTGATTTAAGTGTAGGATGCATGATTTGAGTGATAGGGAAGAAATAGGAGTAATAGACCTGCTACTACAATGAGTTTTGTGAACAAAAATGCATGTGAATGAGGGCTTAGGCCTAGGGTTTGGAAAAATCTCTATGGGAGGTCATGATGTTTTGAACTTTTAGGCATGTGCAGGATTGATGTCCTTTGTTCAAGTTGGTTTTAAAGTCTGGGAGGTTTTGTAAGTAGCATATTCAATAAACCCTCTTAAATAGTGTATAAAACAATGGTTTTCAGGTTTGGCATGAATTTTTCTGTACCAGAGGAATCTAACTTCTAATGATTGTCAAGCTTTGAGGGTTGTTTGGTTTGTTCAAATAGGTAATATTAATCTTGTTAGATTCCTCTTAAAGTCATGTTGTCAAATTGGTTGTGATTGAGCCTCTGAGGTCTACATAAAACCCTTCACTATTTGTTAATTTCACAACTTAGCACTTTTTGCACATTTTGAAAATTCTAATACCTATTTAAACTATTTTGGTTTTCATCTCTATTTCTAAATTACCTCATCAGTAAATCTACCTCATCACCTATGTTTTCTATTTATAAAGCCTTGAATGACATATATATTTCATTTATTTTAATGGATACATTTTTGAGGAAATAATATTCATCTCATTACCATGCTACATGTAAAATTATCTGCCATGTCGAAGAAACGAACAAGGAAGAAACTAACAAAGAGTATGAAACCTTCAAAGAAAAAGAGAGAGAATGGGTGGCGACATATCATGAAAAGAAGAAATGGGATCATGTTAAGAATAAATGGGATCGTGTTAGGCCCCTCTACAATAACCTCTCTCGATTTTTGTTATCTCAGAGTGGTTTTCCTGTGGTGTCCAGTTTTTAGTTAATGGAAAAAGTGTCAAATGAAAGTAGTGGAAAGTTGCAAAGTGGTCCAACTTTCATTCTAAAACTCATGTAACCAAACAAACTATTCCAACATGTCTGAATAGGTATGTTTATGCTAGGCATGGTCCTCTTTCACACCCAAACATGTGGAATCGCTACGAGCTATGTTCAACTGGATCGATTCCTTAAGGGTCCAAAGTGCAAAATGGTTACAAACTTAAGCATGCTTTTAATCAGATACCGTGACACTTAGAAAATTCTCATTTGATCCTATGGGATCATATTGGTCCCCTCTACAATAACCTCTCTCAGTTTTATTATCTTGGAGTGGTTTTCCTGTGGTGTCCAGTTTTCAGTTGATGGAAAAAGTGTCAAATGCAAGTAGTGGAAAGTTGCAAAGTGATGCAACTTTCGTTCTACAAATCATGTGACCAAATGAACTATTACAATGCATCCTAATAGGTAATTTTACTCTAGGAATTGTCCTCTTTCACACCCAAACATGCGGAATTGTTCTGAGCTATATTCAACAGATCGATTCCTTAAGGATCCAAAGTGCAAAATGACTACAAACTTCAGTATGTTGTTACTCGGATACCATGACACTTAGAAACTTCTCATCTAATCCTATGGGATCATGTTGGGCCCCTCTACAATAAACTCTCTCAATTTTTTTTTATCTTGGATTGATTTTCTCGTGGTGTCTAGTTTTTAGATGATGAAAAAAAGTGTCAAATGCAAGTAGTGGAAAGTTGCAAAGTGGTGCAAATTTCGTTCTACAACTTGTGTGACCAAACAAAATATTCCAACGTGTCCGAATAGGTATGTTTATGCTAGGATGGTCCTCTTTCACACCCAAACATGTGGAATCGCTCTGAGCTACGTTCAACCGGATTGATCCCTTAAGGGTCCAAAGTGCAAAATGGCTACAAATTTCAACATGTTACTCGGATACCGTGATGCTTAGAAACTTCTCGTCTAATCCTATAGGATCACATTGGGCCCCTCTACAATAACTGCTCTCTATTTTTGTTATCTTAGAGTGGTTTTCCAGTGGTGTCCAGTTTTCAGTTGATGGAAAAAGTGTCAAATGGAAGCAGTGGAAAGTTGCAAAGTGGTGCGACTTTCATTTTCTAACTCGTGTGACCAAAAAAACTATTCCAACACTTCCAAATAGGTATTTTTAAACTAGGAATGGTCCTCTTTCACACCCAAACACAAAATTGCTCTGAGCTACGTTCAACCGGATTGATCCCTTAAGGTTCCAGAGTGCAAAATGGCTGCAAACTTCAGCATGTTGTTACTCGGACACCGTGATGCTTAGAAACTTCTTGTATGATCCTATGAGATCATGTTGGGCCCCTCTACAATAACCTCTCTCTATTTTTGTTATCTCGGAGTGGTTTTCCTGTGGTGTCTAGTTTTCAGTTGATGGAAAAAGTGTCAAATGAAAGTAGTGGAAAGTCGCAAAGTGGTGCAACTTTCGTTCTGCAACTCATGTGACCAAACAAATTGTTCCAACACATCTAAATAGGTATGTTTACGCAAGGAATGGTCCTCTTTTGCACCAAAACATGTGAAAAATCACTCTGAGCTACATTCAACCGGATCGATCCCTTAAGGGTCCAAAGTACAAAATGGCTGCAAACTTCAACATGTTATTACTCAAATACTATGATGCTTAGAAACTTCTCGTCTGATCCTATGGGATCATGTTGGACTCCTCTACAATAACCTCTCTCAGTTTTTGTTATCTAAGAGTGTTTTTCCCATGGTGTCCAGTTTTCAGTTGATGGAAAAAGTGTCAAATGCAAGTAGTGGAAAGTTACAAACTGGTGCAACTTTCATTCTGCAACTTTTGTGACCAAACAAACTGTTCCAATGCATCTGAATAGGTATGTTTACGCTAGGCCTAGAATCGATCCCTTAAGGGTTCAAGTGTAATATGTTGAAATAGGCCATTCCACCTATTGTTCAAGTTGTGTCTCGATGATATGGGTCTGATGTAAGTAGGACAGGGAGTAGGAATAAGAAAATAGCATTGGTAAAGGCATTAGAAGAGATTACTAACACTACCCCTATTCAAAATTCAAAATTGAGGCCCCTTCAAAGCAAGGCTAGAAGAGGTGAAAAGAAGAAATTGCTTGAAAATAAGTTAGAATAGGTTGGAAATAGGGTGAGGTTGTGGAGTTTGATGTGTTCAAAAGTTTTGCAAGGATAGGGGAGGTCAAAATTATGTTATGGCATGATGCCCTACTTGGGAAAACAAGGATTTTGAATGAAAAAGAGATGTTTGAGGGAGTAAAAGTGGGTAAAGTGAAGAGGCAACATAATTTGGTGGTCAATTAAGTTTGTGCAGGAAGAATGAAGAGTGTTGGAATAGGTTTTGAGGTTTAGGTTCAGGTTCGGGGGTTCGGTTCGCTAGTTAGGCCCAATTTTTTTGGAGGGGGGTTCAGTTCGTTTTGGGTTCGTTGGTACAAAAATCATGTAAAAACAAAATATAAATATATATGCCTAGAAGCATGCATTAGGATTAGAATATCACATAACATCATATAAACAACAAAACCACCATAAACTTGAATGTCATTTAAAACATGCAAGATAAATATTCATCTTTGAAACTTAAATTGTGGTAGCTTGATATACAGAGTCTATTGATGCTAGGGTTCAATTTGTATGATTTTGAAAAAAGAAGCCAATTGAGTAGAGTTATCAGTGTTCTTCATAAATCATAAGAATTTGTTTACTACACTAGCCATTTTGATGTCTTCTTGCGGTCTCAAACATTATTTTGTATCATTGTTACATTGGTCTTGAGATTGGTAGCTTAATATAGCTCCACAATACAAAATCCGGTTTACCTATGTAGTGTAACAATGGCATAGGCAGATTTTTCTTTCAAAGAACCAAAGGGTGAATGCACAATTGAAGTGTATAAACACATATCTTTTTGTAATATCAAGGATACTTTTTGAAACTTCCATGCATTGCTAATCTAAAAGGAAAAGTCTTATACATATCCTTTGCTTAATTGAGTTGTTCCAATCAAAGGATTAAATATATTGGAATCTTTTTATCAATCATTTCATAGAATACCAATTGAAAACGTGTTTTTTTCTTTTAGATAGAGTTGTTTACCATCAATCAATTAATTTATTCAAGACAAACCATGGAGGACAGCAATGATCAATGCTATGGCTAACCAATTAATAAGTATACATGTGAATAATTCAAGCATATACATGTGAATAAGGGAAGCACAAGTAGTCACAAACACATATGCCTTGAAGTATACACATGAATACATAGTATACACAACTTAAGACAAAGTATATGCATGAATACAAGGTATACGCATGAAAATGCGTAAGTCGCAAGTGCAAGAAGAATGAAGAGTGTTGGAATAGGTTTTGAGGTTCGGGTTCATATTCAAGGGTTTGGTTCGCTAGTTAGGCCAAGTTTTTTTTGGAGGGGGGTTCGGTTCGTTTTGGGTTCGTTGGTACAAAAATCATGTAAAAACAAAATATAAATATATATGTAGCCTAGAAGCATGCATTAGGATTAGAATATCACATAACATCATATAAACAAAAAAACCACCATAAAATTGAATGTCATTTAGAACATGCATGATAAATATTCATCTTTGAAACTTGAATTGTGGTAGCTTGATAAATAGAGTCTATTGATGCTAGGGTTCAATTTGTATGATTTTGGAAAAAGAAGCCAACTGGGTAGAGTTATCAGTGTTCTTCATAAATCATAAGAATTTGTTTACTACACTAGCCATTTTGATGTCTTCTTGCAGTCTCAAACATTATTTTGTATCATTGTTACATTGGTCTTGAGATTGGTAGCTTAATATAGCTCCACAATACAAAATTTGGTTTACTTGTGCAGTGTAACAATGGCATAGGCAGATTTTTCTTTCAAAGAACCAAAGGGTGAGTGAACAATTGAAGTGTATAAACACATATCTTTTTGTAATATCAAGGATACTTTTTGAAACTTCCATGCATTTCTAATCTAAAAGGAAAAGTCTTATACATATCGTTTGCTTAATTGAGTTGTTCCAATAAAAGGATTAAATATATTGGAATCTTTTTATCAATCATTTCATAGAATGCCAGTTGAAAACATGTTTTTTTCTTTTAGATAAAGTTGTTTACCATCAATCAATTAATTTATTCAAGACAAACCATGGACAACAATGATCAATGCTATGGCTAACCAATTAATAAGTATACACGTGAATAATTCAAGCATGTACATGTGAATAAGGGAAGCACAAGTAGTCACAAACACATATGCCTTGAAGTATACACACGAATACATAGTATACACAACTTAAGACAAAGTATATGCATGAATACAAGGTATACGCATGAAAACGTGTAAGTCGCAAGTGCAAGAAGAATGAAGAGTGTTGGAATAGGTTTTGAGGTTTGGGTTCAGGTTCGAGGGTTCGGTTTACCAGTTAGGCCAAATTTTTTTGGAGGGGGGTTCAGCTCGTTTTGGGTTCGTTGGTACAAAAATCATGTAAAAAAAATATATAAATATATATGCAGCCTAGAAGCATGCATTAGGATTAGAATATGACATAACATCATATAAACAACAAAACCACCATAAACTTGAATGCCATTTAAAACATGCATGATAAATATTCATCTTTGAAACTTGAATTGTGGTAACTTGATATATAAAGTCTATTGATGCTAGGGTTCAATTTGTATGATTTTGGAAAAAGAAGCCAACTAAGTAGAGTTATCAGTGTTCTTCATAAATCATAAGAATTTTTTTAGTACACTAGCCATTTTAATGTCTTCTCGCAGTCTCAAACATTATTTTGTATCATTGTTACATTGGTATTGAGATTGGTAGCTTAATATAGCTCCATAATACAAAATTTGGTTTAACTATACAGTGTAACAATGGCATAGGAAGATTTTTCTTTCAAAGAACCAAAGGGTGAGTGCACAATTGAAGTGTATAAACACATATCTTTTTGTAATATCAAGGATACTTTTTGAAACTTCCATGCATTGCTAATCTAAAAGGAAAAGTCTTATACATATCATTTGCTTAATTGAGTTGTTCCAATCAAAGGATTAAATATATTGGAATCTTTTTATCAATCATTTCACAGAATACCAATTGAAAACATGTTTTTTTCTTTTAGATAAAGTTTTTTACCATCAATCAATTAATTTATTCAAGAAAAACCATGAAGGACAGAAATGATCAATGCTATGGCTAACCAATTAATAAGTATACATGTGAATAAGTCAAGCATGTACATGTGAATAAGGGAAGCACAAGTAGTCACATATACATATGCCTTGAAATATACACACGAATACATAGTATACACAACTTAAGACAAAGTATATGCACAATTACAAGCTATACGCATGAAAATGCATAAGTCCCAAATTATACATTGGAACACACGTAAGTCACAAAGTATACACGTGTGTTGTAAAGTAAACACTTCAATACACGTAACTCATATCTATTGAAACATGAATTTATAACATGCAAATATAGACACCATCGATAAAAAGATCTGTATTAACCAAATAGCCATGTATGCATACATCAATATATGTTGATATAAGTATAAAATATAGGTACAAAATAGCCATATAGGCTTACAAGAATGCCATATAGGCATACAATGTCAAATATATCCAATATAAACTATATATAAAACTGCCATGTAGGCATACAACAAAGGGCTCTGGAATCAAAAGTCATTGCTCTCCAGGCTCTCAAAATAAACTCTTGCCCTTTATTGGTCGATCAGATGGCAATAGGTCTGTCACTCGTTTCTGCTGCACTCAAGGAGTGCTCCTGCTACTCCTCCTACTACTATTAAGTTCTTGGTGAAGTTTTAACTGTTACAATAAGAAATAAATACATTAATATATAGAAATTACATTATAAAAAATGATATATTTAAACAAATAATCACTTACGGCCATATCATGATCACTCTCCTCAAGGGAAATATTCGCACATCGATGCTGAGGTGTGCTCAAGCCCTATATAAACCATCCAAATAGAAATTAGACTACAAATCAATAATTTGGTTTGATTTTTCACTCGAACTAACATCTATAACAATGAATGTAAATTGAAATTTAGTAATTTGCCTCATACCTCCCTTGTCAGAGCCATCGAGGATTGTATATTGGATGAAACACCAATATCCATTGCCCTCGTAAAATTTGGAGGTGTTTCCACAACCAACATCTGAAAATAAAATAAAAATTATTTAATTACAAAAAAGTTACAATAGCGATGGACACGCATGACTTATAGTGTATGAGATCTAATGAACAAAATTTTGAGTACTTATTAAACTATATATTTCTGATTATCATGCTTACTATTTTCCCTATCCATATCTTGTTCAAAAGGATGTTTTTTTAGGATTTTACCCATAGCAGTAAGCCACTGAATCATTTGATTAAATGCTTTCATAGGCATGTACAATAACTGTGGTGGCATAGAGAAGGCAGTGAACTGTTTGAAAAAATGCCTCAAAAGAAATGGGGTCTTGTGGTGATGGAATGCCATTACAAACAAATGCACGTCATGGCATTCCATCACCATAAGAACGCATTTCTTTCAAGCATTTTTTCAAAAATTTCATTTCCTTCTCTATGACTAGTATTATTGCTTACTATTATCCTTTGATAGATACTTTTCCAAGCATCCATAGTTTGTTGGAAAGCACCTATTTTAGGCTTTTAGCCATAGCAGCAAGGAAGCATGAGTAGTTTGATAAAATGATTTGGTTCACATGTATGAAAAATGTGGTATCATAAAAAAGGTGGTGAGCATTTTGAAGAAATACCTCAAAGAAATGTGGTCTCATGGTGATGGAATGGAATTCCATCGCCATGAGACCGCATTTCTTCGAGGCATTTTTTGAAACTACTAACTTCCTTGTCTATGTTATTTCTTACTATTATGGTTTCATAGATTTTTTCCAAGCATCCATAGTTTGTCGTGCAGGTGCACCTTTGCAAGCACATGCCTCCATGTGAAGAAAATGAATCACTACTTATGTTGACTTTCTAAACAACTATATTGTAGTTGAAATTTTGTCATCTATCAACATCTAGTTATTAGTTATGGAATGTGAAGTAATGCTTTGAGTTTGAATGATGTGCAATGCAACGTAACCAACGATATGAATATAAACTACACAAATCTATTAAGTACAATTCATTAGTTAAATTCTTTATTCTATTACCTACGTGAATGTTTGAGTAAATCCACTGGCATTGGGAGGTGTTGATCAGTATAGGATCTAGACTATATGCAGTATTGAATGCTTAACTTTTACAATGATTATTCCAAGTTAATTAGAACAAAATTAACTCATGGAAATAATTAGAATAATTAAATTGACAAGGTGATAACAACAGAATGAAAGAAAAGAATGGAGAAAGAGATGCAAATAGTGTTTGATTATGGTGTTCGCCACAAATGTGACTACGTCTCCGGGTCCGCTCCAATAGAGTGACCGATCCAATTAATCTCCAAAATCAGAATTACAATTGCACCAAAACCATTTCTTCTAGCACTTCGGTAGCATAACCATACTCCGATGTACGAAAATGGCTCCAAGAATCTCCTAGAACTCCTCTCTGTATCACCTAGCACTAGTTTTCCTTGAAAATTATGAGTACCCAACTCACTCACTCTCTCCCCTTTAAATACATAAAAATTGCTCAAATTGACCTTTAACCAATTGATTTTACAATATTCACCTTATCTCTCCAAAATACATAAAAATATTCAAATCTCCCTTTATTTACATAAAAATATTTAAAATAACCCCCATTTATATATTAGGATTTTTTTAATAATCCTAATTAATCCCCAAAATTAATCTAAGCCCTTCCCATTTCTCAATTTCGGGCTTCATTGTTTGGGAGGTTGCTTTTGTTTTTTAAAATTAGGAGGGTTTGTTTTAATTTAAAAGGCAATCGGTTTTGAAACAGTAAACAAAATTAACCAATGCTAATTATATTGTAAAGCCATCGCATGGCTTACCGGTGGCTATTGTTTTTGTTAGGCTGGCAGTTGGGGGTTCAACCCCCGCCACTGGCTTTTAATAGCCATTTGCCAAATTTTAAATAACAAAAAAAAACTGCCCCTCGTTTATAGTTAATTGCAGACACTTTGGTGCAATGGTCCGGCGGTGATTTCGACAGATGGGTGGTAGGTGGTTCGAATCCACCCAACAACATTTTGTTAAAAAAAACAAACTATCAAATATGAATCCGCGGGTAGGGATGAGAGACAGCGCCATGTGTCGCACCAGGAGGGTGCCACATGGCGATCTTAGATTGGCTGATTTCGTAGACGTGGTTGCTGACAGGGACAGTGACTGGGACACTGACTGTACCTGCTGACTCGGATAATGATGTGGACGATGACTATGCGCTGACTGACTGATGACGTGTGCCGCTGACTGGTGTACGGATGGACACGTGTCACGATCCGATTGGTCCGTACAATGCTGACGTGGAAGCCATGTGTCAATTTTTGGTTTGGCCACTTCACCATCAGTACATTACTGAATGCTGACATCAGCATCCGTACGGTCCACCTCAAAAGTCAACTGCAAGCTTTGATTGCCGATAACTCTCGCATACGATGTCGGATTTCGACGAAACGAACGCCGTCAGAATCGTTTCGACGAGCTCTTCACGATGATGCCAACTTCAACAACTTTTGACAATGCTATTTTTTTCGCTTCCTGGATGCCCCTGATCCCAGTTTGACCCAAGGTTTGACTGGCCATAACTTGCACAAACGGACTCCTTTTCTCTCCGTTCGAGTTGCGTTGGAATCAGGACACCGAGATATTTCTGATGGTGTAGATTCTGGAGAGAAATGAGACACTTCAATTTTCACTGAAAATATCCACCGGATCAGGCCTCCCCACTGAAGACCTTTTGGACCTCCAAAAGTGGCATTAATCTGACATTAAGTGAGGACTTGGCCTCCCCACTTGTCCTATATCCTCTGTACATCTGAATACCTGGCTCACAAGCATAATCAAGACTGCAACAATATTGTTGAACATAAACATAACTTTATCACTTCCATAAGCTTCTACATCAATTGTCGTAGCCACTAACCAACAAAAATTGACTAGCATCAAGCTGAACAATAATGCAGAAATGAAAGAGAATAAGTCAACATATCGATCCTTCACAACAGTCACATTTTTACCCAAGGATTCATCAATGCTTTCAATCATCATTCCCTCATGCTGTACTATGGGTGCATCCTGCAACATCTGACCCTGGTTAGCTACTCCAAGTTCAAGTGTAGAACCACCTGTACTGACAGACATAAGAGTTAACTCTTTACTTGCATTAATTACCCTCTTTAACTGCCCTGTGTTTGCAAAAGAACGATCAGTCTTAATCCTGTGAGAATGTACAATATACTGAATGCCATCTTTAAACAAGTGATAATGATTCTTTTCCCTGTAGAAAATTGCTTTCCTATCATATAAATAAGGGCTACCAAGCACTATCCCACAGATATCCAGTGGAACCACATCAAACTGTACTTCATCCACAAACTTACTAGTGATTGCGAATCTTAAGGTGCATTGTCTTGTTACTTGCAGCTTATCAGTTTCATAAATCCAACCTAGAGGATAAGGTTTCTTATGTTGTGTAGTTTTTAATCCCAAGTTTCTTACAACATCTTCTGAAATTAAGTTCACTTGAGAACCACTATCTATGAGTGCATCAATTTTACTGTTCTTAGCAACAACCCTTAAGTGGAAAAGTTCATTCCTTTTCTTATCTTCAGAGAAATCATTAACTGTAGAAGTAGAAGGACAACTATGAACAAAAACACCAGAAATAGGAGCTTTACCTTTCAAACCCATAGCTGTTATCTTAGTCTCATCATCTGAATCTGAACCAAGATCCAAAACAACATTCGTGGCTTTCTCCTTACCTTTCTATTTCTGATTCTGTCTTTGAGCCCACTTAGGCTTCAATTCGGGATGCAACTTCCAACAATGTTCTTCATCATGACCATTCTTGTCACAATGAGAGCAAGAAAGTTTCTCATCCTTCTTAACTATAGTTGCCTTCTTTCCTTTCCCTGTCTCTGCAACCTTAGAAGATTTCTTTACATCATTATCAAACTTATCAATAAAAGATCCTTTACCCCTTGACTCTAAGTGTGTAGCTTGAACAGACACTTCATCCAAATTACAAGGGTTCAATACCAAAATAGAATGCCTAAGGTAGGAATGCAGACCTCCTATGTACTTCAACAAAGTGTCCTGGGTGTACAAAGGAACATTCAAAGCAATAGCCCTTTTCCTGAATTCATGGGTGTACTCTTGGACAGTTTGACCTTTCCCTTGCCTAAAAATTTTCCAGTCCATCATTAACTGTTGCATATGTCCTAGGGGATAAAACTGCTTTTTAAGAGCATTAACAAACTCTGCCCAAGTTAAACTAACTCTACCATGTTGTGAAACTTCTGCCTTAGACTTACTTTCCCACCAAGTTAAGGCTATACCTCCTAATCGAAGAGTAGCTAATTGGATCCTATCAACATCATCTAATAGGTTTTGGACTCTACAGTAGACTTCAACTTGCTGAATCCAATCATCCAATTTTTCAGCATTAAGTTCACCACAATACTTTGGTAAATCAAATTTTACATCCAATTTAATTTTAGGCTTATACCCACTCTTCAAAGGATTAAAAGAAGTAGAATGAGGAGAAGATGGAGAAGAAGGAGAAGAGGGAGGAGAAGAAGAAGAAGAGGGTGGATCTAGTTGCTTGTCACCATCTCCATGATGTTTCTCTTTCTTGTCTTCACGAACATCTTCCTTTGACGAACCTCCTTCACGATCCTTCCGCTCTTGTCTTTCTTGGAAAAGAATGTCCACCTTAGACTTCATCTCTAGGAATGCTCTTCAAAATTCCTGCTCACTGATTTCATCAGGAAGCTCCATCCCAGAAACAGACATCTTCGAAAAAGTTCTTCGCTTCCCGATCTCAGGATTAAAGTCTTTGAGCTTCCCTTCACCCTTCTGAATCCTGGATCTCATTAGCATTCAAGAAAAACAACTGCAATAATAGTCAACTGAGCTCTGATACCAACTTGATCTGTATAGGATCTAGACTATATGCAGTATTGAATGCTTAACTTTTACAATGATTATTCCAAGTTAATTAGAACAAAATTAACTCATGGAAATAATTAGAATAATTAAATTGACAAGGTGATAACAACAGAATGAAAGAAAAGAATGGAGAAAGAGATGCAAACAGTGTTTGATTACGGAGTTCGCCACAAATGTGACTACATCTCCGGGTCCGCTCCAATAGAGTGACCGATCCAATTAATCTCCAAAATCATAATTACAATTGCACCAAAACCATTTCTTCTAGCACTTCGGTAGCATAACCATACTCCGATGTACGAAAATGGCTCCAAGAATCTCCTAGAACTCCTCTCTGTATCACCTCGTCATTTTAATTATTGTAGTTATTTCAATGAGTTAATTCTGTTCTAATTAACTTGGAATAATCATTGTAAAAGTTAAGCATTCAAATTCTGCAAGTAGTCTAGATCCTATACAGATCAGGTGTTCCCTCAAAACCTCCAATATTACCCTGTTCAACATCTAAAATCATATATTAAAATACCATTCGTAAAACAATCCTATTAACATGTAATAAATTTATAATTGTTTACTAGTTACATACCCCACCAAGTGTACTACAAAAATAAGTAGGTGGAGGGCTGGTGTATCGAGTCTCAACAATGTGACCCTGTAATTTTATTAAAATCATAAAACTAAATTAGTTAATATTGCATTTCAAAATCAAAATTTAATAAATTAAAATTCAATGAACATGCTAACTTTTACCCGAGTATCAATTCCAAATGTATCATGCAAAATTTCAGCCACCCTCTCCATCTCTGTAGTTGCATAATGATCCTCCATAGCAGCCTCCTGAGTGTCGGTGGGGTCATATGAACAAGTCACCCCGCAAGATTGACACACATGGGTTTGAAGGCCACCACTCGAAGACTCCCTTAGATGGCGTTGTAGAATAGGACTAGTATGATGGATGACACTCTGGGTCAAAGTGTTGATCACTTGCAATGTCTCTACGTTTGCACTCTCCTTCATGATTGTAGGCATAACAATGTGCTCACGAGGTGGCCTAATGTGTCTACCACCTGCTAGGTTGGAAGATGCGTATGCAAAAGTAGTCACAGACATCACTAACTTGGGGAAACTCATCGCAGGTTCATTTCCATCCCTAGGGCTAGCTTCCCATCCAGCTTAAATCCAAGGACTTACCCATGCCTTGGCTCATCAGACACCAATGTCGAATCAAGTTTTACAGCTACCAATAGTGCCTCATCTAGGGCAGCCATTAAATTAGGTTCCTCCCTGCCTCATTACTTGTAACCTTGGAAACAACAGACTTACACTCAATAGCTGCAAGTTCCCTCATACCTACAAAATTTAGAATTCCCACCTGCTCAGTAGAACCAACCCATGACACAATCAGTTTTCCTTCAGAACTCAACTCCAGAGTAGAGTAATACGGAGAAGGATTGGATTGATGAGCTGACGAAATTAGTGAAGAAGCTACCTACTAAAATGACACATTTGAGGAACCAAAATAACCAACTTCAAGATTCTCAAAGAAGCATTCAAGCCAACCTCAACTGAGAAAGCCATGATATGAGTGCCTCCTCTAGATATAACTATGAGAGAGGTCAAAATTAAGGCCAAGGCTTTGAAAGGAGACCCACACATCAAAAAAATTGAACATGGAATACAAGGCCAAATAATGGAGGTGTTCTCACACCCCTCAACCAACCAAGTAGTAGTGACAAGGCAACAAGAGACATTTATTTGGCAGAGATGGCCTTATCTAGATGGTGCTAGATTCACAAAAAAAACATGCATTCTGAATTGGATTGTCCAGAATTTCAAACTGTAGCAAAATTTTTCCAAGTGGAAGTTCATAATGTCGTTGATGGTGCTAGATGCAGGGACCTAGTTCCATTTGAACCATATGATTCCTCAGTACTCATGGTTAATCAAGCTCCATTCTTGCAAGGTGAAAGCAACTTACCTGAGAAGGAAGTCGCTACCCCGAAGAACGAATGAGTAAAAGATGTAAGCAACAAAATCCCATTATCCTAACTCTTCGGTTTAGTAGATAATGGTCCAATAGATGAGGAAGAGCCCCGTGAGGATGAATTCCATATGTTCCATCAAAGGGCGACCCCTTATAATTTGAGAAATAGACAAGTAGGTGGTCCTTTCACAACCTCTACTCCTCCCAACAATTTTAGAACCCCGCCTGACCCCAATGCTAGCAATAATCTGAGCTACCCTCATGTTCCCACCAAGTACTTCAATAAGAATAGGTAGTTGAACCAAACTCAGAGCCAACCTACTAGTTCTTCTCAGGATAAATCTTTCGAAGTAGAGGTTGAAAAAATGGGGGAATACATGGTAGAAGAGTTCAAGAAAGTTAAATTGAGTTTGTCAGCTTTTGAATTACTTAGAGTCCTAGCGGTTAGAAATACCATCTTTGGGATGCTTAACGGGACCGCTTCATCCAAGTCAACTTCAGAAGTTCCTACTAAGGTGGTTCCATTTGATACTACATGAAGTGAACCTGTGATTAGGGAAATCTTAGGTAAGAGATCGGATCAGATTCCAAATCAGCAAGTCAACAAAAATCAATCACTAGACAAAATTGTGGCTAAAGAGCCAAACCAATCTCAAACTAGGGACAAAAATAGTGACAATGACAAAGCTCAAGTAGCCCAAGCTGATGTATCTATGGGGATGTTCCAGGGAAAGTTGGAGACCCCTCCTTTCTTGACAACCATTAAAATATTTGGAAAAAATTTACATAACTGTCTGCTTGATTCTGGAGCCTTAGCCAATGTTATGCATTTGGCAGTATGAAAATCCTTAGGAATAACTCCAACTCCCTCCCGATGAAAGGTGACTTAGTTGGAAAATACAGAGGTGAACATAGTTGGGAAATGAATAGGATACCCATGTAAAAAAAAATTGATCCGAGGGTGCAACAGGTGATTGAAATTCAAGTTGCTGACATTCCTGACACATATGGTATTATACTGGGCAGAGACTTTACCCATGCTCTAAATGGGCACACCACCATAGATTATTATCAATTGTGGTTTCCTTGGAAGGGGTTGCCTAATCAGATTCACATTGATTAGGAGGCTCGCATGAAGTTCATGATCACAAAGTACAACAATATGAATGAGGTGTTTTTTGCAAAAACAAAATTAGGGAATTACTCTCCCATGGCTTATCAAGATGAGCAAGAAATCCAAGAAGAGGAAGTGGTCAAAGAGGTCCTTCTTGTATTATGCAATGCTCCTACTAACCTAACTAGTGCACTTGAGAGTACAGGGGTACAGATTGAATTCGACGGTGAAGAATCCTATGAGGATTATAACCTTGGGTTGATGGATGGATTCCAAGAATTTATGCAAAAATATGTGCAAGATCATCTTATCCGAGGAGCCAAAATGAATTTTTCAAGAATTATTAGTGCCAAGTTGGTGCAGGGTACACAATGCTTCACACTCAGAATTTGAATGTTGCCTGTGCTAAATAGTGGTTGAACACATCAAGGGACATGTTACCCTAGAGGGAGCTACAAAAGAGGAACAACTAGATAAAGACCAATTTGAATCCATGCCGCCACTCAGAGATATAAAAGTAGATGCACAACCAGGGAAATAGGAACGTACAACCAACCCCAAGGTTATAGATTCTTATAAATTTTGGACATTACACTTCAATGGGTTCAAATCCAAACAAGGGGCATGAGCTAGCTTCGAACTCATCAGTCCCACGGGTAAGACGTATTTTGATGCCCACATACTTCAATTTTATTATACCAATAATGTAGAAGAATACAAAGCAATAGTTCATGGACTTTTGATGGCATTAAGAAGAAATTCAAAATGCTCTAAGTCTTTGGTGATTCCAAGTTGGTAGTGAAACAAGTCAGGAATGTCTATTCTTGTCATGATAGAAGACTAGCAAACTATAGGCACATGGTAATGGATCTCATAGAAGGCTTAGATTCATTCAATATTCAGCTGATCCCACGTTCTAAAAATCATACTGCCAATGCACTAGCTCAGGAATCAAGCACCCTCCAACCTTTGTCCTTGACTAGATTAAGTAAATTCAATGTAGAGCTCACCTCCACCCCATCAATGCCCAACAATATAACCAAATTTTAGGTCTTTAATGATGATAAGCACATCCTTTATTTCATCACCAGTTTCGATATGTTTGCAACTCAAATCATTGATGAAGCAGAGCCTAAGGAAGTTGAATTAGACATAGAGGGGATCATTAACCTAAAAAAAAATACAATACCATGAGGTATGATTCAGCTAGAGATAATATTTGATTTGTATCAGATAAGGGATCAGGATCATCAAACCAAGGACTCAATTGATAATTAGTGTGAGGCTCACAACCTAGGTATGATTGAAGAAATTAAGAATGTGCTAATTGGAAAAGTGTACAAACCATATGAAAGAAAGGGGATCATTGACACCTTGTGCACATACCATGATGGTATTGCTTGGAGCTATGAATATTTGCAAATATATGATACCTCCATTATTACCCACACCATTCCCCTTAAGCAAGATGTGAGGCCTTTTTGGCAATGTCAATGCTCAATCAACACATTATTGCAGCCTATTTTCTACAAAGAAGTTTAGAAATTGTTTTCCACTCGAATTATCTTCCTAGTTAGGCACTCCACATGGGTGGCGAACTTAGTTCCAATCATAAAGAAGAATGGTGAGATCAAATTATGTGTGGATTTCCAAAATTTGAATAGATCTTCTAGAAAGGACAACTACCCAGTACTATCACTGGATGAGGTATTACAAATAGTCAACGGATCTTAGATGAAGTCTTTTTTGAATGGCTAATCGAGATATAACCAAGTGATGGTGCAATATAAAGATAGGCACAAAATGGGGAAAATTCTCATACAAAAGAATGTTGTTTGGATTAATCAGTGTCGGTACCATGTTTCAACATGCAATGGATATTGCCTTCAAATATCTCATTGGAAAATGCATCATCATATACATGGATGACCTCACTATATTCTTTAAGAAAAGGGGGGACCATGTCTCCAATTTGTGCAAGGTCTTCCAGAAGTGCATAGAGTTTAGCATTTCATTGAACCCAAAGAAGTGCATCTTTGGGGTAACTAAAGGAAAGATGTTGGGACACGTGATATCAGAAAAGGAGATTTCAAATGATCTAAAATACATCTAGGCTATATTAAAGATTCAACTCCCAAGTAGCAAGAAAGAAATGAAATCTTTCTTTGGGAAGATCAACTTTGTCAGAAAGTTCATCACGAGTTTTGCTAAAATCTTCAAGTCATTGAATGCTAAGCTTAAGCAAGATGCTAAAGTGGAGTGGACACTGGAGGCCAAGCATGCCTTTGAAGAAATCAAGAAAGAAATTGTAGATGCACCAATGCTAGTTAGTCTGGACTATCTGAAGGCATTTTATATTTACTCATTTTCTTCAGATCATTCTTGTGTCAGCATGCTAACCCAAAAACATGATAAATTGATCCTCTTGTTTTACCAAAATCTAGTTGTAACCCGAGTAACCATCTAGCAAAGAAAATCTATCAGAACAAGAAACTACCTGCATAATTTTCTCCATGGAAGGGAGTGGGTAGTGGTCTTTCAGTGATGCTTTATTTAAATCTCAAAAATTGACACACAGTCTGATTTCCCCACTTTTCTTCCTACCTAGAACTAAGTTTGACACCAAAGAAGTATGCTTGAACGGAAAAATAATACCACTCTCAACTAATTTATTCAGTTTAGCCTTCATAAGGTGTTCTAATTTGAGGTTAAGAGGTCTCTATTCTGCCTTACTAGTTTTTCATCCAGTTCTAGTTCAATAGTGTGTTGGGCTAGTTCGGGGTCAAAACCTTTCGAATCCTTGTACTCCCAAGCAAAAACATCACTAAATTTTTGGCATAACAAAATAAATGCTTGTTGTTCCTCTTTATTACATACCTTTCCCAACTTAAGAAGTTTTCCTTTGAAGATTTCAATGGTTGCATAATGTTCTTCTTTAACAGTCAGGCTGCACTTGTCTTTTCACACTTGGTCATCTGAATTGAACACAGATTCCAAGGTCACCAATCCTTTTGGCAGCTTGTTGGTCTTCAACTGCACAATCTGGTTATCAGACTGTTGCTACCACATTTCCTGGTTTCCATCTACAAACTTAGCTTCAACAATTAAGAAATTTACAATTTGCTCATCGTTGTCAAAAACCTGCCAACTCACATTATTGTCAGGCATGGAAGGTCTGACCACTATTTTTACATATTGACGTGCCTCTACTTTATGAATCTCATTGGGAATATCAAACTGGGCTCCTATGGTAGTGAGGCTATTAGCATGCTTCTTTTCATTTCTAGAAATCGAAACAATATTAAAAGCATCAAAATCTTCCATCAAATCCCATACACGATGCTTATATTTCTTAAGCAAGTCATTTTTTGCAGCATTTAAATTTCTGACCTAATTTAGTATTAGCTCTGAATCACCATAAATGTATAAACATTTGATACCTCTCTTTAAGGCTCACTCTAAGCCGTGTACCAATGCTTCATATTCAGTTGTGTTATTTGAACAGCTGAAAGCAAATCTACAAGTTGAAAAAAAATTATCACCCTCTAGTGAAATTAGCATAGCTCCACCTCCAACACCTATACTACTTCTTGAGCCATCAAAATAAAGCTTCCAAAGCTCATTTTCTACTTCTACAGACTGTTTCTCCTCTTTGCAAAGATTAGGCATATCAAAATCAGGTTCACGGATCATATAGACTCCTAATCCTATCTCATCTGTGTGTTGCAAAGGATCAAGCTCGTGATCTTCGGTTGCCCATTAATCTAGATTCATATTTTCTATAGGGGTGTTGCAGTCTGAGGTCATGGTTTGCTCCTCCAGTATAGAGGTGGTGTAGAGGTTAGCGTTTATAGGATTCGAGGAATATGGTTCAATATGGTCTTTGGCTAGAGGCTCAGACTTTATAGTCACTTTCGTACCATACCTTGTTCTAAAAAACAAATGAGACCAATCAAAGAACAAAAACCCACCTAGCTTGGTTGTAAAATCCCTCGAAAAGCAAATGGCAAAGTGCGGTGGTAAATCAATGACATGTATATCCTAATGAATAGCAAAACTCAGGGATGCATGCAAGGTAAGTGCCAAGTTCCTAATTATACCAACGATTTTAACAGCAGACCCATATAATTGCACTACGCCTTTCTAGGGGTTCGGCTCATAAACAAGACCTAGCTTATCAGCTAAGCTCTTAGGCATGACTGAACTACTGGCACCAGAATCAACCATACAATTACGAACAATTTTATCACCAATAATTAGACTTAAATAAAATGGGGGAGGCTTGAACTCTTTAATTTTCTGCTCATTTTTATCCTCCAGATCATTAGCAAGCACAACTTTAGCAACTCCTTGGTTAGTATTATTAGAAATAGACAACTCAACTAAAGCGTCTTGCAGCAAACTTTTCTGACCTGGGATGTGCAAAGCATCTAATACAAACATGCTGATAGTAGCTTTTCTGAGGTGTTCAACAATATTAAAAGAAGTAGGATTTACCTTCTGCTATTTTTTTGTGACAATAGCATCATTTTTCTTCTGCAAAGGCTGCAAATGCGTCTTTGACTGCTCTTTTCTAGGTATCTATTGGCCTCTTTGCAGAATCTACATTTTATAGGCTGCGTTGCAGCGTTAACATTTGATGGAGGAATGGGCTCCTTATCTTTTGTAGGTTGTTGCTGTGAATTTCCAGCTTGCTATCCCAAATCCATAGCTCTCTTTTTTTATCTGGTATTGGCCAAAATAAGTGAACTTTGTTGATCTTGGCCATTCATGCCATAGAACTCGAAACTCTTCAAGTTTGGCAAGGCAACTTCAAAATTATCTTGCAGTTCCTGATTCTGATCTGCAATATTTTCTGAACCAGCATAGCTGTTTTGGACCATTAAAGCTTGATTTCTCGTACCATTAGCACATGTTGATTGGTTATGGGGCTGATTGCATGGATAATACCAATTGCAATCCTGGGCGATATTATTTTGGTGTATAAGTTTCTTTCACGAACTGGCTGCATTTGGGTTGTATGGCTGGAATGGCCTAGGGTTAAAATTCTTCCTTTGGCCTTGGTAATCATTATGAAAGGCATGCCTATTAGGTTGGTTATGTTGATAAGTGGCTTGATAAGGCTTATGTTCATGACTGACTTGCTTCTTAATGCTCACAAGATCATTCCCGAAGGTCTTGAGTATACTTTAATCTCTTGAAATTCTTGGTTTTGGGCTGGAGTAGCAATTTCTTGGGCTGCGTTATGATAACCTATCATTGGAACAGGCAGGACAACAGCTAAGGGAGGTACAACAATAGGGGTAGGTGGCTGTATTTCTGGAAACAAAGGAATAGGAGGTCTAGGGGTTATGTCCCCAGCTTGGATGAGACAGTTCTTAGCTCTAATGGCTATGTCATAAGCGTTAGGGAGTCTATGCCCACCCATCGATTGAGTTATGACCCAAATCTTACTATTCAAAGCTTTTAAGTAAAACAGAAAAGCATGCGCTGGCAAAGGTTTTACCGTTGTAGGAATTTTGTCACAAGTTGTCTGAAATCGGTAGTTGAAATCAGCCAAGTGCTCATGTGGCGCAATCTGAATGGTGCTCAATTGCTCTAAAAGAGACAGATTATCAAATTTATCAGCAAAATATTGATATAAGCCATTACCTAATGCATCCCATGTCGCGATTGAGTTGGCTGTGAGACCTCTGAACCATTCCAATGCCTTCCCTTTGAGCGATGCAACCAAGAGCCTTAAAGTAACATTCTCTTGCATGATGTTGTGAACCGAGCATAAGGTGGCTATGTCACGAATATGCTCAACCGGTGTAGTGAGATCCTCCCCGGTGAAGTATGGAAAACTTCTAAGGGCTGCAATTAGAATGTCATCATGTTGAGCGATGTCTAATGGACTGCCTCCACTAAAAGGTGCAAACGAGTGTTGCCTTGGCGCTGCCATTGGCGGTGCTTGTGACATTGGAACCGGTGCTCCTGGTGGTAAAACCAAGGAGCTGAAAATAGGAGGTGTTGACTTTGACCTTGTAGATGTTTCAAATAGCCTCCTTGTTGTTCTGCCTCTTCTTCATGGTGGGGACAACTGTCGATATTCGAAGGGTCCAGAACTTGATCTAGTTTGAACCTTTCTCATGCGCAAGCTGCACTAATTCTGTATGTAAAATCAGAACCGGAGTTGCCAGGGATATTGAACTAGGCCTCTAAAAGGATAAAAAAAATTGTTGCATACACCAAACAGCAACTTAGCACATTAAAAACTTCTCTAAAATTGATTTTCAAAGTCCCACCGGGTGTGCCAAAAATTGTTATCAATTAGATTTTCACCCTACCGAATACAAGATTCAACAATCTAATGACACATGGAAACCTTCTTCAAATGTGGGTGATCTGAACGAAGAAGGAATATCTAGAGTGAGTTGGTTCTCCGAAAGATAGATCCTATTCTAAGTAATTTTGAGGTAGATCGTAGAAGGATAACTGAAATTAAAACCTATGACTAAAAATGATTTTCAGAACTTGATGATAACTTAATGATGACTCTGGTTTTTTCCCACAAACAACTTTTAGAAAACAACAATGCTTCACAATTCCTCATGAACACTTAACACATAAATGATTTGCATGAAGATTTGAATATAAATACAACATGCAACCTGTATCTTTAAACTTTTTGCATCAAGGATTACAATTTTAGGACATAAAAAGGATTTTGTAAACAGAAATCACAATATGACATCAACCTACAACTACAAAATAGACACAAAATTGATAAATAGGAATGTTGCTTTATTCAACTGGAGTATGCCAAAATCTGTCTGAACTAAGTAAAAAATGAGTTTACAAGCTCAAAAATGTGTAAGAAAAAGAAACTAGAATCTAAATTGAGAAGAAGAAGAAAAACTAAGTTTCTTCAAGATATATTCCCCAAAACCCTAATCTTAGCTCAAGAAGAAAGCTCCAAGAAAAGGTATCAAAACTGCCTCAAAAGTCTGCACAAAAGCGGAAAAACACACTTTTTCATATTCCTACTGAAAAGCTCCTCAAAAAAGATCAAATCTGCTTTTAAAGCAAAATAAAAACACCTTATCTCTCCAAGAGGAATCTCAAATCCGACCCAAGGATGAAAAAAGAATCAATCTACTAAAAATAGCAAAGAATAAAGCGATTTATAAAAACACCGCTTTAATCTTGCTTTACATGATCTGCAGATTTTAAATTTTCCCAACTCAATTTATTTTTGCAATTAAAGATTTTAGTAATCTTTTGCAAAAATACAAACTTATCTCCAATACAAATCTTTCTTTTTCTCAAATAAAATCATAAAAAATATGATGCAATCTCCCATCAATATCTTAATTGACTTTCTTTAAAATTAATTAAAAAATAAAAAACCTAAGTCTCATTTACAATTTTAATGATTTCTCTCAAAATCAATTGAAACCTAGGATATCTATCAATCTCCAATTTTCACTTAAGGAATTATTGACCAGAACCCTAAAACCTAAGCCATAAAAATATTTCATCGAGCAAACTTAAGGACTTGGGCAAAAATCAAAATATAGAGGCTCTCCCATAAGACTCGACCTAAGGTATGCATCAAATTAAAACAATAAGGAAAATATCCCCTAAGTCGAATTAGGGTTGGGGAATGGAACAAAACCAAAATGAAAACGCTAAAAGCACATCATTCACACTTTGCCATTTTGGAAGAAAGCTTTGTTGGGAGAAAGACTGTGCCGCCATCTTGTAACTAGGGTTTCAGTTTGATGAAGGAGATTTGAGCATCCATGCCTACTGTTTTTCTGTTGAGTCCTCATGATTTTAAAGGTAAACTCATTCTTGAGCTTTATGTGGATTTTTCTAAAACTACTTGCTTTATTTCAGAGTCGTTTTCCAGTCTTGAGGCCGTGGCTTGCTTATACTTCCCGATGCATTTGTGACTCTGTGTTTCGTCCTTTGTTTCTATGTTCTTGGCCTTCACCATGAGAGGTCGACCTCTGTGTTTGAGAGCTCTCCAAGAGAGTCTGGCCATGGTTCTCTGCCCTTCCATGGAGCACATGGGTAAGTGGATGCTTCTCTTTTCTTTCATGTATCTTACTCTCAAAAATGACCATTAAAGCCACGGTCATTCATGTATTTCTTCTGATTTTTTGTGTCTCTATAATGCTTTCATTTAATTACTTCATCTAGCTGCCATTAGAAGCTCCTATTTTGAGCAAAAACTCTGTGAACCAAGCTCCACCAATGACAAAAAATGAAGACCTTGCATGGAAGGGACAAGCTGGAAATTTGTGTATTCTCTTCCTCACAGGTTGCGCCTAACACGTGCTTTCTCATGAATTTCACTAAAAAAACATGAATTATATCCATTCTTTGTCATATTTTGAGATCCTTATAGAAAACTTTTTAATTTTTTCTAATCTCTTTGTGAAAAAAAAAACCTTACATGGGTATTTGTAAAAATGAAGAAATTCTATAGTTTATAAAAAACCCCAAAGTGGGTATCTCTGAAAATTGAGAAATCTGTAATTTAAAATCAAACCCTCATGTGGGTTTACTGGAAAATTGGAATATTTGTCTTTAAACTCTAAACCCCAATGTGGGTATTCATTCTGAGAGCTAAAAGCTCGAAATTGTGCACTGCATTTAAATTTATTTTCACAAAACCCCACCATGATAACTAGTATTTAAAAGATAAACACACTTCTTTTGTATTGCTTTTGAAAACCCTCAAATGGATTTATGAGATTCTGAAAAATGTATCTTGAATTTAAACTCTCATATGGGCTTCCTGTACTTCAAATATACTGCATCTTCATTCAAAACCCCAATGTGGGTTTTCAGACAAATGAAGGAAAACATAAACCCTGCCTCTTTCTGTAGAAGACCCATGTGAGTACTCAGAATCTTGAAGAAATCTATGTTATTCCTCAACATGGGTACACCATAACATGATGAAAACTGAATATTTTAACTGAAGCCTTCATATAGATATTTTGAATGAGATTGTGCACTTTGATTACATTCTGCATTTTAGTTTAGACCTCCTCCATATATCTATATTTGCTTGCATTTTCAACTCTGCTCATTCTAGAAGTAATCTTTTCACATTGTAATTATTGTGTAATCTATCAATTATTCTTTGAAAATTATACTTTGAATGACTAAACAATTGAATGATACAACATCACAGATATCCAAAATAGTGTATTTTGATTGTCTTCTTCTCAAAACAATGAGGCATTAAACTTACCTAATGCTACATTTGCATTCTCAGCCAATTGAAACTGGTTGTTTTGTTGATCATTTGGCCTCACTTTTTTAAACAGTTGGCTACTGGTCACTTTATTGGTCTTGTCACCTTCCACTATTCTGATGGAAAACTGAAACTCCTTCACTATGCCTTCATCATGTAAAAATTTTTTTATGCACAGTCCCTTTCTTGAATGAAAATCTGAAACTCGTACATACTTTTTATCAAACAGTGTTCTCATAATGAGGCATTATGTATGCCTGTTCATTATCACTATCATGAGCACACACACTATTGAAATTTGCAAAATATCATGAACATGATGAACCAATAATACTATGGCAGAAGAATATGAACCATACAACAATGTTTGAGATGAATGTACTTAGTTGAATTGATGAATTGATTTAAACCAATTGTTCACCTGTAGCTTTCAAAAAGTATTTACTTGATTGTTATGAGTGAACAGTAGGTTTGATGGTTTAATGAATGAGTACTAATTACTCTTTCAGTTGTATAAAATTTCTCTAATTAGCCCCACCTATAATGTACGTGGGGCAGCATGCCAAGCTCTACCCTTGTGGGAGCCCATTTTTCACCACATGCTTGGTCTTCAAATGATAATCAATTTCATGATTTTTCCTATACCTGCACAAAGAAACAAATGATGTTAGCATAAAACAATATATGATAATGTTGATGTCTTTGTTTTAGCTCATGTTTCTACTCTTTTCTTTAGTTGGTTCTATGCATTGCAAGGATTGAAATATATCTCTGTTAGTATGGCATGTAGTATAGTTCATATCCCGAGCTCTTAATTCACGCCCCTCATAATCTTTTGCAGGTACATTCAAGAGCGGAAGCAGGATGGAGCAATCTGTGAGGCATCCACCAAAGATAGACTTAGGAAATGATGGATATGTCCCATGTTACTTGTCACTTTCTCTTTCAGTTGTATATTTCCTTTCTTGTCATGAATGGAACGGCTAAAACCACGACTTGTGTGGATATTTAATTTCATTCTTTCATTTCCATTCTGAAAGAAAAGCATAAAATGCAAAGTTGTACTTGTAATTTATATTCTTGCAATCAAATTAAAACATGTTGTAATGTGAATCATTTCATAAAAAAAAATGAAAGCATTCTGTTATGCTTTATCATTTGTATATTCAGTTCTGTAATCCATTTGATTTTGCAAAAACATGAGTAATACTTCTGAATCTCAATTTTTTCAAACACTTGCATAATTTTCACTTGATGAATAATGAATTAAGTGCAAACAACACTTAGGCACATACAGAAATAACTATAATTTCACTTTCAAATATAACAGTATTTAATCAGCTCCACCAATTGAGCTGTAGTGAAAAATTGGTAACATTTTGGCGATTTCCATTGAATGCTTGCCAGTTAAGAATTAGATCAGTTGCCTCATAAACTCCATTGGGCGCAGAGTCAAATTTTCCCCTTCATGAAACTTAGAACTTGAACAGTAACACTCAAAATCATAGCAAAACAAAATGAAACAAAGCGGAAAGCAAACTAACAAGCCCTGATGGCCAACAGAACATGCGCAACAACGCTTAGGAAAAAGAAAAATACTAAAAAGAAATGTTTGTAATGCACTTATTTGCAATACTATTCTACTTATTTACAAGATATAAATTATCTAAGAGGAAATGTTTAAGGTGGGTCCCATTAATTGGGATAGATAGCACCGCTCTAGTCAACTTGGAAAGCTGAAAAGCGTTGTGCTCCTTGCACTCCATGATCACATAAGGCCCATCCCAAATTGCATCAAATTTGGAATGTCGTCCAAGTCTGCTTTTAAATTCATTCCACTTGAAAACTAGATCTCCAACAGTGAATTCACGTGGTCTTTCCCTTTTGTTAAAAGAATTCTTCATCTGAGCTTGATGTATTTCAAGCTGCCTTAGAACTTCTTTCCTAGTTTCCTCCAACTCTACTAGTTGTGCAAATCTCACCTCAAGAGGTTGTTCATTCAACAATTCCAATTCTTTAACATAACTTAAAGTTGGTAACTCAATGGAAACAAGTAACCTAGCTTCTTTGCCATAAGTCAGAACAAAAGGAGAACAACCAGTAACCCTTTTAGGAGTTATTATGTCAGCCCAAAGAGCTAACTTAAGTTTCTGACGCCATGTCCTTTGATTGTCCTCTACAGTCTTCTTGATTATCTGAATCAGATTCTTATTCATAGATTCCTCTTGACCATTGCCCTGCGGCTAATAGTTAGAAGATGTGTTCAAATAAATATTATTTCTAACTGACCAATCAGAAATCCTTAAACCAATTAAAGCCAAACCATTTTCAGAAATGATTGAATCTAGAGTACCAAATCTTGACACTAGATCCTGATAAAATTGAAGTACATAAGTCTCGTTTGCTTCTTTCAAAGCAACAGCTTCGGTCCATTTGGTAAAATAATTTGTGGCAGTAAGTATCCACTTATGACCTGCGCTTGAAGGTGGATTGATAAGACCAATAAAATCTAAGCCCCACTTAGCAAAGGGTTGTTCCACCTGAATCGGATGCAGGGGCAGCGCTGCAAGCCTCTGTTTTCTAAAAAATAAAGCACATTTCTCACATTTTCTGACCCAAACAATAGCATCTTTGAATAGATCAGGCCAATAATAACCAGCCCACATAATTTTTAGGGTTGTTCTTTCAAAAAAATGGCCTCCTGAAGGCCTATCATGAAATTCTACTAAAAGCTTGTCAACTTCATCAGGTTGAATGCATCTTAATAAAACACCTTGAAAATCTCTCCTATAAAGAATGCCATCAATAATTGCATAAGGAATGGCTTGTAATCTGTAATACCTTATTTTTTCTCTGTCTAAGCCTTCGGTACATTCACCATTTTTTAAATAGGGCATCATTTGTTGTAACCAGGTAGTAGGAAAAACTGGAACAACACCTGCAAAATCATTGTTTAGCACTGTATCCGTATTTTCAGCTTCTTTTAAGTTGTTGTCTTCATTTCCAGCAATCTGTTCACACAAACCTTCTCCTCTAACAAGCTTGGTTACCTTAATATCAAGGTTAAATTCCATCACCTTGGTAATCCAACCAACACGCTTATCATTAATATCTTTGTTAAGTAAGAAATCCTTAACAGTTGAATGAGAAACCAACAAATGGATCTTTTTGTTGGACAACATATGCCTGAATTTTTTAAGGCTTCTGACAACAACAAAAAAATGCTTCTCGAAAAAAGAATACTTCACCTCATAATCATGTAATACCTGAATGAAAAATGCTACAGGCTGCTCCAAGCCTTCATTGTTTTGCTGGCATAATTTAGCTGAAACTGTATCTACTTCTCCAAAGGCATACAGAATGAACTCTTTGTCAAAATTTGGATTAATGAGAGTAGGAGTAGTTACAAGGGCTTCCTTTATCTACTCAAAGCTCCTCTTACCTTCCTTGGTCCAACTAAAAGGCATATTCTTTTTAAGCATAGAAGTGAGAGATTGCAGCAAAGCTGCAATATTCGGTATGAACCTCCTCACAAAATTTACTCTTCCAAGAAATCTTTGCAAGCCTTTCTTATGAGCTGGTAATGGTAATTCAAGAATTGCAGAGACTTTTTTAGGATCTATAGAAATACCTTATTTTTAAACAACATGTCCAAGGAGCTTACCTTCGTGCACTGAAAATATACACTTCTTCGGATTGAGAGACACTTTGAACTCTATGCATCTCTGTAAAATCTATTCTAAATGATCAAGATGTTCATTAGCATTTCTGAAAAAATAGTAATATCATCTAAATATACCTAAATGATTTTGTTCATAAGGCCATGAAAGGCCATATCCATTGCTCGTTGAAACGTTGCTCCAGCATTGGACAAGCCGAAAGGCATCCTTTTGTAGGCCATCATGCCCCACTTAGTGATGAATTATGTCTTAAATTGATCCTCTTGTTTTACCAGAATCTGGTTGTAACCCGAGTAACCATCTAGCAAATAAAATCTACCAAAACCAGAAACTACCTATAGAATTTGCTCCATGGAAGGGAGTGGGTAGTGGTCTTTCAGTGACGCTTTATTTAAATCTCAGAAATTGACAGACAGTCAGATTTACCCACTTTTCTTCCTAACTGGAACTAAGTTTGACACCCAAGAAGTATGTTTGATCAGAAAAATAATAAGACTCTCAACTAATTTATTCAGTTCAACCTTTATAAGGTGTTCTAATTTGGGGTTAAGGGTCTTTGTTTCTGCCTTACTGGTTTTGCATCTAGTTCTAGTTCAATAGTGTGTTGGGCTAGTTCAGGTTCAAAACCTTTCAAATCCTTGTACTCCCAAGCAAAAACATCACTAAATTTCTGGCATAATAGAATAAATGCTTGTTGTTCCTCTTTATTACATACCTTTCCCAGCTTAAGAAGTTTTCCTTTGAAGATTTCAATGGCTGCATAATGTTCTTCTTTAACAGTCAGGCTGCACTTGTCTTTCCGCACTTGGTCATCTGAATTGAACACAGATTCCAAGGTCACCAATCCTTTTGGCAGCTTGTTGGTCTTCAACTGCACAATCTGGTTATCATACTGTTGTTGCCACTTTTGTTGGTTTCCATCTGCAAACTCAGCTTTAGCAATTAAGAAATTTACAATTTGCACATCGCTATCAAAAACCTGCCAACTCACATTATTGTCAGGCATGGAAGGTCTGACCACTATTTTTTACATATTGACATGCCTCTACTTTATGAATCTCATTGGGAATATCAACTGGGCTCCTATGGCAGCGAGCCTATCAACATGCTTATTTTCATTTCTAGAAATTGAAACAATATTAAAAGCATAAAAATCTTCCATCAAATCCCATACACGATGCTTATATTTCTTGAGCAAGTCATTTTTTGCAGCATTTAAATTTCTGACCTGATTTACTATTAGCTCTGAATCACCATAAACGCATAAAAATTTGATACCTCTCTTTTAGGCCCACTCTAAGCCATGTACCAATAATTCATATTCAGCTGTATTATTTGAACAGCTGAAAGCAAATCTGCAAGCTGAATAAAATTTATCACCCTCTAGTGAAATCATCATAGCTCCACCTCCAGCACCTATACTGCTTTTCGAACCATCAAAATAAAGCTTCCAAAGCTCATTTTCTACTTCTACAGACTGCTTCTCCTCTTTTCAAAGATTAGGCATATCAAAATCAGGTTCACGGATCATATAGACTCCTAATCCTATCTCATCTGTGTGCTAGAAAGGATCAAGCTCGTGATCTTCGGCTGCCCATTCATCTAGATTCATATTTTCTATAGGGGTGTTGCAGTCTAAGGTCATGGTTTGATCCTCCAGTACAGAGGTGGTGTAGAGGTTAACATTTATAGGATTTGGGGAATATGGTTCGATATTATCTTTTACTAGAGGCTCAGACTTTATAGTCACTTTTGTCCCATACCTTGTTCTAAATAACAAATGAGACCAATCAGAGGACAAAAACCCACCCAGCTTGGTTGTAAAATCCATCGAGAGGAAAATGGCGAAGTGCGGTGGTAAATCAATGACATGTATATCCTGATGAATAGCAAAACATAGGGTTGCATGCAAGGTAAGTGCCAAGTTCCTAATTATACCAGCGATTTTAACAACAGACCCATCTAATTGCACTACGCCTTTCTGGGGGTTCGGCTCATAAACAAGACCTAACTTATCAGCTAAGCTCTTAGGCATGACTGAACTACTGGCACCAGAATCAACCATACAATTATGAACAATTTTATCGCCAATAATCAGACTTAAATAAAATAGGGGAGGCTTTACCTCTTTAGTTTTCTGCTCAATTTTATCCTCCAGATCATTAGCAAGCACAACTTTAGCAACTCCTTGATTAGTACTATCAGAAATAGACAACTCAGCTAAAGAGTCTTGCAACAAACATTTTTGACCTGGGATGTACAAAGCATCTAATATAGACATGCTGACAGTAGCTTTTCTAAGTTGTTCAACAATATTAAAAGAAGTAGGATTTACCTTCTACTGGTTTTTTGTGACAACAACATCATTTTTCTTCTGTAAAGGCTACAAATGCGTCTTTGACTACTCCTTGATAGGTATCTCTTGTCCTCTTTGTAGAATCTGCATTTTAGGCTGCACTACAGCATTAACATTTGATGGAGGAATGGGCTGCTTATCTTTTGTAGGTTGCTGCTGTGAATTTCGAGATTGTTGTCCTTAATCCATAGCTCTCTTTTTTGATCTGGTATTGGCCGAAACAGGAGAACTTTGTTGATCCTGGCCATTCACGCCACAGAACTCAGAACTCTGTCAGTTTGGGAAGGCAACTTCGAAATTATCTTGCAGTTCTTGATTCTAATCTGTAACATTTTCTAAACCAGCATAGCTATTTTGGACCATTAAAGCCTGATTTATCATACCATTAGCACATGTTGATTAGCTATGGGGATGTTTGCATGGATAACACCAATCACAATCCTAGCCGATATTATTTTGGGGTACAAGTTCCTTTAACGAACTGGTTGTGTTTGGGTTGTATGGCTAGAATGGCCTAGGGTTAAAATTCTTCCTTTGGCCTTGGTAATCATTCTGAAAGGCATGCCTATTAGGTTGGTTATGCTGATAATGCTTATGTTCATGACCGACTTGCTTCTTAATGCTCACGAGATCATTCCCGTAGGTCTTGAGTATAATTTTAATCTCTTGAAATTCTTGGTTTTGGGCTGGAGCAGCAATTTCTTCGGCTACGTTATGATAACCTATCGCTGGAATAGGCAAGACAACAGCCAAGGGAGGTACAACAATAGGGGTAGGTGGCTGTATTTTTGGAAACAAAGGCATAGAAGGTCTAGGGGTTATGTCCCCAGCTTGGATGAGACAATTCTTAGCTTTAATGGCTATGTCATAAGCGTTAGGGAGTCTATGCCCACCCATAGATTGAGTCATGACTGAAATCTTACTATTCAAAGCTTTTAAGTAAAACAGAAAAGCATGCATTGGCAAAGGTTTTACCATTGTAGGAATCCTGTCCCAGGTTCTCTGAAATCAGTAGTTTAAATCATCCAAGTGCTCGTGTAGCGCCCTCTGAATGGTGCTTAATTTCTCTAACAGAGACAGATTATCATATTTATCAGCAAAGTATTGATATAAGCCATTACCTAACACATCCCATGTCACAATTGAGTTGGCTACGAGACCTCTGAACCATTGCAATGGCTTCCCTTTGAGTGATGCAGCCAAGAGCCTTAATGTGATGTTCTCTTGCGTGATGTTGTGAACCGAGCATAAGGTGGCTACGTCACAAATATGCTCAACCGGTGTAGTGAGATCCTCCCTGGTGAAGTATGGAAAACTTCTAAGGGCTGCAACTGCGATGTCGTCATGTTGAGCGATGTCTAATGGACTGCCTCCATTAAAAGGTGCAAACAAGTGTTTCCTTGGTGGTGCTTGTGATATTGGAACTGGTACTCCTGCTGGTAAAACCAAGGAGCTAAAAATAGGAGGTGTTGACTTTGATCTTGCAGATGTTTCAAACAACCTCCTTGTTGTTCTGCCTCTTCTTCATGGTGGGGACAACTATCGATATTCGAAGGGTGTAGAACTTGATCTATTTTGAACCTTTCTCATGCGCAGGCTGCACTAAGTCTATATGTAAAATCAAAACCAGAGTCGCCAGGTATATTGAACTAGGCCTCTAAAAGGATAAAAAAAACTACTGCATACACCAAATAGCAACTTAGCACATTAAAAACTTCTCTAAAATTGATTTTCAGAGTCCCACCAGGCGTGCCAAAAATTGTTATCAATTAGATTTGCACCCTACCGAATACAAGATTTAGCAATCTAATGACACATGGAAACCTTCTTTAGATGTGGGTGATCTCAACAAAGAAGGAATCTCCAAAGTGAGTTGGTTCTTTGAAAGATAGATCATATTCTAAGTAATTTTGAGGTAGATGGTAGAAGGATAACTAAAATTAAAACCTATGACTAAAAATGATTTTCAGAACTTGATGATAACTCAATGATGACTCTGGTTTTTTCCCACAAATAGCTTTTAGAAAACAACAATGCTTCATAATTCCTCATGAACACTTAACACATAAATGATTTGCATGAAGATTTGAATCTAAATACAACATGCAACTTGTATCTTTGAAATTTTTGCATCAAGGACTACAATTTTAGGTCATAACAAGGATTCTATAAACAGAAATCACAATATGACATGAAACTAAAACTGCAAAATAGACACAAATTTGATAAATAGGAATGTTGCTTTATTCAACTGAAGGAGTATGCCAAAATCTATTTGAACTGAATACAAAATGAGTTTACAAGTACAAAAATGTGTAAGAGCAAGAAACTAGAATCTGAATTGAGAAGAAGAAGAGAAACTAAGTTTCTTCAAGATATATTCCCTAAAACCCTAATCCGAGCTCAAAAAGAAAGCTACAGGATAAAGTATCAAAACTGCCTCAAAAGTCTGCACAAAAGCGGAAAAACACACTTTTTGCATATGCCTACTGAAAAGCTCCTCAAAAAGGATCAAATCTGCTTTTAAAGTAGAAAAAAACACCTTATATCTCCAAGAGGAATCTCAAATCCGACCCAAGGATGAAAAAAAAATCAATGTACTAAAAATAGCAAAGAATAAAGCGATTTATAAAAACACCGCTTTAATCTTGTTTTACATGATCTGTAGATTTTTAATTTTCCCAACTCAATTTATTTTTGTAATTAAATATTTTAGTAATCTTTTGCAAAAATACAAACTTATCTCCAATACAAATCTTTATTTTTCTCAAATAGAATCATAAAAAATATGATGCAATCTCCCATCAATATCTTCATTGATTTTCTTTAAAATTAATTAAAAAATAAAAACCCTAAGTCTCATTTACAATTTTAATTATTTCTCTCAAAATCAATTGAAACCTAGGATATCTATCAATCTCCAATTTTCATTTAAGGCATTATTGACCAGAACCCTAAAACCTAAGCCATAAAAATATTTCATCGAGCAAACTTAAGGACTTGGTCAAAAATCGAAATATAGAGGCTCTCCCATAAGACTCGACCTAAGGTATGCATCAAATTAAAACAATAAGGAAAATATCCCCTAAGTCGAATTAGGGTTGGGGAATGGAACAAAACCAAAATGAAAACACTAAAAGCACATCATTCACACTTTTCCATTTTGGAAGAAAGCTTTGTTGAGAGGAAGACTGTGCCGCCATCTTGTAACTAGGGTTTCAGTTTGATGAAGAAGATTCGAGCATCCATGCTTACTATTTTTTTGTTGAGTCCTCATAATTTTAAAGGTAAACTCATTCTTGAGCTTTCTGTGGATTTTTCTAAAACTACTTGCTTTATTTCTGAGTCGTTTTCCGGTCTTGAGGCCGTGGCTTGCTTATACTTCCCGATGCATTTGTGACTCTGTGTTTTGTCCTTTGTTTCTATGTTCTTGGCCTTCACCATGAGAGGTCGACCTCTATGTTTGAGAGCTCTCCAAGAGAGTCTGGCCACGGTTCTCTGCTCTTCCATGGCACGCATGGGTAAGTGGATGCTTCTCTTTTCTTTCATGTATCTTACTCTCAAAAATGACCATTAAAGCCACGGTTGTTCATGTATTTCTTCCAATTTTTTGTGTCTATGTAATGCTTTCATTTAATTACTTCATCTGGCCACCATTTGAAGCTCCTATTTTGAGCACAAAACTCTATGAACCAAGCTCCACCAATGACAGAAAATGAAGACCTTGCATGGAAGGGACAAGTTGGAAATTTTTGTGTATTCTCTTCCTCACAGGTCATGCCTAGCACGTGCTTTCTCATGAATTTCACTCAGAAAAAATGAATTATATCCATTCTTTGTCATATTTTGAGATCCTTATAGAAAACTAAAAATGTTTTTTAATCTCTTTGTGAAAAAAAAAAACCTTACATGGGTATTTGTAAAAATTAAGAAATTCTACATTTTATAAAAAACCCCAAAGTGGGTATCTCTAAAAATTGAGAAATCTGTAATTTAAAATCAAACCCTCATGTGGGTTTACTAGAAAATTGGAATATATGTCTTTAAACTCGAAACCCCAAAGTGGGTATTCATTCTAAGAGCTAAAAGCTCAAAATTGTGCATTGCATTTAAATTTATTTTAACAAAACCCCACCATGATAACTGGTATTTAAAATATAAAGACACTTCTTTTGTACTGTTGTTGAAAACCCTCAACTGGACTTATGAGATTCTAAAAAATGTATCTTGAATTTAAACTCTCATATGGGCTTCCTGTACTTCAAATATACTACATCTTCATTCAAAACCCCAATGTGGGTTTTCAGAAAAATGAAGGAAACCATAAACCCTGCCTCTTTCTTTAGAAGACCCATGTGATTACTCATAATCTTCAAGAAATCTGTGATATTCCTCAACATGTGTACACCATAACATGATGAAAAATGAATATTTTAACTGAAGCCTTCATATAGATATTTTGACTGAGATTGTTCACTTTGATTACATTCTGCATTTTAGTAGAGACCTCCTCCATATATCTATATTTCCTTGCATTTTCAACTCTTCTCATTCTGGAAGTAATCTTTTCACATTGTAATTCTTGTGTAATCTATCAATTATTCTTTGAAAAGTATACTTTGAATGACTAAACAATTGAATGATACAACATCACAGATATCCAAAACAGTGTATTTTGATTGTCTTCTTCTCAAAATAGTGAGGCATTAAACTTACCTATTGCTACATTTGCATTCTCAACCAACTGAAGCTGGTTGTTTTGTTGATCATTTGGCCTCACTTTATTAAACAGTTGGCTACTGGTCACTTTATTGGTCTTGTCACCTTCCACTATTTTGATGGAAAACTAAAACTCCTTCACTATGCCTTCATCATGTAAAAATTGCTTTATGCACAGTCCCTTTCTTTAATGAAAATCTAAAACTCATACATACTTTTTATCAAACAGTGTTCTCGTAATGAGGCATTATGTATGCCTGTTCCTTATCATTGTCATAAGCACACACACTATTGAACTTTGAAAAATATCAGGAACATGATGAACCAATAATACTATGGCAGAAGAATATGAACCATACAACAATGTTTGAGATGAATGTACTCGGTTGAATTGATGAACTGATTTAAACCAATTGTTCACCTGTAGCTTTCATGAAGTATTTACTTGATTGTTATGAGTGAATAGTAGGTTTGATGGTTTAATGAATGAGTACTAATTACTCTTTCATTTGTATAGGATTTCTCTACTTAGCTCCACCTATAATATATGTGGGGCAGCATGTCGAGCTCTATTCTTGTGGGAGCCCATTTTTCTCCACATGCTTGGTCTTCCAATGATAATCAGTTCCATAATTTTCCCTATACCTGCACAAAGAAACAAACGATATTAGCATAAAACAATATATGATAATGTTGATGTCTCTCTTTCAGCTCATGTTTCTGCTCTTTTCTTTAGCTGGTTCTATGCATTGCAAGGATTGAAATATATCTCTGTTAGTATGGCATGTAGTATAGTTCATATTCCGAGCTCTTAATTCACGCCCCTTCATAATCTTTTGTAGGTACATTCAGGAGCGGAAGCAGGATGGAGCAAGTTGTGAGGCATCCACCAAAGATCAACTTAGGAAATGACGGATATGTCTCATGTTACTTGTCACTTTCTCTTTCAGTTGTATATTTCCTTTCTTGTCATGAATGGAACAGCTAAAACCACGACTTGTGTGGATATTTAATTTCATTCTTTCATTTCCATTCTGAAAGAAAAGCATTAAAATGCAAAGTTGTACTTGTCATTTGTATTCTTGCAATTAAATTAAAACATGTTGTAATGTGAATCATTTCATAAAAAATAACGAAAGCATTATGTTATGCTTTATCATTTGTATATTCAGTTCTGTAATCCATTTGATTTTGTAAAAACATGAGTAATACTTCTGAATCTCAATTTTTTCAAACACTTGCATAAATATCACTTGATGAATAATGAATTAAGTGCAAACAACACTTAGGCACATACAGAAATAACTATAATTTCACTTTCAAATATAACAATATTTAATCAGCTCCACCAATTGAGCTGTGGCAAAAAATTGGTAACATTTTGGCGATTTCCATTGAATGCTTGCCAGCTAAGCATTAGATCAGTTGCCTCATAAAACTCCATTGGGTGCAGAGTCAAATTTTCCCCTTCATGAAACTCATAACTTGAACGGTAACACTTGAAATCGTAGCAAAACAAAATGAAACAAAGCGGAAAGCAAACTAACAGGCCATGATGGCCAATAGAACATGCGCAACAACGCTTAGGAAAAAGAAAACTACTAAAAAGAAATGTTTGTAATGCACTTATTTGCAATACTATTCTACTTATTTACAAGATAGAACTTATCTAAGAGGAAATGTTTAAGGTGGGTCCTATTAACTGGGATAGATAGCACCGCTTCAGTCAACTTGGAAAGTTGAAAATTGTTGTGCTCCTTGCACTCCATGATCACATAAGGCCCATCCCAAATTGCATCAAATTTGGAATGTCGTCCAAGTCTGCTTTTAAATTCATTCCACTTGAAAACTAGATCTCCAATAGTGAATTCACGTGGTCTTGCCGTTTTGTTAAAATAATTCTTCATCTGAGCTTGATGTATTTCAAGCTGCCTTAGAGCTTCTTTCCTAGTTTCCTCCAACTCTACTAGTTGTGCAAATCTCACCTCAAGAGGTTGTTCATTCAACAATTCCAATTCTTTAACATAACTTGAAGTTGGTAACTCAATGGAAACAAGTAACCTAGCTTCTTTGCCATAAGTCAGAACAAAAGGAGAACAACCAGTAACCCTTTTAGGAGTTATTATGTCAGCCCAAAGAGCTAACTTAAGCTTCTGACGCCATGTCCTTTGATTGTCCTCTATAGTCTTCTTGATTATCTAAATCAGATTCTTATTCATAGATTCCTCTTGACCATTGCCCTGCGGCTAATAGTTAGAAGATGTGTTCAAATAAATATTATTTCTAACTGACCAATTAGAAATCCTTAAACCAATTAAAGCCAAACCGTTGTCAAAAATGATTGAATCTAGAGTACCAAATCTTGACACTAGATCCTGTTAAAATTGAAGTACATAAGTCTCGTTTGCTTCTTTCAAAGCAACAGCTTTGGTCCATTTGGTAAAATAATTTGTGGCAGTAAGTATCCACTTATGACCTACGCTTGAAGGTGGATTGATAGGACCAATAAAATATAAGCCCCACTTAGCAAAGGGTTGTTCCACTTGAATCGGATGCAGGGGCAGTGCTGCAAGCCTCTGTTTTCCAGAAAATAAAGCACATTTCTCACATTTTCTGACCCAAACAATAGCATCTTTGAACAGATCAGGCCAATAATAACCATCCCACATAATTTTTAGGGTTGTTGTTCTCGCAACAAAATGGCCTCCTGAGGCCCATCATGAAATTCTACTAAAAGCTTGTCAACTTCATCAGGTTGAATGCATCTTAATAAAACACCTTGAAAATCTCTCCTATAAAGAATGCCATCAATAATTGCATAAGGAATGGCTTGTAATCTGTAATACCTTCTTTTTGCTTGGTCTAAGCCTTTGGAACATTCACCAATTCGTAAATAATGCATTATTTGTTGTAACCAGGTAGTAGGAAAAACTGGAACAACACCTGCAACATCATTGTTTAGCACTATATCCATATTTTCAGCTTCTTTTAAGTTGATGTCTTTATTTCCAGCAATCTATTCACACAAACCTTTGCCTCTAATGAGCTTGGTTACCTTAATATCAACGTCAAATTCCATCACCTTGGTAATCCAACCAGCACGCTTATCATTAATATCTTTGTTAAGTAAGAAATCCTTAACAATTGAATGACCAACCATCAAATGGATCTTGATATTGGACAACATATGCCTGAATTTTTAAGGCTTCTGACAACAGCAAAAACATGCTTCTCGACAAAAGAATACTTCACCTCATAATCATGTAATACCTGGTTGAGAAATGCTACAGGCTGCTCCAAGCCTTCATCATTTTGCTGGCATAACATAGTTGAAACTATATCTACTCCTCCAAAGGCATACAAAATGAAGTCTTTGTCAAAATTTGGATTAATGAGAGTAGGAGCAGCTACAAGGGCTTCATTTATCTACTCAAAGCTCCTCTTACCTTCCTTGGTCCAACTGAAAGACATTATTTTTAAGCATAGAAGTGAGAGGTTGCGGCAACGCTGCAATATTCGGTATGAACCTCCTCACAAAATTTATTCTTCCAAGAAAGCTTGTCAAGCCTTTATTGTGAGCTGGTAATGGTTCCTCGAAGGATGTGCATCCTCATGAAATGGTTTTTTGAGCTCCACAAGTCATGGGATAGGTCTGCAAACTTGAAAAGACAAGACTAGTCGGTGAATGCTCTTTGTCCAATTGCAACTAATATTTTGTTAGCGATATCTTCATATTGGGATTTCTAAAACACTTGAATTCCTTGTATGATGTAGATGTTGGAATGAAGATCATATATCCTGCTCTGCAAGCTCTGATGTTACAATGTGGTATAAAATACTGAGACTAGGTCCTGACAATTAACTACTGAAATGCAAGAAAACATGAATGCAAATATTCTTGGTTGATGCAAGATTTCTTACAACCTGGGACACTCCTACATCAATTACCCTCACGAAAATGGCCTAGATAAGTCAACAAAAAAAATATGCTAATTGTGATCAAGAAATTGCTTGACAAGAGTCCAAAAGACTGGCACACATAGTTGCATTTTTCCCTTCAGGTAGGTTGTACATGCCATAAAGCTACCCTGGGTAATTCTCCATTTCATCTCGTTTATGGCCTAGAGCCTATCTTCCCCATTCACCTCAAGATTCCCACACTCCAGTTTATCAACACATATTACAAGGAAGGGGAACACCAAGAAGCTCATTTGGTTGATTTGTTGCATTTAGAGGAAGTTCATGATCAAGCAATAGAAAATTACGCCAAACACTAGGGCGTAGTCAAGAGATGGTTTGATCATTGAGCCAAAGTAAAGGCCTTTAGGATTGTTGATTTGATCCTCTATTGGGACAATGCCCATGAAAAGAAAGGGGGACATGAAAAATTTGACAAGCTTTGGCTTGGCCCCTTTCAGATTTCAGAAATTCTAGAAGATAATGCCTTTTGTCTCAAAACACTCACTAGGGAGGATGTCCCATTGCCCGTCAACAGGAAATACCTCAAGCCCACTCTTTGTATATAGTATTATATAATTAGAGTAGGTTTTCTCACTTTGCTTCTTTGCTTTCACCTCACTTTTTCTCACTTTCTCGTCTTTGTTTTGGTTGAGGTTGTCTCTCTGTTTCGATGTGGTGGTCATGCTTGGCTCATCAAAGGGACCACTTTTCTACCCACTCCTATTTATTATTTGAATAAGTCTTCATTTGTTAGTATTGATTTTTTTCTGCTCCCATGAAGCAGGTTTCCTTACTTGAACTCTAACTTGACCTAGGATAGAACCCTTATTTGAATCTCCTCACATTTATCTCAAATCACGCATAAAAACACATCTTAAATATTTCTGACGGGCTATATGATAGTCATTATGAGTTTTCAGCAAGTGAAAAATCCTAAGTCTGCTCGAGTGACCACTATGATTCCAAACCCACTGTAAGCTTCAGTGCTTATGCAATTGAGCAAAGAAACAGTATCAAAGAAAATACGAAAAATAAATAGAAAAGAAAATGATGAATCAAGCAACTGTGTGGATGTGTGAGAAACTCTATCAGGGATATGGATGCCCAACTGGAAATAGAGCTTTGTCCATGGGGTCACAGTGACAACTCCATTGGGGATATGGATGCTTGACTGGTACTAGAGAAATGTCCAAGTTACTTTTGGAATTAGACAGTTTACATAGCTTCCCTTGACAGATTAACTGTTCATTGCAGTCTTTGAAAAAAGGAAATGAACTCATTGCACACACTTCTGAGATACCCCATGATTTGATTCAACCAAGGATCTCATCCTCCTTTAAGTTCCTAGTTCACTCAAGGACATTGGTTTTTGGTTTGCAAAACCAGAGCTTCTAGGTTCCAGATGAATCCTTACCCTTAGAATGCTCAAGAGCATTCTCCCTAGCAGAGTCACCATTTGTTGTGCCTATCGCAAACATTCCCATTCTGAACGGGGACCCCCCTCTTTCCTTTGCACTTTCGTCAGGTCATTTTTGCCTTGCCCTCATTTGAAGTGTGCGCCTATCTCTGAGCTTAAAGTGGTTAGGAACATTAAAGTCAGCATTCTTCAGTTGACCAAATTCACCACCTCAAATTCCCTAAGTCTTTAGCTCCTGTGGAGATTCCCATGCGAACTTCCCCTAGCCCTTTGTCCCAACATCCGTGGAACCCTATGGACCCGCAGTTGCTAGTTCCTTTGGAGGGTCGTTTCCATCCTTTCATCACTCAACTAGTGGTCAGCATAGGACATATGTCCATATTCTGAGGCCCACACCATTTGTCGTCATCCAACATATGTGCCAGATTGGGTCTTTGTACCTTTAACTACCCCACCATCTATCATACCCAGCATTTAATGTGGGTCATAAATGACCCTTTTCCTATAAATAGAAGTCTATACCTGTCATTTTCACACATGCCAATTTGAATTTTTGAAGAGTAGAAATGGCGAACGATGCCCCTGAACCCGCACAAACTCCCATTGGATCACAATCATGATTGCCATTGATTTCTGGTGCCTTTTTTAGGTATGCCCACCTTTGAAGCCTTAAAGTGGATCTCCTTTGTGGTTAGGGTTAGCAAATTTGGATAAAATCTAGAGATAAAACCTTAAAGTTCAAATGGTGGCCTGCACAATTGTCGGCTCCATGGATAAAATGCACTTTTGGCACTTTAAACTCATCTTAAACAATCAAGTCGTGCCCCAATGGTCTTGCAAAACTGGGTGTTCCCTTTTTTGTTCTTCTTGTGGCCTAAAATTCTATGTGGCCCACAATATTTCCATTGTTGCCTAGCCAAACGATAAAGCCCTGGATAAAGAACCTAGGTTCTTGATTCATTTGTGGGTTTGCTTAAGTAGACTACCACCTACAGGCAGTTGTCTTCATGCCACCATTTTTGAATGGTCTAACTTTGTCTACCTTCTGCACCATGGGCCCCGCCGAGATCATTTCCATAGATTGCTAAAAGTTGCTAAGTCTAGAAGGGACTGGTGCATTGTTCCTTGCAGGCTACAATCCGCAACGCACTATTTCTCGAATGTCATCTACTAGCGAAAAAGCTATCCCTCCCATCTATATTGTGAACTCCGACATGGTTCCTGTTGTTTGTCATATGTCATTGTTTAGTGGTTAGGTAACCCCGTCTACTCGCAATGCAAGTTCTGACCCTCTCGCTACTCTTCCAAGTTTACCGAAAAATGACTAAGTTAGAAAGCTATATGGGCTGGTTCGTGTGGGAGGCTGCATGCAGGTAGCCGCTCCTTTATCATCATTGTCCAACGCCCTTGCACATGTTGCTTCCCGCATGGTAGGTTCCATAGGGGGCCTCTCCCTCATCAAAATTTGATAACTTCTAGCACGTACACCTAGTCTACAAGCTCACTGCAGACCAACCTACACGAACTATCTTCTGCAGACCGTCATCCCTCCAATGTCAACCTTAACGACCAACACATGATTGCGGCCCACTAACTCCCAGCTGCATCTCCTCCATTGATTAATTTGTGGAATGTCATGCTCGGTGTCAAATGAGCCCACATGTCTCACATTGTGGACTTCCTCCTTAGGGGTGTCATGTTCTGGTTTCCTTTACTTAATGGTAGAGGTCCCAAACATCCTTCAGTCTTCTTTCCTCTACATGCCTCAGACCCACAAGGGCATAATGATCAATAGAATGACTCTAAGTGCCTTCTAGCCAATTTTCGCAACCAATTTTTGCACGTGCCCAACTACTTCATGCAAACTTTGACTATCGAATTCTTAATGTGGAACATTTTTTGTGGGAGGTCACTTGTAGGTCTCCGTAGCATCATCATTGTCCTACTCCCAATCACTCCTAATGGCCTCCAACCTAGGGAAACTCGCATACCTCAGCCCGCATTCCTGTAAATGGTCCAAATGAGCCTCAAATGATGGATATTAGTAAATTTTACGATCTTCGAATGATATACTATTGGATCTAACCCCCATTTTGCAAGATTTAACTAATGCTTGCCTTGATTTCTATATGAATGCACTTACTGAATCTTTGCATGTAGAATTTATGGAACCTGCTATGGGTCCACTAGGGAAGTTTGCCAAGAGAAAAAGAGGAGAAAGACGAGATGAAGTACCAATTTCATGCAGTGGATTTTACCTCCAAGATTACTTCCACCTGGGATTTTGTATCAGATACAAACATTGGACATGTGGACATTGATGAGTTCTAATAAAGGTTAATGATCCACCCCACAACTGAGAATGCGTGAAATATTAGAGAAAGTGGTCTCAATAAGGCAATCGGTTTCCCTCTCGTACTCGTTTCCCTAGAGGTGGTTATGGTTTGTAGGGAATGCTACCACAACAACAGGAAGATCATTGGCCATAAGGGAAGGGTATTAGTAGACCTTTCTACCAGATCCATTGGCAAGACATTTCACATCCCCACATTCAATGTCATGGAGAAAACAAAGAAGGAATATGCTGAAAACATGTGGAAAGTGGACCAACTGGGATGCAAAAGATTAATCAACCAGCATTAGTTGAAAGAGAAGAGGGGTAGCACTACCAAAGTTCCTCAAGAACTATTCAGAATTGACTTCTATGAAGAATACCATGACTTGGTCACCCTACTAAGCAAGGTAATGTTTCTACCTACCACTACTTCCTTTGAAGATTGGATGTTCTACTTCATTCAGGAGATCATCCGACGCACGAAAAAGTTCCATTAGGCCAAGATCATTAGTGATAGCATGCATAACTAGCTCATGGTTGTAAAGAAGAATCCAAAATTCTATATGACCTCATATCTAGTGTACCTTCTAGTAAAAAAGTTCCCATACAAAGGACTCTTCATCACAAGCAACCCAGAAGTAAAGAAAGCAAACCTCAATGTATACGATCGCTACCCTCAGTTACAGTATCAAAACTATAATAGAGAATACAAGAGGTTGAATGATCCCTTCATTGGACACATCATCAAGCTACTTGGGGGAGAATTTGAGAGAAGAGTGTCACACAATGCCAAGGCCTTCATCCTTCAATTTGAGTATCTATTCATGCAATTCACTAAATTCACATATATCAGAATTGAAGGATTCTCAGGGAGACCATACCGGCTTTCGCAATATCCCAATGATCCCATGATCCTGCTAGAGGTCTCTCAGCAATTGCAAGATGCCCACACATTGTTAAGTGTAATCATAGAGCTAAGATTCCATATCTCATAACATTTGGGCAAGGAATGTATTCATGTCCCACTACCTAATGCATGGAGTATTTAGAAAAGGAATTGGTGGAATACCACTTGGAAATCCACACCCACCAGGGAAGAATGTACTAGTATGGAAAACTGAAAAAATGGGTTGGAAGACAATATGCCAATAGACTTCAAGTCGAAGACTTCTGGGCTAACTGTGCAGATGACAAAGAAGTGTGAATGAGGCACTACATGAGAATGATGACCCAATTCATGAGGTCAGTGAATTTTTTCCCTCTGCCCGACCAGATAGTAGAGGAAGATAATAATATTGTTGATGATAGGTACAATGTTGTGGCCAACTTGCCTCTACTAGTGATAGATTGGAGTGAAGAAGAGGTCACTGACCTTGATATATTAACATGACCCATTGAGAACATAATAAGGGCATGGATAGATGCCCAAATTGCTCAACTCAAAATATAGGGTGCAAAATTGACTTATGGTGAGCTCGAGGATGAGCTTGAAAGCGAAACAAACAATGGAGTAGCTATTGCCCCATTAGAGGAAGCACCCAAGTCCCCTCCAATGACGAGATCAAAGAAAAGGAAGGATGCACCTTAGCATAATCCTAAACATAAGGTATACTCCAGAAAGACTATGGAGGGAGAGTCATCCAAGAAAGCAAAGAGAACAAGGGGATTCATGAGCGAAATTCCCACTATAGAGGAGGACCCCCAACATGAAGGAGAAGAAGAAATTGAACAGTCACGTTCACCACCTACCACTTCTGCTCCCACTACTGCTACCACCGTTACCACCCCTCCACTTTTTGTCTCTCAGGAATTTCCTATGTCATCTACGCCCACCATGGATATCTCGGTCCACCTTGCCTCCACCTCACCATTGGCTTCGATAATGGTTCTCAATGTCTCCTCCTCCACCACATCCCCACTATCATCTTCCTCGCTTCCTCGTCCATTTCCTACACTCTCTACTCCAGCACCTACAATAACAATTTTCACTATGTTGCCTCTTACTCTACTGCATACTTTCATGACATATATATGGAACATTCCCATTGAAAATTTTGGGGTGACCATGGACCCCACAATTCAAGCTTTGATGGCCCAAATCGTTGTTTCCATACCTCTTCCTCTACCACCTACAAAGTACCCCAAAATGGAAGCCACAATGAAAATATCAGAGGAGATGGAGAAGCATCATGCAAAACAACAAGAAGAGGTTGTGAGAAAAGTAGCTGAGGAGTCTAAGGGCTTGGATCAAGATGATTATTTTGAGCATCTAGAGGGTGGACTAAGCATAAATCTGGATAAGGTGGCATCTAATGAGGAGAGGTCACATTCTTCAAAATAGGATATTGAGGCCCTCAATGAGTGGTATATAATAGAGACATGAGACCAAGAACTGGAAGAAGAACTGCCACAATAGTCCAAGGATGTAAATGAAGGGGTCGGTGCTTAAAGAAATGTCTCTAAAGAAAATATTTATATAGATATAGATGTTGAAATCCATGAGGGTCCTCCATCAATTGGTCGAGACAAGTGCCTGATTCAAGAGGAAGAAGCATCTCTCGAAAGGGAGGAACGAAAATAAAAGGAAAAGGAAGAGAAAAATAAAGAAGAAGAAGATGCACCAAGAAAGAGCCTCGAGCCTAAACATCATGTTGAGCTTAGACATGTAGAAGAATGCTTCCCCAGGAGGAAGCTGTTACCAAAGAGAATATAGAATTTGCTGAGTCGGACAAAGAAAAGACTGTACAAATTGAAGGCTCAGATGAAGAAGAAAGGATAGACCAAGAGGCTCCTAGCCATGAAGAAGAACATCATCGAGGTGAACAAAGAGAGGAAGGTGATAATGAATCACCCAAGGGTAAAACCAAGGTGCCTAATCGGTTGGAAAGACAATTGTAGAAGAGGACTCTTGTGACCACTAATCTCAAGGCTAGACTTGAAATTGTGAATGGTAGATCTAGACCTACACAAACATAAACAAATAACACAATATTAATCCATTATGTGAGTTAAAACTATCATTCCCCATAAGATTCATTTGAAGCATGAAAACAAGGAATAAAGTGAAGAACACAAACAAAAAGCTATTAAATTATATTCAAATGCTCAAATTCTCAATCCCATGGGGGAATTGGTGCTATTTTGATGTGGAAAATAGCCCTTTCCCAATTCCTTGCAAGCTTGAAGATGATTAATGGTGCTCCATGATAAATTTTTCCATAACCTAGCTATGAAATGATGAAAACTATGAAAATGGATGAACTTTGCTCAAAACATGAAGATAATGATGTTGCATTAAGTTGTGGATCCAAAATTAGTAAGAGAGCCTTCTATTTATAGAAGAGAATGATGGAAGAATAAGCAAAAGGGATGAATGTGGGACAAAACATCAACCAATAGCACAATGCCACTTGTCAACATGTGAGTGGAGAGAGGTGGAGCACATTTTGATGAATGTGCACATTAATGCCATTAGGTGGATATTTGAAATTGGAGAAGTGAAATGTTGGAGGGAGAAGAAAGGAGAGTTAATACCACTTGGCTCAAGAAAAAGGGCATGTAAGAAGCCTTTAATGCCTTGTTGGATGGACAAGTCCTTTTTTGGAGGGAGAATTCAAATTGAGGGAATATTCCAACTTGATCCCCTTTTAAATGAAAATAGGAGATTTATAAATGAATTAAATTAATTTTCATGCACAAGTTGCAAAATCTAGAGGATTTAAGGGATTAGTGTTAGGATTAATCATGATTTGATTAATTTAGATGGAGATTTAGCTTATTTGACAATTTGACTTAGATTTTTGGATTTAAATAAATCAAGATGAGAGGAATAATGAATTTAGACTTAATTAAATAAAGTTTAATTTATTTAATTAAAGAGGATGGTGTTAGATTTATATCAAATAAAGATTAATTTATTCAATTTCAAGGAGATGACTTTAGAACTTAATTAAATAAAATGAATTATTTAATTAAAAGAGGGACATTAGGATTAATTAAACAAATTGATTTATTTAATTAATAGAAGATAATGATTTAATCAGATAAAATTGGTTTATTTAATTAAAAGACAAAATATGATGAATTTAATCAAATAAAGATTATTCAATTAAATGGTTAGTAAAGGAGATGATTCAGGATGAACCGATGTTAGTAGATCAGGATCAAGTGCATGTGATCAATCAATATATTTTACATGTCTACATTTTTCCCCTCTTTGAAGCAATGTACCTATTGCATTGGTTCAAAGAATAAACTTGCCGAGATCAAAATTCAAAAACTTTTTTATTTTTCAGATGCCCCGCCATTGCCCTAGCAGAAGAATTACACTAGTATACTGCCCCCTTGAGAGATCAAATGAAAATTTGGATTTTTGGGTGATCTCGCAAAAAAAGAGGACAAGTTGCCCGACGGGTCCAAAAAGGCTCCAAGATGCCAAAAATGTGCCAAAACGCAAGAAAAAAGATACTACACGAGCCTCGGTTGGCCGAAAACAGGATCAAGGGTGCAAAACTCTAGGTTGATGGCTAAACAAGGTCAAAAAACCCTAATTTTCATGCTTAAATGGCCCTCAAGGGGTCACTTTCAATTCATTTGCACATTTAGCCTTTAGAAATTTCATGTTTTGAGCTTTGACCTTCGTGTGAGATGATGCAAAGAGTGCTTCCCCGACACATCTCTGAGCGAGTGTGAGTATACCAACGACTTCGAGGCTCAAGACCACCAGTATGTGACCCTAACCCAACTTGTTTTTTTAATTTTTGTGCACATTTATTAGGCTTAGAAAGTCAAACTAGTCTAGCGGCATAGTTTAGCGTCGTTGAAAGGGTAAAATCGGCACCACTCGACCCTAAAGTGCGTCGCTATTGCAATCTATGACATCGTGTCATAGTTAGGGATTTAGGGGTCAAACTTCATATGGCACCACATATGCAAATGGTGTCATCATGAGTCAGTTCAGAGTTTAGCATTTTGGGTCAAATAGATGCGTGGTCAAACAGTGACATCGCAGCGGAGATTTGGGACCTCCAGTGCAGAATTTGGAGCTTCCAAACAATGACGCATTTGCAAATAGTGACGCCTTTGTTGTTTTAGTCGTGAAAAATTCAAATGGGACCCAGATTTTTTACAAAACTTAATGTCGTGGCTTTATAGGTGTAGGAGCACAGAGAGCCAGTTCACTCACATGAGCACCAATCCTTGATGCTTAGTAGATTGTTTGGTTTACATGAGTTGCTTTAGGAGCACCTTGGAGCAATCGAGCTATGGTATGTCGCGTACACACCTACTATCAAGACACACTTGGATATGATGACCGCACTAGCCAAGCGATGGCATAGTGAAACATCATCTTTTCATCTTCCCACCAGCGAGGCGACCGTCACACTAGAGGACGTTTGGAGGATTCTTCAATTTCCCATCCACGGTGAGAGCGTCATTTATGATATGGACATCGGCATGAATGTGTGCCCTGAGATTATTGGGCTTGATAAGATCATCTTTGTCGAGGGACAAATCAAGCTTGAGCATTATAGAGGTTGGGTGTCCACCTTCTGATTAATTGTGGTGGCTATTATTTTGGGACTTGTAACTTCAGATCGGTAGGGCAGGTATTTCAGCCCAGGATGGGGTTTAGCTTGGGAGCAGATGCTCTTTAGGAGATGTTGCTTTGTGTGGGGACCAGTGATGTTGGCCTCACTTTACCATGATTTACATGAGTTCGCATACTACGATAGTAGAGCTATTGGAGACAGAGTCACACTTCTTCATATCTGGGCCTGGGAGCACATTTTTGTGCTATGCCCACAGGTTAGAGTGGTTGATGTGGAGCCCAATGACCCATCAATGTGGTGATATAGGGGTGGTCTTACTTTTTCTCACATAGGATAGGCTAGCATCCCTCACTAGTGGAGGGTCATTGATAAGATGACCACATTCACATGGAGACCTTGGCTAGGGATGCCCGCATGGTATGATGATGTTCAACGATTGTTCTTTGTGAGGTAGGAAAAGTTGATGCAGGGAAAAGAGAAAATGATGATTAAGCACTACCTACCAGATAGGGTAGCCAAGCAGTTTGGTGACATTCAGGACAGGCCAGACAACTAGTACGTGGCCATTTTTACTCGCACCACTAGGGAGACCACATGGAGTCAGCCGATCCCACCAGAGGATGCAGTGGATAGCTTTAAACAGCTAGTAGCCATACTGTGGCCATATGATCAAGGGCAGGCAAACCTCAGTACTACATAGGCTTATGTTGATTGGTTTCGGTCTCCAGTCAGATTGACAATGCTAGGAACAGTCCTTTCATGGTGGAGACCCCGAGGCCAGACAACAGGGTGGGGGCGGGGGCGAGGAGGATGAGGAGAAAAATATGGAGACAGAGATGGAGGAGGAGGAGGACTACCTCTAGATAAGTGAGGGCAAAGAGATTAGGGGGGCAGGGACCAGCAGCAGGATGCCCCTAGGGATCAGCAGAGGGGTGCACCTAGGGACCAACAGCCACCCTAGAGGGATCAACCACTGCCACCACCACAACCTCCTCAACTCAACCAAATGGATATTTTGATTTAGCAGCTCTAGGAACAGGTACATACATTGACAGTAGAGAGGGACCAGGTTTGACAACAGGTCTAGGCCCTCATAGCGGAGCGAGATAAATTTGTACAATAGCAACAGGCTACAAAGTTGCAGCTGGCACAGGAGGTGGGCCGATACCAACAGCTGGATAGCATGATAGCGGCATCTTAGGGTAGGACATTCCTATCTTGGATGTACAAATATGTAGTGAGAGAGGTCGACTACTACAGTGTTCACTATCAGCAGGCAGTGCCTCGAGTGGCCTAGGTGCCAGAGTTATCACAGTAGACAAGGCAAAGGCAAGACCAACTGAGAGACAACCAGGTGAGGGGAGCAACCATCAAGGCTAGCTCACATTTTTTATCAACAAAACTATTATTTTTGTGATCCACGAGTTTCATTTTTTATAGCCCCATGGGCATTTGTATATATTTGATTGACACACAGACACATTTGATCTTGATTTGTACAATGATAGTCACATTTTTTATGATATAAGATATGATCGATTCAATTTATGAGATGTGTCATATTCTATTTATGCATGATGGATGGATGTATTTTCTTTTCTATATGCAATGTGATTTTATTTTATGTGATGTGATGCAATGTATGATTCTATATTATGTGATGTGATTTTATGATTATGTCGATGTTTATGGATGGATGCATTTCTTTTTCAATATCTTTTCTATGCACTTTTTATGATGATGTATGGATGGTATGGATGCACATGTTATGATATGTAGATGATTTTAAAATGCTTAGACTAATAGATCTATATTATGCCCCTAATGGATGATGATGTTATATATTATGATCATGAGATGTATAAGTTGTTATATTCCTTTTCTTTTTTAGTAACTTTTCTATGCACTTTTTATGATGATGTATTGATGATATGGATGCAAATTTTATGATATGAAAATGATGATGTGATGCATATGTGTAGATGATATGGTAATGCTTATATGATGATGCTTTTTTGATTATGCAAATGGATGATATGATTATGTATATATGGATGATATGATGATGCATATATGATGATGTTTTTATGATTATGCAATGGATGCAAATGTAAAGTTTATCAGATGCTTAGAACAACCAATATACATTATGCAATGATGAAATGCAATGCATGAGAGGTGATCAATGTTTCCTATATGATATGATATGATATATAGTATGCTAACGGTTTTTGGATGCAGGATGGATGCATTAGTGATAATTATTAACTGTCATGGTACCATGTTAGCGCAAAAAGAAGATAGAAGAAATATGATCCAACAAGCCTACTTTATTAGAGATGATAATGATGATGATGATGATTTTCTTATCAAGAGTTGGGATTTTAAAAGGGATACTTACCTTATGTTTGATAACACACGTAGATATGATGCATCAAGGTATAAAGAACCAGGATGGCGTTTCACCTAGTGTGGACTTTGACTCAACAATCAAATAGGAGTACTCTTATTCACACCTGACATACATAACCTCATTCAAAATGTAGTTCAAATTCCAAAAATCTCGAAACAAAACATAGAAAAGAAATCCTTCCTATGTGGTCAATAAGACACCTAAAACACCTTCCCTATATCCAAATTAAGCATGTGTGACCAATGTTATATTACAAGAACATCCAACAAGCACAACAGATAAGAGATAATGATTGTTGCCCCATTCCTTTCTCTCTAAATCCCCTTTTTTTGGACATCATTGAGAGGTCATTGAAATGAGTGCAATAAGATGAGTTAAAAGACAAAGATCAAGTAAAAAAACAAGCTAATGTTCTTCATACCACTAGCCAAGACTAAACTATGGTGATGCCTAATGTTGATGTCCATTGTAGGAAGGATGCATCCTAGGACATGATGTTATCAGATGATTTGGGACAAACTGGATGATAAGCTATTAGTACCAAGATTTAACCAACTTGTTTACTTACTGACCTAGACTTGAGATTTTGACGTTTTTGTGTTTCCACTTTGTAACCTGCTAGACTTGTTTCCGCTTTTTTCACTGAAGGTTGAGGATGGCAGTGATTTATTATGAGTGAATGTTTATTTTGGGTGAAAGCGAGATGGAGATGGATGGATTTTTTCAAATATTTGGATGTTTTTGATGTTTTGAAATGTTTTGAGACTATTTTTGGTATTTTCAAGATGCTTTGCAAATGTTTTGATTTTCAAATTTTCCACTATTTTTTGTGTTTTCTGAGATTTTGACCAAGGCACTAACCTGAAGACCTATCCTAGGGGCCTCGAGGCTGATCAAAGATTAGCCCTGCCTACGTTATACACATAGAGACCACGTAATTCGACTGACACCGACTTGATTATTGATGAGATATGAACAAATGGATTTCCAATTTATTATGACAGACTCCTAAAGTACTGACCTAAGTATCTTAGGGGATGATCAAATATCAACCTTTCCTATGTTCAGAGCTCAGAGACCCATAGTTTGACAAGACAACTCTATTTTTTGAATTTTTGACTAACTTTTTTACATATTTTGGGATTCTGATATGTTTCAAATGTTTTTGGATTTTCTAATTTTATGAATGTTTTTTGATTTTTTGATGTTTTTGGATTTTATGATCTTAGGAAGACTTCAAGAATATACACGAATCTGATTTGATGAGAACATTCCCCCAATGTGATGCAATAGACTACTCCAATATAGGTAGGACAAACTGACCTTAAGAATGGGTCAAGTATTACTAGGAGGGATCATGACACGAACACAGGATCAAGCTATGATTGTGGATGTAGATGGGTGATGGACAGATATAGATGGAGAACAATTCATGGAGATCCTAGTGGATGGAAGGTGCTTATTTACATAGGCACCTATTTTCCAGGTTTTCACCAAGGTACTTGCCCAAAGCACCATCGAAGTGGTTTTTCACTATAGGACAATTTTTCTCTTTACTGTTTTTAATCCTTTTTTTTACTTTTTTGGATTTTTTATGTTTTTTTTATTTTTTTGTATTTTTGGTTTTACACCTTGAAAGATTTAGGCATAAAACTTTTTAAGATGGGATCTATTCATGGGCTCCTGCAAAGGTTCGCCTTCTGGTGTTGATAACTGATATGCCCCTGACTTGTAGCTCATTGTGATGATGAAGGGTCCCAACCAATTGGGTTCAAACTTTCCCTTGCTATCTGGATTTGGAACATTCTTCTTATTCTCCTTCAACACGAGCTCTCTGACTTGAAAATTCCAACTCCTGATCTTCCTATTGTAACTCCTCTTGAGATGGTTTTGGTAGACCTACAAATGGTTTAAGGCATCCATGCACCACTCATCCAGTAGTTCCAACTCATTCAATCATGATACCTGATATTCTTCATTTGTAATGAGATTCTATAATGATATCCTCAACGATGGGAGCTTGATCTCAATGGGGAGTATGGCTTCTGATCCGTAGACTAGGGAGAATGGGGTGGAACCTGTTGGTGTACGGATACTCGTTCAGTAGGCCCATAAGGCGGGATTCAGCTATAGGTCTCAGTCATGACCAACATCATTGATTGTTTTCTTTAGTATTTTTAAGATGGTCTTATTTGTAGCCTCAACTTGGTCATTTCCTTGGGGATAGTATGGAGTGGAAAAGCGATGTTGGATTTTGAACTTTTGACATAGGTCTCGAACATCCTGGTTTTTGAAAGGTGTCCCGTTATCTGAGATAATGGCTTGAGGGACACCGTAGCGAAAAATTAGGTAGTTCAAGATGAACTTGGATATCTACTTTCCTATGATATAGGTCATGGGAATGGCCTCTACCCACTTCATGAAGTACTCTGTGGTAGTGATGATGAACTTATGACCACTAGATGAGGTGGGAGTAATTTTTCCAATGAGATCGAGCCCCCATTGTGAAAAGGGCCAAGGTGTGACAACTGGGTTGAGCTCCTAAGTTGGTGCATGGATGAGATCCCCATGTTGCTGACATTGCAAACACCTTTGGACATAGTCGTGAGCTTCCCTTTCCATTGTAGGACAATAGTATCTAGTCCTCAACAATTTCTTAGCCAAGGTCATGCCACTTGAATGTGAACCACAAATGTCATTATGTACCTTGGTTAAAGTGGTCAAAGCTTCCTTAGCATTTAGGCATCATAAAAGGGTTCCTTCAATGCTCCCACGGTATAGGGTATCTCCTAGGATGATTTCTTGACAAAGGATCTTTTAAGATTCAGGGTTATATCTACGGGGAGGACTCCTATTCTCAAGTAGGTGTATATATCATGATACCAGGGATCACCAAGACCAACAATTTCACACAAAAATTTAGACTTTGGTACCTCGAATTCCAGTATGAGAAGTTGCACTATGAGGAATTCTTGCTTTGGGATGTTGTGTGGGATATCCAATAGTGACCCGATCATTGCCATAACATCTGCCACTCTATTGTTTGCTCTTGGTAGCTGCTCAAATGTGATATCAATGAAGAAATATTTGAGGCTTTCCACCAATTTCTTGTATGCAGTCAACTTGTCATCCTTTGTTTCATACTCATCATTTACCTGGTTGATTATGAGTTGTGAGTCTCCATAGACTTTGAGTGCCATGATTTTCCACTGCAACGCAATTCTTAGCCCTATGACAAGAGCCTCATATTCTGCAATGTTATTTGTGCATGGAAATGACAACTTGTATGATTTAGGTATGCAGTCCCCTTGCGGTGTGATAAAGAAGATTCCAACTCCTGACCCATGTTGTGTGTAGGATCCATCAAAGTACATTTTCTAGTGATTTTCCACACTTAGGTTGAAGATTGACTCATCCGGGAACTCTGATACAAGTGGGTTTTCTGAGTATATCGATGCCTCTTCCAGCCGATCTACAATTGCTTGTCCCTTAATGGCCTTGTGTTCCACATACTCAATGTCATTCTTTGTTAGGATCATAACCCATTTAGCCATTCGCCCTATGATCATTGCTTTATAAAGTAGGTACTTGAGTGGGTATATCTTTACAATGAGCTTTATTTGATGTGCTAGCATGTAATGTATGAATTTTTGTGTGGCGAAAATGACTACTAAGAAAGCCTTCTCAATGGATGTGTAATTTAATTCATGTCCCACCATTTTTCTACAAATGTAATAAATGGCTCTCTTTCCCATTTTCATCATGTTGTGCTAAGAGAGTGCCAAGAGCTACTATCATTGTTGGTATGTATAGGATCAAGGGTTTGCCTGGAATCGGTGGCATGAGAACTGGCGGTGTGAGGAAATACTCCTTGATCTTGTTGAAGGCCTAATCACATTTCTCGTCCCATTTGTATGCTACCCCCTTGTGGAGTACATGAGAATATGGGATAGCCTTTTCTGCTAGTTGTGCTATAAATCAGTGGATGGACTGGAGTCTTCCTTGTAAACCCCTTAGTTATTTCAATGTTTTTGGTTCCTCCATTTTGAGGATTGCTTTGACTTTGGCGAGGTCTACCTCAATTCCTCTCATGGTTACAATGTACCCTAGGAGATTTCCCGATTGTACCCCAAAGACACTTTTTTGGATTTAGTCAGACCTTGTGCTTGTATAGCCTATCTAAGATGGAGCTTAGAGCTGATATGTGATCTTGTCGTTTCTTTGATTTAGCCAATATGTCATCCACATAATCTTCCACTATTTTATGAATCACATCATGAAATATTAGTGTCATGGTCCTTTGATAAGTAGCTCCTGCATTTTTTAGCCCAAATGGAATCACATTCCAACAATATGTCCCCCATGGACAAGTGAAAGCCATTTTGTGTTGGTCATCCTTTGCTATCATGATCTGGTTGTAGCCTGAGAATCCATCCATTAATGATAGCATCTCATGTCCCGCCATCATATCCACAATCATATCAATGTTTGGTAGAGGGAAATCATCCTTGGGACATGCTTTATTGAGGTCTCTTAAGTCCATGCAGATGTGGATTCCCCCATTGGGCTTTGAAATAGGTACCATATTTGAGACCCATTATGGATAATCAATCGGTTGTATGAACCCTGTATCTAGGAGCTTTTGTAATTCCATTTTGACCAACAATGGGTTCTGGGGATGCATCTTTCTTAGCTTTTGTCTCACTAGCTTTGCCTTGGGATATACAACTAGGTGATGAACCACAACCTCTGAATCAAGGCCAGGCATGTCGGCATAGGTCCATGCAAAACTTTTCTTTCTTTCTTTTAGGAATGCAGCTAATATTTCTTGTTCTTCTGTCAGAAGTGATTCTGCATAGAAGGTTATGTGTGGTATTTCCTCTATTCCCAGGTTGACTGGATTGCACTTCTCTACTAAGACATTGACTTCTCCTAATGAATGGCACTAAGAGGAATATTGAATCCTTCATCCTTGGGCGCCTCAGAGAGGTTTTCACCATTGGATGTGTCCTTTATTTTTACTATTTTTGGGTCAAAGAGTGCCACAATGTGGTTTTCACTCAAAGACCTAGAGATTATTCTTAGATTTTCAATTTTACAACTGAAGGATTCAATCATTTCCCCATAATAGGCATGTGTTTATAGTATGATGTCGAACCCAACTTTGTGATCTCCATATGGTATCATATCCCACAATCCCATGAATTCTGAGAGTGCCCCATCATTTTTTAATGTGTCTAGAATTGGTGGTCCTCGTTGGTCGTAATCGATGAGTTGGGGATAGACTAAGTTTATTTCATGGGTTTGACTGGTTGACTCAAAATATAGGGTACTAATCATGAGAAGGGAGGAATCATCGAAAAGCATGGGTAAGTCAGTTATAGGATCCTCATCACTACTGCACACATCAGTTATGTCAAAGGTAGAGTTGTATATTACTTGACCTGTGGATACAGGTAATTAAAGGGTAGATGCTGATAGGAGAGGGGAAGTTTTGACCTTTCTAACCGAGGCACCTTTTCCAAGTATGGTCACCTTTGAAGGGGTACATCTGAGGCCAATATTTCTCATACACTTCTCCAGAATGAGAGGTACTAGAAGACCATTGTCATTCTATCCAAGTTTCTTGTTTCTGTTATAGCTCATACCAAGCATCATTTGTAATCCTTTGTTGCTCTCATCCATGGGAAGATTAGGCATGGGATTTTCATCTTGGTACAACAAGCTTGATATGTCTTTCTCATCTACTATTTCCCGACTTAGATCCCCCCAACATCTGAATCAACATGGGTCTTCCTTGAAGGTTTGGGATGAAGTTTCAATTGGTTGGGGTTGCCCATGAGACCTAGGAGATTGAGGTAACTCTCCTATTACAAAATCACTTTTATTGATTCTATAATCCCCACACCCATTGTCTTGGATAATAACCTTTATTTTAGAGATATCAGGAATGGCGGGTGTCTTTGTCTTAGAAGTGGAGGCTAAAGTAGTTGGCTCTACATATGGGGTTGAAGGGCCTTCATCATTCTTTGAGACTTGGGGGATTTTATAGTACTTTGCTTCCAAGTTTTTACAATAAGAAAAGGGCTCGGGATCCCCATGGACCATGACCTCTTGGTTTTGATATGGGAATTTGACACATTAATGGAAAGTGGATGTGACATCTTGCATCCCATGGATCCATAGACGCCCCAAGAGAATATTATAAGGAAAATCAAGTTCAAGGACCTGGAATGTAGTTTCCATGATGGCTAGCCCTACTTGAATAGGGAGTTAAATAGTGCCTTGAGACACTCTTTCCTGATCATCATATGCTATGATTGTGATACCTTTACCCTTTTCAATGACATCCTTGGAGAATCTCGAATTCTTTATTAGTTTGAGCGAATAGATATTTAGACCTACACCTCCATCCACCAAGACCCTTTTGAATTTTTTTTTATGAACCAAGACTTCAAGGTGGAGTGCGTGATTATGAGATGGTTGGGTGGGGAAATATTGATCGAAAAATGTGAGGAGATTTGGGGTGGTGATGTGTCTGACCATAGCTTGGAACTAGTCAACATCAAGATCCGTGGAGACGGTGGATGAAGCCAATGCTTCCTCTAGGATTTTTCTATGTGCGGGTGATATCTTCAGCAACTCCACAATGGAGATCTAAGCAAGGGTTCTTTTCAACTAGTCCAAGACATTGTAGCCATTAGGAATGGATTTCAAATTTGAGGTGGATGCTCTAGGTGGTTGTGATGATCCTGCAATGGTAAATTTTCCACCACGTGTGGTGACTCTACAATTAGCCTTGGATCCCTTGATGTTAACAACAATGACCCATTCATCTAGGGATGCGACAAAATGATCATACACATGATTCACATTGGCATACTTGGTCTTTCCATGGTTTTTCCTTTTGTTATGATCCAACATCGGATTCGTGTATATTTTAAGGTCTTGATTTCTAGCTGGTTGTTCAACGTTTATGATCTTATCATCGATGAGGTCTTGGATCAAATTTTTCAACCTCATGCAACTGGCTATTGTGTGCCCCTCAATTTTATGAAAATCACAAAGGTGATTTTCATTGTACCATGGTGGTTTCACTTGGGGCTCTTGATAGTTCTCATAAGTGGGAATTTTGATGAGATTTTCGTTTATCAATTTCTTCATGGGCAATTCAATTAGTTCCCCAAGAGAAGTGTATTTTCTCTTGGGGGGATATTTGTTTCATGGGGTTGGTCCCCCTTCATTATTCAGGTTGTTGACTTGATTGTTGGGTGGTTGTTGTGATACCATGTTATCTTGGGTGTTGTTTCGATTGTTGCCTTGCGATTGTTGGTATGTGTTGATGCCAAAAATTGGCAAGGTAACAACCCTTTGTGGGAAACTTGGTTTATAGGGGACTTATTGTGCTAAACTGAGTGACCTACAAATTTTTAAATAAGTTGGCTTCTTTTGTAATTGGGGTTTTGGAATGGGAAAAGGAAGCAAATTTAAAAATAAAGAATCTAACTAAGGCAATGCATCAAAATTCAGATAAAAGGCATGATAAACCTATCTTTTGGATATGATATAAGGGCCCACTTAGCAATTTACCATGTCCTAGAATAACAAAAATTAAGGATTGCAGCATGAACAGCTCATTCAATGACATAAAATAATTTTCACACCCATTTACTGAAAAGAAGAGTCAAAAGACATGATCTAAACCAGTAAACTTGCATTCAAATTATAGAAGTATGGCAAATAAACCATTCAAACAATAATGGCACAATGTAAAGTTTATCAATAGCATAAGAAAACAGAGAGGCTGAACAATGACACAGTCTATGAGTTCTTGTAATAATCTAAAAAATAAAAAGGCCTGGTGTCTCTCCAAAAATCTTGTAATTCTTAAACTAGTGGAACTTGAAAAACATGTAGCATGTAATCCTTGAACTCAGAACCCCTCTTTAGAAGCAAAGAGCAGTATATATAGCGATCCCCCCACTGTTAGTGAGCAACAACTAAAAAGATTCAGAATCCTAAGCAATGATGTCACAACAATGATTATGCTCGGTCATTATAATAGAAAAGGTTCAAACCATAACATTTGGTCACTCCCCATTCAAGTGCATCCCCTGCGAATGATGGTAGTGGTCCCAAAAAAATCTTGTGCAAACAAGTGTCACCCCCTCGTATAGGAAGTTAGAACACATGGCAGCATATCGCAGCCCATAGTTCGTTTCATCCCTTGTGTTGAAGAAGCATGCACTGAAGAGATGCGTGGCAGCATTTCGCTGCTCACGGTCAATTTTTCCTTCCTTCATCGAAAGCTTGTGTTGAGATGACAAGTCTAAGCAAAAAAAATTACTATAGACACCACTAGTGGGGCCCACCAAATCTTTATGCGAATGGGAGCTATGTGACATGCAGGCGAGGATCGACGAGGAAGTGAAGGGAAGCAATTAAAATAACCCACGGTTAAGACACATGGGATCATAGCGGGGGCCGATAGAAGAACAAAGGAGAGAAATCCCTCAGAGAGCATTGAGCAGACATGTGGCAGAGGCCGCGGTCATTATCAAAAGGGGCCGATGATATTCATTTGAAGGCATGGGCCAGTACTTAGCCAAAAACAAAACCCGAAGGGAGCATGGTGAATTTCGTATTCACAGTATGTTTGTGTGTTTTGTTTTGGAGCAATGATTATGACCTTGGCATCCACCACACCATCATTGGTGACATTTTTGTTCTTTTCCCATGTTCGAGGTTTCTCGTTGTAACTGGTGGATGAGCGATTGTCTTGATATTCTTGATATGCGAGTGTCCCCCCTTCTGCAATAAGGGTTCTTTCAATATTGAGCACCTTGGGGATCAAATGGTCGTATGTGGTGATACATTGCATCTTTAGGTGGAATGACAAGGTTTACTCAAGATTGGAAATGATGGTGCAGATTTGTTGTTCCTATGGCATGGTCCATTTTCTCTTGTTGGCCTTGGATCACCACCATTGTAAGAAGGAAGCAAATGATTCCCCTTTAGCTTGTTTGAGCGCAGATAGTTCCTCTAGACTAACATCCATGCTAATGTTGAATGCATAATTTTTTATGAATGCGTCCATGATTTCTTGGAACTCTTTGATTCCAAGAGGGATACAAGAGAACCATTCCATTGCGGGGCCAGCCAAACTTCGATGGAATAGCCGCATCAAATATGTATCGTCATATGCGACCTTCTTGCAATGTACCTGGAATTCCCTGATGTGATTTTTAAGGTTTCCTGTTCCATGATATTTTTGAATTTAGAGATTTCAAACCCCTTTGGGAATGGTACCATTGTGAGGTTCATGTCAAATGGATAGGGGCACAAGTTACTCGGTGTTTTTGTTGTTTTCTTAGATTGGAGATCTAGCACTTGTTGCGAGAGCAACTTGATTTGTGTCGTTACATCATTTTACAGATCAGGAAGTGGAGTGAACATGTTTTGAGGTGGCAGAATTGTTCGAGTGATGGGTGGAGTGTTGGGTATGTTTGTGGGAGTTTGTTGCAATCTTTGTTATGCGATCAAGGCTTGCTGATATGCCTACATTTGTTGTTGGTCTTGATTCTACTGTGCCAACAATGCTTATTGTTGGGCTAGTAATTGGGCGGCTTCTTGTTGTGCTTGGTACTATTGTAGGCTTGTTGATATGATTTTTGTTGGGCAGCTTGGTATTGTGCCTACGCTTGTACTTGTTGAGTTGCTTGTGCAATCTGTGCAGCTTGTGCAGCTTGAGTGACTTGAGTTGCTTGCGTAGCTTAGATAGCTTGGGTGGCTTCTTGTTGTTGTAATAATTCTTGAGTTTGGTCAGCTTATTGTGCCTGTTGTGCCTATTGTGTGGCTTGTTGTGCCTTCGCTTGTTGAGTTGCTTGTTGTGTAGCTTGCTTGTTTTGTTGCGCTTGTTGAGCTTGGAACTATTGAAGTGCCTTTCGATAGGCCTATTGAGCTACTTGTAATGTGATGCTATATGGGTTTGCCACATTTTGTCTTGGTGGTGGTCGTGCTGGTGGATTTAGAATGGTGTTTGTTGTTTTGACGAGGGGTGTTGTTGGATTGATGATAGAGGTTTGCGTGGTAGATGGTGCGATTGATGTGATAGGTCCTTGGGAGACCACATTTTGAGGTATCGTAGATGAGGTGTTGATTGCTTGTGTTGTTTGGATGGTTTCCACCTATTTTTGTGATATCAATGGCAAGATTTGAGGATTTGGTATGATGTTTTGATTTATGAATGGGGTTTTGTTCAAATTTTGTTGATTGATGGTTGGTAAAGGGGGTTTCCCAAAAATGAGGAGTGGTGTGGATGTTAATGGTAGAGGTGGAAGTGGTGGAAAGATGGGTGGTGTGTTCCCTTGAGGAAATGATGATGATGAGGGGTCAAAGATTCCTCCTTTTCCAAATAGCCCATCTTCTCCTTGTGAAGTCATAGGGAGAGAGGTTTGTATGTTAAGAGGATATGTCGGTGTTGCGTGAAAAGAGGATGGGTCGTTGGGGTCATGAAAGGTGAGTGGAACATATGGGTGTAACAGATTTTGAGGAATGGATTAACCCAAGATAGTGTTTGCATCCAAGTCGTGGTTGTTAACAAGGGGATGTGTTTGAAGAGCATGAAGCAATGACTTTCCCTTGTTAACAGCAAGTTGAGTTGGAGCAATGGATGATGTGATTTATGGGATGGTTTGAGTGATGCTTTGGAATGGAGGTGTGGATGATATCGGTGGCATAATTCCAAGAGGCTTCTTCACAATAGTGCTTACATCAAAATCAGAAGGGAGTTTAACCCCTTCTTTAGCCAGTTCTAGCATCTATTATGATGGACTGAGTTTCATAATGGAATTGACAATTTTTTGAGTCTTGGGATTTTGGACCATTTCAATAATCTCATCTTGAGTCATCCCTAAAACATTATTGGTGATTTCCTCCACTTGTCCACCTTCCTCTTGATGATCTTGTGGAAGTGGAGGGAGATTGAGCATGGGATTGCTAGACCCAGTGGGATTCATTTCAGGAGCGGTTTGAGTCAAGTCACTCAAACTAGATGTTTCTTTGTTCATTTCCATGTTCTTCTTGTGTTGAGATCTCGTTTGGACCATAAAATGAGGATCAATTTTCAGGAATGGGAGGTGAACCTTTAATTCCTTGGATTGATCTAAACGTTAGGTACAAAAAAGAAAGTCTAAGATATTAAGGATCAAAGGATGATGATGAGAAAATGAAAGATGGATGATTGGTGAATGGTTGAACTCTTTAGGGAACCTTGAAGAGGATACTAAACTTTAGGAATTTTGGTTTGATGTTTGATTTGGTTTTGGATTTTTTATTTTTATTTGGTTTGATTTTATTTTGATTGGATTTGGTTTGGATAATGAACTCATAAACTCTAAGAGATTGGATGTTGTCCTAGAGTAAACTTTTCCACAAGATGATAATTTAACTAAGTGTGTAAAGAAGGATTCATCTACACACACCTAGTCAAACAAGATATTTTTTATTTTGATTTCAAAGGATTTTCCCAAAGTTTAGCATGAAGGATTTTTTCAAGATTTCCAAGAGTTGTTTGTGAGGTGGATTTTGATTTTGGTGTTTGAGGATGGATGAAGGTGATTTTTATTTTGATCCTAAGAGACTTAGAGTGACTTTGTTTACTAGACCTAGGTGTTGAAGAACATGCTATACTTCCTATGTGAGATACTCAAACCTTTGAAAAAGTGTTGGATTTTTAAAATAGTAAAATGAATACAAATTTGGATTGTTCTTTGATGCACATTTGTAAAAGTTGAATGTCAATATTTATCTAAATTCATAAAGCATAGAAAAACGTTTCTTGTGAGCTTTTTGACAAAGACCTTTGGACTTTGGTTTTTAGATTTTGATCTTTTGGGAAATCATTTGAAAGAGCACATGTGTTGGGTCCAATTATTTATTATCTTTGATTAGTGAATTATTTTTACCACAAACACTTTCTTGATTAGGTCTTCAAACTAAATGTCTACTGTCCCAATTTCTTCTCATCCCATAAAGTCCATTTTATGGAAATCAAGTAAATCAAGGCAATAGATCCCTAATGTTGACTTTAGTGAGCAAATTGAGATGTAAATTCAAATTCTTAGAAGCCTCTAAGGATAGAATCCCTAGGGCAAGCAATAGCACTTGAATTTTTTCCAAGGTATTTCCTTTCTCTAAAGGGTTTGAAAATTGATGCTCATGGTTAAATGTTTGTTTTTCCAATGTTTTAGATCCAAGCAAATTGTTTTGATTATAAGAAGATGCACAACCCTATGGATGGTCAAGAGACAATATTTGTTGAATGCCCACTTGGATAAATCCAGCTGTGCTTATTCAAAGCGGATGACTAGAAGCTTGACCACACTGGCTCCCCTCCATGACATACACTTCTTGGGTCAGCCAAGCTTCAACTCTCTGGAATCTCCCATGAAAAACTTCTCATCTCTACAATGAACCGCAAAAATGTGGTGCAGCTTCAAAACGATCATTCTTGCACCAACAAATAGATAAGGATTTGAGCTTCTAAACAAATTGGTTCTTAGTCAGGGTGATCGGGGATATGGCACCTTGCGAGCATCCAACAAGCCACTAAAGGATTTAATCAATCCTACTAGGGGATCTTGTACTTTTTAAGGTAGTACCCTATTCTGAAAGACACTATACAGCTAAGGCTACATACCATTGGACTTGACAATTTAGTCTTATCCTTTTATATACCGGCCCGAGTGAAAAACTAGTTGGAGTTGCCTTCAAGTTCTCCTTACGGATGTGTCTCTTAGGCAGACCCCTCTAAGGGTAAACAAAAGCGAGCAAGCACATCTGTAGTTCGATCAATCTTTGTTTACGTGAACAAAGAGAGAACACACACGATATACTCCTCACAAAAGCAATATTTTGTTCAATTTTAAAAACCCAATTGAAGTGTGGAGTCAATATTTTATACAACTCAATATCACCAAAAGACTTTTGATTCTCAAGATTGTCGTGAGATGCGAGAGAAATACATACGCCTTTTAAATGATATTACTTTCTACAAAAGATTACAAAGCACAAAGTACACATGTTCATTTTAACCTTCAAAGAAAGAATGGATTCTTTTTAAGCACCAAGATTGAAATGTGAAGTTTTCTTGTTCAATTTTAAAACCCCAAAACAAACTCTAGTAAGTTCTTAAAGTTAGTTTTAATCCCTTTGATTTGTTCTTTTTTAAGCCCAAATGAAATTTATTGAGTCCTAAAAAGCTTGAAGATGAAAAAGTCCTTAGAAATGGTATTATAATTGCTCCCCAAAGTGTTTAAAGAAACTTGATATAATAGAATGAAGATGCCATAAGAAGTCTTGATTTCATTTCCCCCTTCCTTTTGAATCAATCCAATCTACAAAAACTGGTTAAAACTACAGAAAACAGAGGCCAAAAAACCAGTTAGAAGTCAAAGGTGATCAAAATGAAAAAGAAGCACATGTTGAAAAAACTTGAAATCTTCCTTTTACCCCACCCCAATGGCACAGTCTATGATGGTGGTGCAGTTTGAAGAATGTCAGTGGTGCTCGAGTGAGACTAGTGGTGCTCTGTGGAGAAACAGTGACCGTGATCGCGTCACTATTTCGCAAAGTGACGCACTTTGGAGTTTGAGTTGGCGAGCTAAGGAAAATGACAGAAGTGGCGGAGTTTGGAGTTTGATAGCATCGCTAGACTGATAGTAGTGTAGTTTGACCCTTGCAATGGCACACTTTCCTGTAGACACACAAAAATTCAAAAAACAACAAAATTTTGGTCGAAAAATATGTTTATTTCTTCATATTCACCCTCCTTCTAGCACCAAAATGTGAATGGTGGATCTAGACCTACACAAACACAAACAAATAACACAATATTAGTCCATTATGCAAGTTAAAACCATCATTCCCCATAAGATTCATTTGAAGCACGAAAACAAGAAATAAAGTGAAGAACACAAATAAAAAGCTATTAAATCCTATTCAAATGCTCAAACTCTCAATCCCATGGGAAATTGGTGCTATTTTGATGTGGAAAATAGCCTTTTTCCCAATTTATTGCAAGCTTAAAGATAATCAATGGTGCTCCATGATAAATTTTTCCATAACCTAGCTATGAAATGATGAAAACTATGAAAATGGAAGAACTTTGCTCAAAACATGAAGATAATGATGTTGCATGGAGTTGTGGATCCAAAATTAGTAAGAGAGCCTTCTATTTATAGAAGAGAATGATGGAAGAATAAGCAAAAGGGATGAATGTGGGACAAAACATCAATCAATATCACAATGCCACTTGTCAACATGTGAGTGGATAGAGGTGGAGCACATTTTGATGAATGAGCACATGAATGCCATTAGGTGGATATTTGAAATTGGAGAAGTGACATGTTGGAGGGAGAAGAAAGGAGATTTAATGCCACTTGACTCAAGAAAAAGGACATGTAAGAATCCTTTAATGCCTTGTTGGATGGGCAAGTCCTTTTTTGGGGGGAGAATTCAAATTGAGGGAATATTCCAACTTGATCCCATTTTGAATGAAAATAGGATATTTATAAATCAATTAAATTGATTTTCATGCACAAGTTGCAAAATCTAGAGGATTTGAGGGATTAGTGTTAGGATTAATCATGATTTGACAATTTGACTTAGATTTTTGGATTTAAATAAATCAAGATGAGAGGAATAATGAATTTAGACTTAATTAAATAAAGTTTGATTTATTTAATTAAAAAGAATGGTGTTAGATTTAAATCAAATAAAGATTAATTTCTTCAATTTAAAGGAGATGACTTTAGAATTTAATTAAATAAAATGGATTATTTAATTAAAAGAGGGACATTAGGATTAATTCAATAAAATGATTTATTTAATTAATAGAAGATAATGATTTAATTAGATAAAATTGAATTATTTAATTAAAAGACAAAATATGATGAATTTAATCAAATAAAGATTATTCAATTAAATGGTTAGTAAAGGAGATAATTCAGGATGAACTGGTGTTAGTAAATCAAGATCAAGTGCATGTGATCAATCAATATATTTTATGTGTCTACAAAAGCAATACTAGCTGGAGCACAAATGAAGGAAAGAAAATAGAAGAAGCCTAGATTTCGCTCTCATATTACGATGGATGCCTCTGGATCCAGGACAGTACAAATTACTACCCCTGTATTGGATAAAGATATGAGAATCGTGCAAGGTCAAAGTTATAGAATATTAATAATCAATTTAGGCCTAGCAACCCGTGAGTAGAAAATAGATGAATTTCAGGGGTCTGTGGCCACCATCATGCAACAAATGAACAAAGATCAGACCACAAAAGAAGAACTGAAGGCACAAGTGGCAGACCTCACTGCCTATATCCAACAGTGGACATCCATAGAAGAAGAGGCCCTGATGACATCATATGTGCCTACTCTTCTCTCCCAAGAAGAGCTAGATAGAATGGAAAAGATGAAGAATTGGACCAAAGCCACAACAAATTGGTTCCATTGAGTAATGTATAATGGCGACATGGGAATCCGTCACGCTAATCGAATGTTCAACAAATTTTAGGATTTACAAAAGCAGTTGGAGGCCACAGTGAAAACATGCAACAGGTTCACTGAGCTGTATAGGATTACATATCCTAAGCTCGAAAGTATTCTCAAAATTCCCAAAAAAATATGGGAAAAGGAGTTGGGGCTCATAGAAGATGATCATTGGTTGGTAGAAACTTGGAAAATGGGCATGGACCACAGGAAGGAAGTCCTAGAGAGGGTCTTGCACAAGGTAGAACTTAACCTTGAATGGGCTACAGAGCATCGGAATGATAGTGAGGACTACTTAAAAATGATGATAGACTATGTAATGCCCACCCTAGAACTAGACCCGAAGAGGATTGAGTTGTTCTTTCATAGGAAGATGACGAAGGGGGTTGCAAATGCACTGTCACTAGATTTCATGGACTTTGTTGCGAGGGCTTTCATCTAGTTTGAGCAAGTTATTAAGGCCATGCCCAAATGCACCAAACACTGGGAGTAGATCATTGAGAGATTCAAGAAGTTGACCTTTTAGATCCTCCAATTTGACATCATGGAATGGGATAAGCTCCAGGCTCTGATGAGAAAATTTGTGGAGTATGCCACCCTCTAGAAAACTGTAGGAAAACTAGTCATTAATGATGAATATTTGACAGTGTAGTTAAAAGAGAAGGCAATCACTAAAATACAAAACTACTACAATGTCAGAACCACTAAATGAAAAATTAGGGAAGAGAAAAAAGATGTATTTTATATTGTTATATTTTGGGGGTAGGTGAAACCCTAGTGTAAAATGAATCTAGGCCACACAATGAAAGTAAATTCTAGCCATTCATTTCACTTTTGGAAAACTATAAATAGGTGTCTCCTCTCATTTTCAAAGAGAGAGTTGAGTTGTTGTGTAGAGACATGTTGTATAAATTTAATGAGAATTGCATTGTTTTGATGGGTTCTTGTAGTTCTTCACATGTGTGCATGATTCATCTCCTCAATATTAGATTTTAGCTTTGTTTTTTTATTTCCAATTTGCTTTAGTTGTTAGTGTTATGCTGCACTTCAATGGTGAAGAATGTTATGGTGTTGATGCCTCCCTTGTTCATACTTGTTCTTTATTGATGATGAAAAACAATATATAGTTTGAACATTACTTTATTACTGCACTTAAATTTCATCTATTGGTCATGCTTAATGGTGAATGGATAGTTGAAAATCTATAGACCTTAGAAGATTGCACTAGTTTCATGAGACTATAGGCTGTTTTGGTTAAGTGGAACTTAGTTTTAGGAAGGTTGTCCACTATGACATCCTCCATTGTTACTATTCAACATTAGTTGCAGGTCTAGGAAGCCTTCTATCCATTTTCCCTTTTGAATTTCTTTAAAAATTAAAGTTGAAGTAAAGTCCCAACATCATTGTAAAGCCAAATCCGATGAAAAACATGGAGTTTTAGACTATTGTTTTAAACTTGTAGCAATTGCACTTCATTTCCAAAATTCCACAAAACTGCATTTGAAGATCCAATTCCCTCTAAGCTTAGTCAACCATAAATTCCCTTTGTGATTACCAACAAATCACATCAATCAACTGAGCTATTTTTGCAAGTCATGACCTGACACCCGCGAGACCTCGGGGTGATTGTCTATAACTTAGTTGAATATTTTCACCTTTCAAGAGAGGTATTGCACTTGTGTGTTGCCTATGTTGAGAAAGTGCAAAAATACCCATCAACAATGTCTACCAGGGAATTTGCAACTACAACACCTAACAAAATAACTTCATCCCTTATGATGTGATGGATGTCCATACCCTGTTTCAAAAATCTCTCATTTTGGTGCAAACAGAGTGGATGCTAGAAAAGGTTGCAGAATTTAGCTTTTCACCTGCCAATTTCATTTTCTTGAAAGTTTCTAAAGCTTCTTCAATAAATCCATTTTTTGCCTATCCTACAATTATTGTAATCCTTGAGACTGCATTTCCTTAAGGCGTCATGTTAAACAGTCTAGTCCCTTGTCTATGCTTCTACATTTTGTTTCTCATTTATTCTAGTTATATTCATGTGTCCAGGGGGGAATCGTGCCAATTTTGAATTAGGATTTAATTATTAATGTGTATTCCTTGTTTAGGAGGATAGTTCATATTAAGGTTTTATTGTGTTCCTAATATGTGTATATGCATAAGAATTTTATGCAACTGGTGTTGCATAAAGTGTGAATGAACTTTTATAGTGTTCTTAGAGTGCTTGCATGCATTGGTATTGGTAGCATTAACATCATTGTAATACATATGTGATCAATTCATATGGAATGTAAATTGGGCTAGTTATACATAATATTCTCCATGGTTAAATGTTAAATTTGTATGGTGTGCTTGGTACACTAATATCAATTAGGCATAGGCATGTATGTGATTGACTTGTATACAAGCATCCTTGTGTATATAAAATTTATATTATGATTAATGACATGTGTGAATTGAACTTGTATGGTTTAACTCACATGCTTATGTGTATTAGAGTTGAGTAATATATATACCATTGTGTACCCAATGTGTTTATGTGTGTCAATAAGGCTTTTAGGATTTGACACATATAAATATCCTTGTTCAGTATATATTTTATGTTAGTACTATCAAGTGTGAATAAAAAATTATATTTTTTGTTTTTCTTTCATTAGTATTGGTGGAATTTATGTCATTTACTCACATGCATTTTATTGACTCAAAAAGCATATAAATGGGTCTAATTCAAATTATGGTTAAATAACATCTATCTCATTTAGTCATGTACATATTAATTTCATTAACATGTATAAGGGGATAATTTGTATTCAAGTTATATGGCATTCCTACCATGTTAAATTGAATTAGGATTTTACATATATGTGATTAACTTTTGTGGACACTAGAAATGGATGCTTCACTTCCTTGTCCACACAAAAATGGGGATACAAGGAGAGGGACCTGATTTCACAATATTCGCATTCAAGGACACCTTATAGATCTCAACCCAATGAATTATGTGAGATATCTGACTATAAGGTATCCTTGGAGATGATTGAGACAAGAAAGGGGTTCATTAAAATGAATAAGAATAATTTTGTGCTCTCACTTTCGCTTCTAGGGTTTTGCAACCTAAAAGGAAAGGGTACAAAACTCCACTATTCACTCAAGAACAAACCCTTGAGATTTCAATGCAAAGGAGATTGAAATCTAACAAAAGGGGGGTTCTAGGGAAAAGATAATAGCAAATGAGGTTTCACCACCAAGTGTAAACTTGGAAAATGCAAAAAAATTGAAAACACAACGTGATATGTAAACTAATGCTAAATGACCTAAAGAATGCTCTAGAAATGTAAATAAAATAGAACAAAAAAGAAAATATGTAAATGGTGTGCACTTGGAAACCTTGAAGAGACTGGAAATGACTCTAAAATTCCATAAATGTTGATTTTTAGGCCTGGTGGGACTCATTTGCCATTCTAGGTGAATTAGTCCTGATTCTAGAAAACTACACCAGAGCCTGTTTTAGCCAAATGGGTATCCAAATCCATAAAAATCTCTAAAAATAGGTAAAGTGGGACTCATTCTCCACTCTTGGCGAATGAGTCCACTTTTACTTTTTTAGAAACTCAAAAGTGGAATCTGTGGCTCTCGGCCTGCTCAATCTGTATCTCCAACTATCTGGATTTGAAACACTGATTTTCGAGACTGTAAGTGACTTTTTGTGAATATTTTGACCTTGTAAGTAGGGAGATGACTCCAACAAGTTTGAAACATATTCTTCAATCATCTTTAATCCTTCAAAGCACCTAGATCTGCAATCACACAAAGAGTGAGAAAAACTTGTTGATTGTTAGGGAATGGGGGTTTACCTTGGTTAAACCCCATTTAGGGAATTAAACCAAATGATGAAATAAAATAATGAAGCATGAACATGAAGTAATACAATTAGAAACTTTCCATGATGATTGATCTTGAATTTTTGTAACAATGGATGAAGAATCTTCCCTTGAATGCCTTAGAAATGATCTTGAATGCTATCTTGATGGCCTTGTGAAGACTTGGAGTGCTTAACTCTTGCTTTCTTTACTTGAGAACATGAATACCTTATGTTGCTTGGATCTTCTTATGTGAAATGAGGATTTGAAAGCTTTTTTATATAGGCAATGCACTCAAATGACCGTTATTTTGGTCCCCAAGGACGACATTCATCAAAATTCAAGTTAGAATTGCAATTTTCTCGCTCAATTTTGAAAAAGTACTCAAAAGGGACTCATTTGCCACACTTGGAAAATGGGTCCCACCTAAGGGGATTCATTCGCCCAAGGTGGCAAATGAGTCCCACCTAAGGGGATTCATTCGCACAAGGTGGCGAATGAGTCCCACCTTGATGTTTTTAAGGTGGTTCTTCAAGATTTTTTAGGTTTTAAAGTATTTTTGTCAGGATATTAGCTAAAATACGCCTTGGGATGCAAAAAATAAGGGTCCTAGGGGCCTATTAATGATCATATAAAGGGTGATTAGGGCTAGGGACACAATGTTCAATGTGAAAGTGTGTTAAATACACTTTACAACATTAAAATGAGGTCCACTTAGCCAAGAAAGGTACAAGATCCAATGTGAATGTGTAAAACACATTACAACACTAGATTAAAACCAAGTTTAATTTACAAGCCTTCTAGATTAATGTGAATGTGTAGATAAATACATTTTACAACCTTGAATTAGGGAAAAGTTAAGTTAATTTAGCTTAAAATGGGCCCAAGACCTAATGTGGATGTGTAAAACATCTCACAACACTAGACCAAGGTGACATTAAGTTCAATTTATCATTAATTATTCCTGAATCAAACAAGGTGCACTTTTTTCAACACTACAACTTTATACATGCCCTTGTTTATATGTATTTTTGATAGGGTTACATTGCATGTGTGAATTGAATTTATATAATGTTCCTAGCATGCTTTTATGTGTTAGGATATAATGGTCTATAGGTGATTGATTTGTATAACATGTAAATGAGTTGATTCAAATTAAAATGTGAATGGTTATCTTTCATACTATTGGTGAATGGAATGGGGCTATTATTTGTATTGAATTTGTATGGTGTGCCTATTGTGGCTAGTGTGCTAATGTAAACGGGTAAGTGCACCAAGATGGTTCCCAAAAAAGGGGCTTAAGTGGCCACTTTTTTTCTGAAATCAGGAAATACTGACCTTGGACGTGAAATTGAGGATAGCTACACTCAAAATTTTTTGATGGAACAAAAACAAGGACCGTGCTCGAGTCTACTTTCTAAACTACTAATTTATTTTGAAAATGGTTGAGATTAAGGGTTCAAAAGAGGGACACACACAAATTGTTGTTGTTTCTATCAGAAAAACATAACATAACAACTCTTGTGTGACCCGAGCACGGTGGACTTTTTTATAGTATTTTTAAAATCGCTC
>VDFB02270651.1:654186431-654209959 GCA_007258455.2 Sequoia sempervirens | reverse complement strand
ATGTTTTTAGGTAGACCATGGTAGCTTGATCGACGAGAAATACATGATGGACATGCCAACACCTATTCTTTGACAAAGGATCGAGTTCATCATAAGTTGAAGCCCTTGAAGGAGGCAAAGGAAAAGTTATGCAGTAATACAAGAATTTGTTTGGTTGATTGAAGAAAGTTCCTAAAAGGTATGAGGCATGAGCATATGTGTTTTGCATTGATCCCAAGAGTTGATATAGAAGATACTAATGAGGTACCTATAGAGGTTTCAAATATGTTGAATGAGTTTTAAGATATTATTTGTATAATGTACTTGAAGGTTTTCCTCCAGTAAGAAAGATTAGTCATTAAATGCACCTAATTCCTGGAGCCAATTTTCTGAATAAGGCAGCTCATCGTATGACTCTAGCAGAGAGTGAAGAGTTGAACAAATAAGTGCAAGAGTTTTTGTGGAAGGGATTGATCAAAGAGAGTTTTAGTCCATGTGCAGTTCTTGCAATACTTGCACCCAAGAAGGATGGGGAATGGCGGATGTGTACAGATTCTAGAGCCATCAACAAGATCACCATCAAGTAAAGATTTCCCTTGCCGAGAATGGATGACATTATTTATTGTTTAAGTGGAGCTAAGTACTTCATGAAGATAGATTTGAAGAGTGGATATCACCATATCTGAATTAGAGAAGGAGTTGAATGGAAGAAAACCTTCAAAACTAAGGAGGGCTTGTACGAGTGGTTAGTCATGCCTTTTGGGCTAACCAATGCATCGAGCACATTAATGTGGCTTATGAATGAGGTATTGAAAGAATTTTTAGGATAGTTTGTTATTGTTTATTTTGATGATATTCTAATTTTCAATAAGACATTAGAGGGGCACCTAATTCATAACCGAATATTTTTTGAGAAGCTAAGGGAGGAGAAGTTGTTAATTAATTTGAAGAAATGTAGTTTTGTGAAGAGAGAGTTGGTGTATCTGGGATTTGTTGTCTCAGCAAAGGGTTTTAAAATGGATCTAGAGAAGGTGAAATCTATTATTGAATGGCCTACACTAAGGAGTTCTACTGAGGTGAGATCTTTTCATGGTTTGCCTAGTTTTTATAGAAAGTTTATCAAAGGTTTTTGTAGTATTTGTGCACCTCTAACGGAAAAAAAGAGAGGGGATATAAAAGAGTTTAAGTGGAATACATGAGCAACAAAAATTTTTGATATGTTGAAGAAGAAAGTCACAAAGAAACCTATTTTGGCACTTCCAAATTTGAATAAGGTCTTTCGTGTAGATTTTGATGTTGGTGGCACTGCCATAGGAGTTGTTTTGAGTCAAGAAGGTAAGCCTGTTGCCTATTAGGACTCTTATGCTATAGTTCAAGTTTTCAAGAAATGGGGACACTACTTGTTGCCAAAATAATTTGTTTTATATATTGATCACCAAGCTTTGCAGTATCTCAATAGTCAAGGAAAGTTAAATCAAAGGCACTTAAAATGGGTTGATTTTTGCAAAGTTATACTTTTGTTTTGAAGCACAGGAGTGGAAGGTCAAACAGAGTTGCAAATGCCTTAATTAGAAGGAAAAATTGTTGATAGAGATGAGTAAAGAGGTTGATGGGTTCAATGAATTCAAAAGTTTGCATCCTGAAGATCTAGACTTTGTAGAAGCTTGGAAGGCTTGTTTGGAACCTGTTACATTGGATAGGACAAGATGGTTGGATTTCCTAATCCAAGATGGGATGTTGTTTAGAGGAAGCCAATTGTGTACTCCATAGAATTCTATGAGAGAGAATCTAATCAAGGAGAAGCATAGTGGAGAATTGGCTGGACATTTCGGTTGAGATAAGAGCATTTCTCTTGTTAGTGAAAATTATTACTAGCCATAGTTACAACAAGATGTGAAGAAGTTTGTACAAAGTTGCAGAGTATGTCAGATGGCGAAAGGAAGAAGTCAAAATACTAGATCGTATCAACCATTCTTTGTACCTAAGAGGCCATGGGAGGACATTAGTATGGATTTTGTCCTTGGATTTCTAAGGACACAGAGAGGGCATGATTCCATATTTATGGTGGTGGATATATTTTCAAAGATGGGCATATTTCATTCTGTGTCATAAGACCAGTGATGCTATTCATATTGCGGAGTTATTTTTTAGAGAGGTGGTGAGACTACATGGTCTACTAAAGAGGATAGTTTCAGACAAAGATACCAAATTTGTTGGTTATTTCTGGAGGACATTATAGAAGAAGTTGAAGACATATTTAAAGTTCAGTTTCATGCACCATTCACAGACTGGTGGAAAAAGGGAGGTCCAGTGAATAGGAGTTTGGGTAACGTGTTGAGATGCTTAGTAGGAAATAAACCAAAGGGCTGGAATTTGATTTTACCATAGGCATAATTTTCTTATAACAATTCTATCAATAGAAGCATTAGTAAATCACTATTCTAGGTTGTATATGAGATTAGTCCAAGGAATGCTTCTAAACTGAGGAAGATGGATAAAGGAGAGAAGTGTAATGTTGAGGCTGAAGATTGTGTTGAGCACCTAAAGAATTTGCATGATGGGGTGAAGAAACATATCAATAAGATGAACTCTCAATATAAGGCTAAGGCAGATTAGAAAAGGAGGTATAAGGAGTTTCAGGTAGGAGATGAAGTCATGGTTCATTTGTGAAAGGAGAGGTTTCTAGTTGGTACATACAATAAGTTTTTGTTTAAGGAACAATCAGGTTTTGAAGGGGCCCCGAAACCCTAAATAGTACATACAATATGAAGAAGTTTGGAAAATGCAAGATCCTGAAGAAGCATGACTCGGGAAATGGATGAGGTAGAGTTGTTGAGTGAGATTCATGTTTCACCTATGTTTAGCATTGTCGATTTGACATAATATCATGAAGTATTTAAGGAGTGTGAATTGAAAGAGGTAGAGTGGAGAATTTCAGCACCTACGTCAGAAAAGAAAGAGATAGAAGAAATTTCAGATATTCATGTGGGTAGAATTACAAGAAACAAGCAATATGTAGAGTACTTGGTGAAATGGAGAGGAAGGCCTGTTGAATATTTGTCATGGTTATATGAAGTTGAGGTTAACCATCTTGGTTTCCCTCTAACACTTGGGAAGTGACACGGTCACTTTTCAAATTACCCTGGGTGTCCTTTGACGCAAGAGCATCCAGTGGTGTAAGGGCAATCTTGCATCACCAAAAAATATTGTATTTTCATTTGTTTGTAGTTTCCTTAGTTGTCTTGGGGCCCATGGTGACTGATGCAGTCTTTGGGATAGCTAGAATTTTGAAATAGCCAAAAATAGTCACTTGCTATTTTTAGTAAGTTGACCTATTTGAGTTGTATGGACACAAAAATTGACCCCAAGGAGTGAGATTAGAAAATAAGATTTTTGGTGAAAGAGTCATCTCAAGATTTTGTACCTTTTGAAAGATAATAAATTTTCATCCCAGGTAATTTCTCTAATGAAGTTTTTAAAAAAAAAAATTATGTCCTTCGGCACCATAGAATAGTGCACAAAATATTTGATCTTTTAGATCTAGAAAAACATGGTTGTAGATCTCTTCACAAGATTTCCAATGATATATTACAATTGAAAATCTAACAGTCAAATCAAAAGTTATGGCCCCGAGAAGCTGCCCCACTAAAAAGTGAATTTCATTCAAATATCTTCCTAGGCAAGAAATCAAACGGCGAGACTTTTCGTGCCAAAAAAATGGGAAAGTACACTTTCTAGAACATTTTAGGGTGGTTATTAGGTAAAATAAAAGGGCTAAGTAGGGGTTGTAGAAGGTGGCTCCATTAGTGCAGATTACGGATCCAAATAATAGATTTTCTTTGAGATTTGATTTTGTTGTAATGAACCCAGCCCATGAGGTTGTAGCATTGTAATTTCTGAATTTGTAATTTCATTTTCTAAAAATAATTGAAAGTTATGTTTTACGTCTTTTGTGTTGGTATCAATTGTTGAGTTTTGTTTTGTTTTTGGGTGGTGTATCCCTCATCACATGCCCATACCATGAGTATGGTAGTCCCACTCCTGATGGACTGTCCATACCTGTACGCTACATCATGTAGATGGAAATATAATATAGCTAAAAGATAGGGTCCCCAAGCGTAAATAGTGGCTCTCTCCATCATCCCCTCCAGCATCTGATGCCCCCACCCCACTAGAAATAATTCCAATTATGTCTATCTAGTATTAACACTCCCCTAATCACTGAGCATAGCACTACAATAAGCCTATGGTATCTGTTTTCCAAGGTATCCCATCGGATCTCATAATCCTTAACCCCTAGCTCCACCAAATCCTGAGTCTCAAATATTCGTTGAATCCCTACCAATCCTTGACCTATATCATAGACTACCCGCTCTCCATGAATAGGAAGCTACAAGATCCTCCACACGTCCTCCAATGTCACCATTGCCTCACCAGTCGATACATGGAAGGAACTCATCTCAAATGCCATCTCTTCGCTAGTTCAGTCAACAAACCCTTGTTAGCCTACGTGACAAGCATGAAAGTCACATGATATAATCCTAATGCAGTAAGTGTATCTCAATCCTCCACAACCAAATGATCTCGTAGCATAAACAATGTCAGTTGGCTCTCTCACATGTATATCGGTGCAATTCTCACCTGCATTTATGAAAAGTGCATCATGTTAATCACGATGCCTAAATTAGCCTATTTGACCTATTGCATTTTTATTTTTTTCCATTTTTTTCTCAAATTACCCTATTAGTCAATTGTGTCGCACTATCAGTCATATGCCTCACACTCTGCAATTGCATTGCACTTTCACACTTGCATCATAATGTCATTCATTTGCAATCCACTTTCACATTTGTATCATTATACCCTACATTTGCATCACACCAACATAATTCTGGTGCTAAAAAAGTTACAAGCAGGTTATACCATCGTCATACCTATGCATTGTCATTTAACAATTATGTCGCACCTTACAATTGTGGTGAAAGGCACCATAGTTGTGGTGAATGCGATAACAATTGCAGTGTAGGAACTACACTGCATCTGAAAGCCCTTCTTTGAGCCCTAAAATCCACCTAAAATTGACAAAATCACAAAGCAAGGTTTAGATGCATACTGCCTCGCCCAAGCCCTCTTCGCACTCGAATGATCATACCCAATATCCTTTGTGCGTAGTGACTAGTTAGGTGATAGTTTGATAGCAGCTCCGTAGCAAATCTCCAACTAGAGCTCCAATATCTCTATACCAAAAGTGCACAAATGACTTATTTTTCAACCCCCTAGGGTTTATTTATAACCTAATTTGACCTAATAGGGCCCCTACCTTCATAACTGGTTGCATCAACTTCTGCCTTTGAGCACAAATATCAAACCCTAGATTGAATTTTGTGCCTAGTTTTTCATCACCAATGGATTTGCACCTATCAAAGTTGCCAACTTTTTTAGAATTTTAAGAAAATCTATCAATTTTCTCAAGGGCGTATCATCCTATCCTGCATCCACTGGGACACGTTGGGGTATGTCTTGAACCAATTTTTTTGAATTATTCTTTGACACAACACTCAAAATCACATTGTATCAAAGAGGGGTAAAATGTAGACACTGGAAAATGTCTTGAGCCTACAAGCAACATTTTCCATACTGTGATATTGCTATCAGGATAATTTCCATCTTCCATACATAATTAAATAATTTTAATTATTTAATTATTTCCTAAAGTCATATTCTTCTATTAATTAAATAATTATTAATTATTTAATTAATTCACTTTATCTTTATTCCTCTTTTGACTAATTTGAATAAATATCAATTTTAATTAAATTATGCCACTAATTATCCCTTTTTCCCTCTATAATTAAATAAATCCTTATTTATTTGATTATTTATTTCCATTTTCTTCTATGATTAAATAATTATTTTAATTATTTAATTATTCATTAGCTTTTTCCTCCCATAATTAAATAAATCCTATTTATTCAATTATTTATCATTTTCTTATCCCCACAATTAAATAATTGTTTCTAATTATTTAATTATTTAATCCCTCCGCCCATTATTAAATAATTATTTTAATTATTTAATATTTCACACTCCACCTTTCTTCTATAATTAATTAATTATTCATTTTTCATTTTCCCTCTTCTAAATTAAATAATTGCTAACTATTTAATTTATTTCTTCTCAGCTAAGCCCTAAATCTCAACTAATTTCTTGAGTTTTGGTCCATCCTCCCCATCCTTATCTCTTTCCTTCTCAATTAATCTCATCCACTGATCATCATACCTCATCATTCAATCATCGCCCTTCATTTGAATTGGGATTTCTATAAAAGCAAGCCATCACCTTCATTCCAACGTTAACCACAATATTTGAAGTTTTTCTATCTTGAGATCTAGCTATCTTGCATCAACATCAAGCTTATCAAATATCTTGCATACTACAAATTTGAGAACAAACAAAGAAAAATGGAGAAGAGCAATGGAGATGAATCGACTTTGGCATAGATATTGAGTATTATTGCTTTATTATTGTGATTTCTATTGTCATTTGTGATTCATTGTTGGATTAGGGTCTTTATTGCTTGAATTAGATAGTTTTGTGGTTGCTATCATTAATTCATGCTCTTTTCCGAATTCTACCTTGATCTAAAATACCATGAAGCTTTACCAAAATGGGTTGGTTAAAGTTGAGAAATACATGAACAATATGGTAAATGTTACTAAGGACATGATGAAAAGAATTCCCTCTACTATCATCGCCTTGCAAGCTGAAATCAACAAATGGAAGCATGAGGAAGAAAAGGAAGAAACAAAGAAAAAGATGAAAAAGAAGGAATAAAATACTTTGGGTGATGTTGAATGGAAAGATACTTTGAATTCCTTGATTAATTACTGGGACACCCTGGTTTCTAGTCAAACTATTTGATTTCGATTCTTTTTTGTGTGTTGATATAGTATGTTGCTTCTCTATGTTTTTTATGTATTTTGTTTAGCTCTAGGTGTTGGTTTGGTCAGTTAACTCTTTTTACTATCTTTGATGTTTTAACAAACTCTTATGCTATGTAAGAGACTAGGACCCTTTTCCAACTCATATAATAAAAAAAAAAATTACTTATACTAGCAATCACACCTTGGTGTGTAATGGGTACACCAAAGATGTGTGGAATGTCAATTAGGGAAAACTTAAGCCTATTTTTTGCATAATTTTTTGTATTACACGAGTTCAATTGGTTGGCCATTCAAAAAATGATATTGTTGGTGCAACAAAGGTCTCTAAAAATGAGTGAAAGAAAACCTCTGAATCAAGAAGACAATGAAGATCTATGAAGAGGGAGGGGGAGAGAAGAATATAGAGTGAGAGAGGAAGAGTGAGACAAATAGATAGAGGTAGAGATGAATATAGAACAAGAGATGAAGAGGGAGACAAATAGATAGAGATATAGAGATAGATAGGGATATAGAGGGGGAGAGATAGAGTGGAAGAGATAAAGAGAGGAAGAGGAAGAGGCAGAGATAGAGAGAGAGGGGGAGAGGGAGAGAAAAAAAGAGAGAAAAATAGAGAGAATTAGAGAAAGACAAATATATATGGAGAGGGAGATAGAAATAGGGGGAGAGAGAGAGAGAGAGAGAGATAAATGGGAAGAAAAATAAATAGATATAGAGATATATGGGAAGAAGGGAGAGAGAGGTTGAGATATAAAGATAGATAGGGGGATAGGGAGAGAGCAAGAGAGGGAGATATGGGGAGAGATAGAAAGAGGGAGGGAGAGAAAGGGAGAGATATAGGTAGAGGAGGGAGAGAGAGAAGATGGGGAAGAGGGAGAGATATAGGTAGAGGGTGATATAGAGAGAGAGATAAAGAGGGATAGGAAAATAAATAAAGAGATAGGGAGATATATGTAGAGAAGGATAAGGATAGAACGAAATAGAGAGATGAGTGAGAGGAAGATCGAGTGAGAAAAAAAGATAAATATATAGAGTAGAAGATATGGAAGGAGATATGGAGTGTGAATAAGATGGAGAGGGAGACATTTATAGATATAGGGAGAGAGATGGATGGGTAGAGAGAGGAAGACATTTCTAGATATGAAGGGGGATAGAGGAATATAGAGGTAGAGATAAATATAGAATGAGAGAGGAAGAGTGAGACAAATAGATAGAGGTAGAGATGAACATAGAATGAGAGAGGAAGAGGGAGACAAATAGATAGAGATATATATAGAGAGAGAGAGATAGAGGGAGAAATAAAGATATAGAGAGATAGGGATATAGAGGGGGATAGATAGAGGATAGGTAGAGAGAAAGAGATAAAGAGATAAAGAGGAAGAGGGAGAGGGAGAGGGAGAGATATAGAGATATATGGAAATATAGTGATATAAAGATAGAGATATAAGGAGATATAGAGAGAGAGGGAGAGGGAGAGAGATAAAGATATAGAAAAATAGAGAGTAGAGAAAGACAAATAGAGATGAAGAGGGAGATATAAATAGGGAGAGAGAGAGAGAGAGAGAGAGAGAGAGAGAGAGAGAGAGATGGGAAAGATAAAGGAGAGATATATAGTGGGTTAGGAGTGAGCAAGAGATGGAGAGAGAGATGGAGGGAGATAAGTAGAGGAGGGGGAGAGAGAGAGGGTGCAGAGAGAGAGAGAGAGAGAGAGAGAGAGAGAGAGAGAGAGAGAGAGAGAGAGAGAGAGAGAGAGAGAGAGAGAGAGAGAGAGAGAGAGAGAGAAGATGGGGAAGAGGGGAGATACATGAGGAAGAGAAGAGGGAGGAGAGGAGAGGAGAGGGAGAGGGAGAGGGAGAGGGAGAGGGAGAGGGAGAGGGAGAGGGAGAGATATAGATAGAGGGTGATATAAAGAGATAGATAGGGATAGGAAAAGAGATAAAGAGATAGAGAGATAGATAGATAGGGAGATATATGTAGAGAAGGATATGGATAGAAATAGATGGAGAGATGAATGAGAGCGAGATCAAGCGAGAAATAAAGATAAAGATATAGACTAGAAGAGATGGAGGGAGAGATAGAGTGAATAAGATAGAGAGAGAAGAATGGGGGAGAGGGAAGGGATATAGATGTATAGGGGGAGAGAGAGAGAGAGAGATGTAAAGAGATATAGATAGAAAGAGATAGAGAGGAGAGAGAGAGAGAGAAAGAGATAGAGATAGACATAATGAGATATAGATAGATAGGGGAGGGAGAGATAGGGAGATAGAGATAGAGGGGGCAAGAGTGAGAGAGAAAGACGGTGATAGAGATAAGTAATAGCTAGAGAGGTATAGATAGACAAAAATATAGAGAGATAGAGATAGAGGTAGGGAAGGAGAAAGAGGGAGTGTGTGTATATGAGTGAGAGAGATATGGAGAGATATAGACATGGATATATATATTTATAAATGGATAGAGAGGAAGGGAGAGGGGGGAGATAAATAGAGAGAGGAGAGATAAGTAGAGATAAATAAAAAGAGGGAGTGATAAGCAAATAAAAAAATCAAGAGCAAGATAGCTTGGATTTCTCCCTTGTCAAGATACTTCAAATTAAATTTTGATGGGGCATCAAGAGGTAACCTTGGCATTTCAAGGGCATGAATAGCTATCAAAGATTGTAATGGTTCACTCATAGGAGCCAAATCTATTCATCCATCTTCTGGTAAAAATAACTTAGTTGAAGCTCGGGCTCTTTTACATGGATTATAATTTTCCTTAAATATTAAAATCAAGAATCTTCAAATAGAGGGTGATTCATTGGTTATAATAAACACATGAAAAGAAAGAATGATTCACAATTAGCGATTAGGATATGTTCTCAAATAGGCCTGGAGTCTATTTTATAAGTTAGAAAGTTTTTAAATCAAACATACCTATAAAGAGAGAAATAAACTATCGGAATGTTTAGCAAATCTAGGTGTCATCAGCATAAGGTTGAGATTATTTATGACAATAAGTCCAATAATCCTACTAATAAAATGTTATACATAATTAATTTGGAGTCTGATTTGGGAAAGCATTAGCCATGTATTGTTAAGAGCAAGATCAAATGTTATTTGACATCCATAATATGACAAATTTGGTTACAAAGGTGCAAAATATATTTTCAAAGATCTATCAAGTACTTGTGAGGAGGTTAAGGCTTTTTAATTTCAAGGTGGAGGAATTCATTTTTTTCAGGTTGGTGTCTGGTGGCAGCTCGCCAGATTTGTTCAGCATTTAGGAAATTTTTGGTGGGTTCTTTTCATTTTTAGTTTTGGGTAGTGTTTAGATTCTCAGGGTGGTAGCTGGTGATAAGGTGGAGGTGGGTCTACAATTTTGAAATGGAGTATTACCTGAAGAGTTTTAGAGTCCCTTTCCATGTTTGAAGTTGGGAGAGTATGTTCTCAGGGTTTTTAACAAACAACGAGCTAGCAAAGGTTTTCAATGTATTCTACCCTAGTGTGGTAGAATGTGTACAATTGATAATTGGAGAAGAGGTAATTTTCCCACAGGCCCCTCGCTTGCTATTTCTTCTTAGGTTATTTCAATTTTTGTTTCAAATGCATTGGACCTATTATAGTCATATGACCTGCTTGAGATCATTGTGAATGATGTTGTGCATCAAAAATTTCTGGGTGATAATGCACTTCTGCATAGAGTCCAAATGTATTATTTTTACAAGGGCAAGGGATATGTGGGTGGTTTATTTCCAAGGTGCTATTCAAAACACAGAAGGGCTTTCGTGGTGTTATATGATGTAATCAAGCAAGGTCTGGAAAAGATTGTCCAAGGAATCTACATAGGGTTCATCACAATGCTTCTGAGATAGGCCTAGATTTGGCAAGCAAAATTAAGGATATTTTTTTCCATCTCTTTTTTTCTTTCTCAATGTAGGAACCATGATGCAAATGTGCCCCTCATTCGTCATTTAACTCTTCAAGCAAACAGAGATGTTGATTCGAATTAAGGGCAAGGGGAGAATTCAATAAATGACTGCAACATGGAGGAATAAGAACATTTTTGTGTATCTATTTATATCTATCTATCACCTATACAAATGAATCATGGATATGTATCAAATTAGTCTATAGTGGTTGTATAGTTTTCTAATGACATATACTCTATATTTAAACACTACCAGTTTCTCAAATTGGCAAATTTTGTTCTAATTATAGGCCAGTACTATAATTATGGCATATTTTGTAATTCATTATTATATATAATACAATATATAGGCTTCAGCCTTTTACCTAAAAAAAAACATCTAGGTAGCATGTATGAATCTTTGTTGCAACCTCCAATTTTGATGTATGTAAAGGTACATAACTGAATGAACCAACTCCCAAACCTATTTATTTCTTTCATTGGTTTTTTAGAAAACCTTTTTCCAAAGTCGCGTTTTAATAATTTGACTATTTAGAAATTGAGGGTGTCATGACTCATTAAGTTTTAGGCTCACTTTCATCTTTAGTTGAGGATAATTTTCATACACCTTTTTTCTACTTTCCTCGTGTCTCCAATAGTTTGTAATCCTAAAAACAATTATCTCCAAGCTAGGGAATAAACTAGAAAATTTCATCATTGACAAGATATTTGATAGTTGGTCATGAAGAGCATTATAGACTATTGTAACCAAGTGGATGATTTATTTTCCAACTATTATTTTTAAATTGAATTGGTGCATCCATGACTTTAATCTCAAGCCACCTCCTATCCAATGACTATACTTAGAAGTGCAATGTAATCATTAACCTCTTCAATAAAATCACTTCTAAATAGCATCTTAAACATTTTAGAGGGTGGATTTAGGATTCTAAATCTAATTCTTGTTAAAAAAATTTTGGCACTTATTTAAGTTGTTATCATATTATTATTCTATAGACTCGAGATAACCTTGTATATATGAGTCCCTATTAGGAAAACCAAAGATTTACTCTATGTACTATGACTAAATTGATAATAGTACATTATAATTGGAATCCCTAATTTACCTCTAGTTTTGATTAAACCATTGAGAACAATTCATGAATAATATTGACTAATTATACTAATATTGAGAATTATATATAGCTTGTACCAACCTACTAGCTTTGATGTTCTTAGTCTTTCTAGACATGGGGTCCTACCACAATAGTGTGTCTCACTTTTGGGACATGCTAATCTTTGCCTGAAATCACTTTTTTTAAGAAAAATTAATGATTTAATCCTTGATAGGCTCCATCTAAAGGGTTTTAATTGAAGAGGGATAGATAAGACCCCCTTAGATAGAACCCGTCTAATATTAAATCATACCCAAAATGGAGTCTCCTTCGCACATATCAAAATGCTGAAAAAAAAAGTTTTCTTTACTTTTTAAGGGATTAAATAATGTGATTTAGAAATTATATTTTGTGATATTCTAGCCCTCAAAATGAGCTTTCCAACAAATATAGTTTTGATATGTTTTCATTTTATCATGTATTTAATTTTCAATTTTTACTGAACATAGGTTTTTCTCCAAACATCAAGATCTTCATTTTGCAGAGGTGGAAAAATAGTAAACCATTGTAAAAAAATTCAAAAAATACCCTTTCCCTAGGTATTGATGTTCTTGTTTCACCAAAAAAAAATGGATTTTGATATATACACAACAAGATAGGTTGGATGACACACACATATGTCCAAATTATAGTTACAGTGACTTCAAAAATTAATTAAAAAATATGTAACAAAAAATTATGAAAAAATATCCTTGCCCTAGATATTGATGTTGAGAATCTATATTTCAAAAATTAGAATTTTATCCTTTATAGAAAAAAAGTTATGTTGGACGACACAAACGTTACTTTTTGAAAATGTTGTTTTCTATTTAAAACTAGTTATTAAAGGAGATGTTGAAAGATTCATGATTTATTTTGAAAAAAAAATTAAAAAATATATTTAGAATCTACACACAAATTTCCACAAATCAGTAGTTTGCATCATCTTCAAATTCTTAACGACTTAGCTTCTATATGTCTTAGAAGATGAAGATTCAGTTAAAAATATTGATGTAAATGTCGATCTTGGGAAAAAAGTGAGATAGTATTGTGATTTAACCCCATGTCTATTTCATTTACCATCGTTCATGTATGGAATTCATCTAGAAGAACATGTTATAGGTCTATGTTTTATATATTCTCCATATCTATTAGAATTTTAGATGGTGAAATGACTCATTTGAACTCATTCTTCATCTTGGTGGAAGATGTCATTCCCTATAAAAGAGTACCTAGAAAAACTTATCTAAGTTAATGATAGGTTTCACATGTTTAATCAATACATAGTTATATTTTAACTAATTAAATTCATATTATAGTCAATTATTATTCAATTATATCATTAACAAAATCCATCATGCTTAAAAGTCCCAAAAATGTTAATTTGATGAGTTAAAGCCTTCAAAACAAGTGGTTTGTTGTTTAGTTGCAATTCAGGTTACGAGACCAATTTATATGTCAACTGCATTGTGGGGTTTACGCCCATATTTCATTTTGCAAAAATGTTGCAAGTTATATAATTGTTTAAACTTTCATATTATAACCAAACTTAAAATTCCAATCACCTCTTGCATAAAAGTTACAAATTACAATCTTGAATTAGCTTACTCCTTGTAATTGGGCTTTAGACCTTGGTTGTAATTTACAACTAAATTGTAAATTTTTAAGAATTATTGGCATTCCTAATTGCAATTAGACTTCAAATCTTAGTCATATTTGTAAAAACTTGCAATTGTAAAAATGATTTAGTTTCCTCTTTAAGAAATTATGAGAGTTTACAATTTTGTCTCCTTCAAGTATTGTAGCAACTTGCAATTATATACTTAAAATGCAAGTTTAGGAAATTTGAAGGGTTTGCATTTTATAGCATAAGCATGTATTGATTACTAAAAATGAGAATAAAATGAACCCTTCGATCTTTTAAACAATTGTGACTTTGAAAATCAATTTGATGAAGGATTATGATGAAATAAAACACAAAAGAAAACATTTTCCTAACTTTGTAGAAAATATAAATATCAAACCCAATTCCAAGGTCCCCAAGATTTAAATTTTAGGGATGTGTTATAATTGGTCACAACAAATGCCTTACTCTTTGTTAAAAAGAAAACCTTTCAAAATAAAATACAAGATGAAAATCCTCCTTTAATTTCGATATCACAATATCTCATGCAACTAATTGTTAATTCTACTTCAATTGATATAGTCACATTTAATCTACTCCTAAATAAATGCAAGATGAAGAAATTATTGGAAAGATAAATTCATTTTTTAATAATTTTAAATTTGTATAATAATGTTCACACAAAAGTTGGATTAGAATATGATGATTTATGTATATACCCACCCAAGTGTGTGCATATGATCAATTTCCTTTCTTAAATATTTACTTGGTTAAATTAGCTTCAAGTATCAATTATTTATAACTCTAATACTTATGTAGGTAGAGGTTATCTTTAGGTATGAAATTGTGTATCTATAAAAATATTTATATATGTAGTCTTGAGAAAGATACCTCTAGTCCTATTCTAGGCATAACTCTACTACTAGTTGGGTGTTTATAGTACTAGTAGAGTTACTTGAGTTACCCAAAATTAGTAAGGTGCTTTATTTTTCTTTTTTATTTTTTCTATTTTTTCTCTCCTTATCCCATAGACATAGAGTTCAACCTTTGGGTTTGGCCCCCTATGATAATCAATTTTATTTTATAACATTATAACATGTTAATTTATACTTGATACCTTAATCATGTTTACCTTTTCATATTAACTTCAAGAATATTTAAGTGTCTATAGAATGAGGGATGAAAAATGTTTATACCTCCTTCAGAATGAAAATCACTCGATGGATCCAAACAATAAATTTGTATATATTTAAGTTTTTTGAATTCTAGACTAAAAATACATAGCTCTTGTTCTCACTCTGCAACTTTTGAATTCCCTATGTGCATGGTGGTTGATTCCTTGGGGGGACCTCACAGTCCCCTTCCTTTTTCTTTATTAAACTTTTCCACGCTCCTAGCACATGCTCCTCCACTTTCCTCAAGGGACCCTCCTTCCTTGAAAGGATTAGTGGGGAGCCTATGATTCCTGTCATCCTGGGGCCCAAGGGCTAGAAAATTGTGCTCATCAACTCACCTCAAGATTCCTTTCTTCCCGTTAAATGGGAAAATAGTTGGCATGTACTATAAAAATCTGATTCTAGAAAAAAAAATTCTCTACCAAACTCCACTATGGATGGGATTGTTTCTTCAATGGAGAACACTCTAGTGAGAAAAAAATTATTTTTGCTCATCCATTGATATGGTTTGTCGATGGACTAATGCTAAATGACACTTAAAAGGTAGTGTTGAAGTCAATACCATGGTTGGAGGATTATTCCTCTTTTATTTTACTTCAATAGAGGATCTTTTATTGACCCTCTCGTTGAGACCTTGGTTGCATGGAAAACATATCCTCTCTCTTTGTCGGTGGAAACCAAGATTTGACCCTGCATTGTCGATCTTAACAATTATGCTCCTTTTTGGGTTTGGTTTCTAGGGTTTTCACTTGAATACTAGGATTAGTTGGTCTTCCAATGTATTGGTTACTCGCTTAGCCAATTCATAACAACTGATATCATCACAAAAATGAGATCTGAGTCATCTTATCTCTAACTATAAATCCTCAGTCAAAGGCTAGCAAAAACTCAAAGATCCTGTGAAACCCTAAAGGGATCTCACAGAGAACTACCCCTTCAAAGACGATATCATAAATATCCTTACTACTCCTAAACTTGGGATTAAGGAAGTAATCCCAGACTATGTCTCTCCTCTAGCTACTAAATGCATCGTAGTGTCTTTACTTTCTTGTTCAAAAAGTGTACTCTCTTTGAATGATATTCAAGTTATCAATACACCTGGAGGGAATGATTTGAAAGATATGGATGTGTAGATACCCAATATGGAAGTAAACAAGTTGGCACAAATTGTAACTAAGTTATCCTATTCTTGAAGATATTTTGCTAGTAAATATTTTGTCAATAAATGATTTGAATGAATCAACTATTGCACTAAAGGACTTGGAAGAAAGGGAAATATCTTGTAACCATACCAATAGTCAATACAACGAATGTGATAAGTCCCCATTTGAGACTGATAAATATATCCAGACAGAATCAATGGAGGTCCCCCAAGTTGATAGCCAACCATAAGGATTTGATGGTTGGATAACTCATAAGAAAAATGATAAACAAAAAAGACATATGTTGGGATAAAAACCAAAGTGAGTAGACCTTCCCAAAGGAAAATTATGAATAGAGAAAATGCAAAGGAGATAGCTATTGGCAAACAAAGGATGTTGGAAGCACCTAAAAAAGATCTCTAAATGAAGTTCCTTTCATGGAATATTAGAGGGATAAATATCCCACACAAAAAGTTGGCTCTAAAAAGCTACATTTTAGAACACAAGATTGACATCCTATTATTACAAGAAGTAAAGATGCATAAAAAAAAATTAAATCCATTGCTAAGAACTTATGGCTAACTACCCATTTTCTGATCAGTGAGGTCTCTAGTGCCTTGGGATGTCTTGTTGCTATGTGGAACTTGAACAGGTTAAGTGGCTCTGAGTTACTCCAAATAAAGCATTGCTTAGGTATCCATTTTTCTGCTACTTATTTGTCCTAGAACTTCCTTAATATCTATGCCTCCAATATAAGAAATGCCAGAAAATTTCTTTGGCTCAAACTAAGCGGTTTGATATTGAGCAATAAGGTGGCACGTTGGATGCTTGTTGGATACTTCAACTCCTCCTCCACCCTTCAAAGAAGTGTGGAGGTCTAATTTATTACACTGACAGTATGACAGATTTGGCACACCTTCTGAATGTTGTTAGACATTGATATGGAACTTCAAGGTCAACTCTTCACTTGGACAAACAAAAGACTTGGTAAAAATCTTATCCGAGCTAGACTAGATAGATTCTTGATTTCTCCTAACTGGGTCACCCTTCATAACTCCAACCTCCTAGTTCTTTCAAGGATGGTGTCTGACCATAACCCCTTCCTACTATTGATGGGTGTTTTTGCACCTTCTCAACACAGACAAAGCACAAGTGCAATGTCTCTATGGAAAGGTAATTTTTGCAACTAAGTTTTAGAAATCACCCCAAGGTCTCTTGGGTGTCAGGTCATGACAATGCTTGGAATAGTTTAGTTGGTTGTTGTGATTTGTTGGTAATCACAAAGGGAATTTATGGTTGCTAAGCTTGGAGGGAATTGGTTATTCAAAGGGAGTTTTATAAATTCTAGAAATGTGGTGCAGCTGCTACAAGTTCAAGACAGTAGTCTAAAAACTCTCCTTTACTCATCAAGTTTGGCTTTATTGTGATGCTATAACTTTGTTTTAACTCAATTTTCAAAGAAAATTCAAAAGGGATAAGGGATGAGAAGTTTCCTAAACCTGCAACTAATGTTGAACAATAACAATGGAGGATGCTCCAGTGGACAACCTTCCTAAAACTAAGTTCCACTTAACCAAGGACTGCCTACAGTCTCATGAAACTAGTGCAATATTCTAAGGTCTACAAATTTTCAACCATCCATTCACCATTAAAGCATGAAAAATAGATGAACTTAAGTGCAGCAATAAAGTAATGCTCAGACTAACTTTACACAGTTGTTTATCATCAATAGACAATAAAAAGTATGAGCAAGGAAGATATCAACACTGTAGCATTCTTCACCATTAAAGTGCAGCATAAACTAATAACTAAAAGCAAATTAAAACTAAGACAACAAAGATAAAATATAATATTGAGGAGATGAATCATGCACACATGTGAAGAAACACAAGAACCCATCAAAAAAATGCAATTCTCATTAAATTTCTACAGCATGCCTTTACACAACAACTCAACTCTCTCTTTGAAAATGAGAGGAGACCCCTATTTATAGTTTTCCAAAAGAAAAATGAATGAACATGATTAAATTTCATTGTGTGGCTCAAATTAATTTTACATTAGGGTTTCACCTAGCCCAAAATATATGAAAATATAAAATACATTTTTTGTCCTTTCCCTATTTTGTCATCTAGTGGCCCTGGTACTATAGCAATTTTTTCCTGTAGTGGTTGCCTCCCTTTACAACTACTTTGACAAATATTCATCATCTATGATGGGATTTCGCGCATTCTTCTAGAGAGTAGCATACTCCACGAATTTCCCTATTAGAGCCTAGAGCTTATCCCATACCATGATATCAGATTGAAGGATCCAGAAGGATATCTTCTTAAGCCTCTCAGTAATCTGCTCCCAGCTCTTAGTGCATTTAGGAGTTGCTTTGATGACTTACTTAGATTGTGTGAAAGCCCAGGCAACAAAGTCCATAAAGTCTTGTAACAGTGTATATGTAGCCCCTTGCTCCATCATCTTGTGGAAGAACGGCTTGATCTTCTATGGATCTATCTCTAGAGCAAGCATCTCATAATCTGTCATCATTTTTTAGGTAATCTTCTCTATCAAGCCGAAGTTTTGCAACCCATTCAAGGTCAAGTTCTAGCTCATGCAAAGACTTTTCTAGAACATCCCTCTGATGATCCAGGCTCATTTTTCATGTTTCCACTAACCAATGATCATCCTTTACGAGCTCTAGTTCCTTTTCCCATATTGGCTGGGGAAGCTTGTGCTGGAGGATGCATTCAAGCTTAGGATACATGATTCTATACAACTCAGAGAACCTATTGCATGTGTTTATCATTTATTCTATCTGCTTTTGCAACCCTCAAAAATTCTTGAATGCCCTGGCAGCATGGCGGATTCCCATGTTGCCATTGTATATTACCCTGTTGAACCAATATGTTGTGGACTTGGTCCAATTTCTAATCTTTTCCATTCTATTTAGTTCCTCCTAGGAGAGGAGAGTAGATTTGGATGATGTCGTCGAGGCCTCTTCTTCCATAGATGTCCATTATTGAATAGAGGCAGTGAGATCTACCACTTGTGCCTTCAGCTCCTCTTTGCTAAATTCGTCTTTATTCATCTGTTGCATGATGGTGGCCATGGATCCTTGGAATTCATCTATTTCCTGCTCACAATTCATCGGGCCTAGATTGACCGTGGATATGTTGTAACTTTGACCTTGCATGATGCTCCTATCTCTATCTACTACAGGGGTAGCAATTTGCACCGTTCGGGATCTAGAGGCGTCTACCATGATGTGGGAGCAAACTCTAGGCTTCTTCTCTTTCCTTGTCTTTGTTTGCACCCTGGCTAGTATTGCCTCAAGTCTAACCTTTGGATTAATAGCCACAGGAGTCTTCCTTTGCAATTGTCTTTCCAACCATTCAAGCACCTTGGTTTTCTTCTTGGGTGATTCATGATCACCCTCCTCTCTTTGTTCATTCTGAGGCTACTCCTCATCATTGCCAGGGGCTTCTTGATCAATCTTTTCTTCTTTTTCTGAGTCTTCTATTTGCACATTCTTCCCTCTATCTGACTTGATGAAATTTATATTTTCCTCAACGATGTCCTATTTTTGAGGTGCCTTTTCTTCTACATGCTCGAGCTTAGTATGGTGCTTAAGCTCAAGGCTCTTTCTTAGCACATCTTCTTCTTCCTTATCTTTTTCCTTTTCTTCCTCCTTTTATGGAGGTGCTTCTTCATCTGGGATCAAGCCCTTGTCTTGGCCAATTGGTAGAGTCTCTTCGAGTATTTCCACATCTACATCTATGTCAACTTTTTCTTCAGCGATGTTCCCTTCAAGATCAGCCTTTTCATTCATATTCTTGGGTTGTTGTGGTAATTCTTCATCCAATTCTTGGTATGATGTCTCTATTACATATTGCTCATTAAGAGCTTTAGTATCATCCTCAGAATAATATGACCTTTCTCCATCGGATGCCACTTTATCCAAATTTATGCTTATCCCACCCTTCAGATGCTCAAAGTAATCATCTCAATCCAAATCCTCTGGCTCCTCAACTACATCTTTTGCAACCTCTCTTTGTCATTCTGTGTGATGCTTCTCCATCTCTTCTGAGATCTGCATTATAGCTTCATGTTACCCATTTTTCACCTATGGGCTCAATCAGGCAGGGTAACCCATGTTTTCAGGGGTTCTCAAAGACTAAATAAAGGAACACTTGCATCAGGATCACTTTTTCTAAATTGTTTGCTTCTTGTGCAGATGTAGGGGAAAATGTTATGAAATGAATTCGGCACGTGGATTAAATGTGGCTCCCAAAAGGGTTGAGCCCAGCGTGCAGGTCTTCAGTTTAGGGGTGGGTTTTCATTTCTAATTTTTGCCTTGTCTTTCCCTCTTTTTTGTTTTGTTTTCTTCTATCTTTTTCCTTTGTTCTGTCGAGGGCGGAACCGGACTGAAACCAAACTTGGAACTTTTCAAAGGGTTCGGTTTCTATTTTTTTAATCCGATTCCAACCCCGCTTCCACCTTTTCTGTCTTTATCGGGCCTCTTTTTCCTTTGTTTCTGTCGGAGGCAGAACCGGACTGAAACCAAACTTGGAAACTTTTCTGAAAGTTCCAATTTCTTGTTTCCATTCTGGTTCCAGTTCCGGTTCCACGCTCGTGTGCGTCTTTTTCTCTTCTTTGGCCTTACGTTTTATTGTGGGGTAGTTTTTCCCTTTCTTTTCTTCCTTGACCTTTTTCCTCCCTTCCTTGCCTTCGTCAGAGGCGGGTTCGGGTCAGAATCCAAACTTGAAAACCTTGTGAAAGTTTTCAGTTTCTAGTTTGTTTCTGCCCCGCCCCCGCTTTGTTTTACCTGGGATCAGACTCAATTCTGATTCCGCCTTTCTTTATTTTTCCTTGTGTGTTTTCTTTCTTTTTATGTTCGGCCCAGAACCTGGTCGGAACCTGAACTTGGAACTTTTCCAGGGGTCAGGTTCATGTTTCTGTTTCGTTTCCGGTCCCGGCTCCGCTCTTCTTTCTTTTCCCCGGTTTTTGATCGAGGGATGTCTTCCCCTTGGTTCCCCCTTATGTTTTTCTTTTTTCCTTTCCTCCTCATATATTGCCGGGGGAGGGATCAGGTCAGAGTCTGAACCTGAACCTTGAAGAAATTTTCAAGTCTAGATTTGGTCCCGGTTCTGGTTCCGCTCTTTTCTTTGTTTTTTCCCCGTTTTGGTCCTGATCCCGGTCTCGTCGGGATTCGTTTGTCTTTTGCTTCCGACCTTCCTCTCCTGGTCCTAGTTTTGGTTTCATCTTGGCCCTACCCCCGCCAGTTTTGAAAAGTCTCAGTGAAAAGGAGTGCCTTCATCAAGAGATGAGGATATCGCCCTAAGGTCTTGCCGACACTGGGAGGTCTGGGTGAAATAGAAGGTATAGTCGACGAAGATCTCACCGACCAGTAGAGCCTCCCAAACCAAAGGCAGTTTCGGCCAAGGGATAGGGGTCTCGGCAAAATGTTTTACTGAGATGGAGATGTCTCCCTGACTAAAGGATAAGTGAAGGGCATCGATACATTTGTCTTCGGCAAGAGTCTCGCCGATCATGAAAGACTTCGCCGAGAGCATTGGATATCGGCATAGGGTCACACCGAAGTATAGAGGTCCCACCGACAGAAAGAGGAGAGTTCACCAAGATAAAATCAATGCGGCATAAGGTCTCGGCGACTAACAAAGGGTCTTGGCCAAGGAAGATTGCTTCGCCATGACGTCTTGGCGAGGGCCAGATGTCTCCCCGACCGAAGGAAAGAGGCCCCTCGGTATGACCAGGGGGTCTCGCTGAGATGTCTCGGTGAATGAAAGGTGTTTCAGTGATGAAAGCAGATGTCGGTATGACTGGAGGCGCTCGGTATGAAGTCAAGCCGACAGGCCAAGGTCCAACGAAATGGGAAGTTTACAAGAGGTCTTGGCGACTCGGGGGTGCTATAGCGACAAGCGGGGCTCGACAAAGGTTTTTGCCTTATGCAAGGTGTCTTGTCGAAGGATGAGGGTCACATCGACTAGGCACTTCGACGTAGGTAAAGGAGCTCACTAAGAGATCTTAGTGAAGACATATGTCTCACCGAAAGTATGAAGGGCTTGGTAGACCAAAATGTGTCAGGGTGACATCAGTGGACTCTTGCCGATATGGTTTGCAATATCAAGTTCGCGGAGACTTCGGGAGGAAGTTGTACACTCGGTGTGATGTCTTACCGATGAGCACTTGTCTTGGCAACCACAGAGGCAACATCGGTATGAGATTTGAAGCACGATAAAGGTTCTCAGCGATAGCGCCATGTTACACCGATTGTTGCCAAATGATATAATCGCATCGGCAAGACACTTTCAGTGTCTCACTGAGATGCAATTCTTTTCAAAAAACTTTTGACCAGCTACAAAGCCCACATGGAAAACGCTCGACCAACCAGGGGGAGCTGAGGTGAGCTGTGGAAAAATAGAGAATGTCAACCCTAGATGAATGCCACGCGAATTAGAGTAAGCTCAAGGCATTCAAGGTGTAGCCGAAGTAGCTCAACAGGACACGAGGATCAGAAATGAATGTGGTGGTTGCTGCTAAAGATCTGAAGGCTTCTATGAGGGTAACTCTTCACCGACATGGACACACAAGGTTTTGCATTTATTTCAACCAAAAGATCTATGGGAGATCTTTTCTGTGTTGGATATTTTTGTAAGCCCTAAGGGGCCGACATACAGTCTAGATATAATGCATTTTTGCCTTCTTGTAAAGGAGTTCGGATGTATGCTCTTCTGAAGTCTATGACCCTTTTGCAGTCCTCTCTGAGACTAGCAGGATTCTGTAATTCAACTTGGAGCATGTTATATAAAGCATACCTTGATCACTGTTGATATTTAGATTTCCATCTTGTTCTTGCGAAGTGTTGCGCATTTCAGGTTCATGATCAAGTTATTTTTGTGAATTTCTTTCATTCCTTCATAACTTTATCTTGTGTTTCATGCCTTCCTTTGCAAAAGTATCATTATACAAATTACAAATTGTGTTCACTTAGTTACACATGGATTTTGATCTGTGAAAATCTTCTTTCTTCTCTGGAAAAGTGTGTGAATCGAACCTATTTGTGAAATGTTAGTGTAAGGCTTACAGAATTTGATGTGTAACCTTATTTTCACTGTCAGTATTCAAGTGTAAAATGAGTATCTCATTGTTCCTGTCATTTCGGTGCATCACCTTAGTTTAGTTTTAATTTTATGTACTCTTTATCCTTTTCCCCACAACAATCAGTAGTTAGGTGACACCAAAGGAAGCCAGCCTTCTCCAGAGGTTCATTTCAATCATAGGTGACCCACAGCCTTGAGATGATCCCATGTTGCTCTAGAAAGCTCAATTTTTATCAACTTTGCACAGGGTGCAATTCTAGGTGACAACGCAATTTAACCCTCAGTGTCACAATTTGCTTGAAAAGGGCGCCGCCACGGCGCACTTTTCCAAAACTGACCCGCGAGTCCGAGCCGAGCCCGATCCCAGCGGTGGAGTTTTTCAATTCCATATTGCACCGCTACGATGCTAAACAGAACCACTGCGGCACAAAAAGTCTAAAAGCGATGCACTTCAAACACCGAGTGGCACTATAATAGCGCTGCTAGAGGCGAGCTCATCCTAAAACAAGTAATAAATGC
>VDFB02270651.1:653720363-654186331 GCA_007258455.2 Sequoia sempervirens | reverse complement strand
AGTTGCCTAACCCTAATTTTTTTAATTTTTTTGCCACTTAAGGGCCTATTTTTTCCATGATGATCCTGCACATACCCTGCAATAAAACTTCAATAATCTGCCCTTGAATGCCTTTGAAATGCTCTTAAAATGCTCTATAATGCTCTATTTTGATCTCATGAAGTCACATTGAAGTTCTAGGTGAAAATATATGAAATAACCTTATATTTATACTTATCTTAAGATTTAATCCTGAAATTCAAATAACACAAGCCGACATCAGATCTAGGATTAAAAATCATTAAAATCCCCACAAATAAGTCTCGTAAGGCCCCTGAAGTAAGGAGGACCCATCTACTAAAGTGGAGTAAAATGGTCCTAGCACAATTTTCTAGACCAAGCTTCGCGGAAGTAAATATCACTAAAACCCATCACAAATATGTTGAAAAGGGTGTCTTAAGTGACCCATTCGTCCAAAGTGGTGAATGGGTCCTAGCACAGTTTTCTAGACTCAAACCTTGCCAAGTTAAATGTTATGCAATATTATTAATGAGTGTCGAGATAGATCCTTCAAAAAATGTGATAAATAAGACTTGGATTTGAATTAAAGGGGTCAATTAAGCTCTAATTAACCTCAATTAATTAATTAAGCCCTAGATTAGTGTGAAAGTGTAAAAAAACACTTTACAACACCCTAAATATGGCACAATTATGTACATTTTATTATTAATTGTTAATTCCCAGACTAAGCATGAAAAATGATTACTTTTTTCGACACTACAATTATTTAATTATTTCCTAAAGTCATATTCTTTTATTAATTAAATAATTTTTTAATTATTTAATTAGTTCACTTTATCTTTATTCCTCTTTTGACTAATTTGAATAAATATCAATTTTATCTAAATTATGCCACTAATTATCCCCTTTTCCCTCTATATAAATTAAATAAATCCTTATTTATTTGATTATTTATTTCCATTTTCCTCTATAATTAAATGATTATTTTAATTATTTAATTATTCATTATTTTTTTCTTACATAATTAAATAAATCTTATTTATTTAATTATTTATCATTTTCTTATCCCCAAATTAAATAATTATTTATAATTATTTAATTATTTAATCCCTCCACCCATTATTAAATAATTATTTTAATTATTTAATATTTCACACTCCACCTTTCTTCTATAATTAAATAATTATTTTCCCTCTTCTAAATTAAATAATTGCTATTATTATTTTATTTATTTATTCTTAGCTAGGCCCGAGATTTCAACTAATTTTTTGAGTTTTGTTCCATCCTTCCCATCCTTAACTCTTTCCTTCTCAATTAATCTCATTCATTGATCATACCTCATCATTCAATCCTCACCCTTTGTTTGAATTGGGATTTCTATAAAAGCAATCCATCACCTTCATTTCAACCTTAACCACAATCTTTGAAGTTTTGCTATCTTGAGATCTAGCTATCTTGCATCAATATCAAGTTTATCAAAGTGCATTGCATACTACAAATTTGAGAACAAACAAAGAAAAATGGAGAAGAGCAATGGAGATGAATCAACTTTGGCATAGAGATTGAGTATTATCTCTTTATTATTGGTGATTTCTATTGTCATTTGTGCTTCATTGTTGGATTAGGATCTTTATTTCTTGAATTAGATAGTTTTGTGGTTGCTATCATTGATTCATGCTCTTTTTTGAATTCTACATTTGGTGAACCCGACGTGAGTTAACCAGATTTTTGAAACTTTTTAGAAATTTTGATTTTTAGGAGTGTGACACAATCGTCTTGTGCAACGCCGCAATCATGCAAGCTCTGTCACATGACATTTATCGTCTCGAATCACACATTTGACTGTTATAGATTGCCAAAAATAAAATCCTTCAATTATTGTTGTTTCAGATCATTTTATTGGCTACTAGTTATTATTTTGACATCCTAATAGTCTTCTTGCATCATTTTCCTCATCAATTTTTTTTGTTTCTTGTCAGATCTTTGTGTTTTGTAGCTATAGGTTCTTGTGTTGCAGTTGTGCCTTGGAATGCTGCAATCGTTTTATTTGTGTTTCGTAGTTAGTATTCCATATATCGTAGTCACTATTCCATAAGCCACATCTATCAATTTCTACAACACATTACAACACCACACCCGAGCCTTTGTGCATCACATCCAATTGTCATAGCAAAAAAGAGGGTATACATCTGTAATTTTCATTTTCTACTTTTTGCATTCATTAGGGTAGAATTTTTTGGTTACTAATATTTGACCTTCATCTTGTGGCAATCGTTGGGAGAAGACCTTTTTATCTAAACTACTAATCCAATTTCTTGCAAGGTTCTATTGTGTGTTTGTGATTTCTAAATTAGGAACATTTGGAATTGGTGCTTAAAAAGAATGAGTGTCTTTAGTATTTTGTGCACTTGTACAAATGTGTTGCGTGTTTAGCTAAAGTATCATCTCCCCTTGCGCTACATGTGGTTCCTAGGTGATGAGAAATATTGGCACAACATAGTCTTAAGTATCCTAGATACCCTTGCGCTACGCGTGATTCCTGGGTGATGAGAAAGAGCATTGCACAAACCTTCCATTTTTCTTTTTGAGTAGGGCGGGTCTACCAATGGAGTTTCACCCAAGCTAGGAACAACCCCCATCATATATACCTCCAATACACTATATAAATGTGCAAAAATTGAAATGTGAGCATAATCCATTTGAGCCCTAAGGGGTGGGCCTTCTAGTCACAGGTGATTTTGCATGAGAGTTAGAGACTTCAGGCTTCCATCACTACTAGGCCATGTTGTTTTTCAGAGTTCACATGTGAGTAAGAACCATTGTTTTTAGAAACCTAAGACCTATTTTGGCCATATACTATTGTTGGTGCAAGGGATGTGGATCGTACCCTGAAGTTACTTACCACGTCTGATTCTTGGTTGAGGTGGCATGACTCCTTTTTTGGATTTCATCCTTTCAAGGCGAGAGGTCTTAAGGTGGTACATGACCTTGGCATGTACTCTAGCTTCACCCCCTCATGTTTCTCAGATTTAACATCACTCAAAAGGGTGAGGTTAGCCCACTTTAGTAGATAACCCTATTGCTACTAGCTAGGTTGTGCTTTCTTATATTGTTTGTGAACCAAGGCCAAGTGAGTTTTGTAGAAGAAAACTTTCCAAATACTTACCTACCATAAATTCAAAGAGTCAAACTCAGCCAAATCCATTTTTCAAGTGTTTTTTGTGTTTTATGACCAAATCTGAAAATTGCCAAAAATAGAAAACCACTTAGAAAACATCAATTTTAGGCCTATAACATCCCACTACGTAACCCTGAAGCGTAAGAGCCAAAAGAGGACAAGAGAAAAAAATTTTGAACATGAAGTGATAACGTACACATAATACAATTTTTGATTCGATATATCGAGAGAATTCATGGCCAAGTATGGCCGAATGTACAACCCAAAGAAGAGGACTAATTAACCCTCCAGTGAAACATTGCTAAAACAACATTCATTTTAAACACCAATTCAAATTTTCCTAATACCCATTTCCACTTTTAAACATAAAGCCATAATGATCATCATAGTACAAGCGAGTCTGATACCAACACTGGAAAACCATAAGAAAAATATAAAACAACACATTTATTCTCATTAAATTATATGATTATATCTTCTCTCTCAAGAGTGTACAATATACATAAAGGAATATACATGAGTACAATGGCATAGCCATGAATGAGATACATGAACTAATAAAATAAGTACAAGAGAGAATATCTCCAACTGGTGCTCCAATAACCTATACACTGGTCCCCAATGACAGTGGCAATGCCTCCCAACCATGTGGACTCATAAGAGACCACCCCACCATGCTCAGAGGTAGTCACAAGGCCCAAACAAAAGTAACAAGGCAAGGGTAATATATGGCCAATACTCACATCAGTCACAGAGCAAACACGGAATACAATGCACAAAGCCAATGTCACAACATGGAGATGCTCATCCAATAACATGTCGGGTACTACTCACGACTACTAAGGTACTAGGTACTAGAGTGCAGGTCGGATGGAGTGTCATCATGTGTGCTCGAAGGGATGGTGCCACACAGAATCAAGTACACCTCTCATAAAAATGAGGAGATTCAATCATGCCCAAATCAATGCCCCATAGATGGATAACTCGATGCCCCGCAGATGGATAGGCCTTCTTGAGTGCATCCTTAGCCTTTACAAGCACTCAAGGCCATGCATGAGGACTCATTATCTTATTAGTGTTTTACCCCATTGTTTTTATTTAGTTATCACTTGTTTACTATAACTTTGCTACTAGTTCCCCTGGCAACCACTTGCAGGCCCCGAGCCCATAGAGAGCCACTCCATAAGCCCACTCTAATTACCTAGACCTAAGCTCATCTCGTTTAACCAAATGAGGTATAGAAAACCAAATTAAAACAATTCAAGTAAAAACCATTATTTAAATATTCAAATCAGCCAAGCAAGAACAAATTCCATCTTTTAATAATAATTAAAACAATCCATATTTCATTATTAAAGTTCATTAAAACTACTCCACTACTGCAATAAGAGATTCATCTTCCTGTTGCTACCTACATATTTTTTGTAGTAGAATGACAGGGCACTAAAACAACAAACAATTATATAATGACAACACTTAATAAATAACAATATTGATGACAGGGTTCCAACAGCATAAACATGCTCAAAATAAAAAGTTCCCAGATCTGAAATTTGATCACAACCGAGTTCGTAATTTGGCGTTTCTAGTTGAATACCACATTTAAAATTAAGTTTAAGACATGGATTTTCAAGCTGGTAAGGAAATGCTTTGTTTTGCCCCAAATTACAAATGAATTTTACCAGGATAAAAAGAGAAAACCAAAACCAAATTGGAGATAATAAACAACTTCCAAACTAATTTCAAACACTAGCAATACAGATTGCTCAAGAAATTCGAGAATAATAAAAAAAAGAGATTATATGGGGCGATAGGGTACACTGGTAGGGCATATTTTTCCCAAAAATTAAAGTGCCCAGAGCTCAATTCTAACTTCGACCCAATTGAGATATGGGTGTTTCTACATGGAATCCACCTTTATTTTGTATTTGTGACAGGTGATGAATGTGTTGAATTAAAAAAAAAAAAGTGTTTTACTAGGGTGGCACAAATTTTGACCAAAAATGAAGTGTTTAGAATTCATTTTTTACTCCAACTGAGTTGAGATTTTAGTGTTTCTAGTTGAATTTCATATTTGGTTTCAATTTTATGACAAGAGTTTGAGGGTAAGGTTAAAAAAATGTTTTTTTTTTCCTGCCCCCAAATTAACAATTGGAAAATGCAAACTATGAGAGCCACTTTAAACTAAATCTCCCATCGACCCAGTTTAGATTATGTTGTTTCAAGTTCAATGCCACAGTTGGATTTGAGTTTAAAATAGGATATTTGAACAAGTTTAGAGAAGTCTTTATTTTTCCCATATATATATGCAATGACCAGATTGAAAAGAAATCTCAAAACCAATATGCCATGGCAACACCCAGAGTAGCCAAGACTCCCAACACATTTAAACACACACATACATTTCTAATTCAGAAATTGAAGAATACATAGAAGAATACCTTTAATTTTTCCCGAATTTGAAATGAAGAAATGATTTGTTTGCAAGGCACAACTAGATTCCAAAATAGAGCAACAAGACAACAATGCTATAGTAAACACCAGGATCCACTGCCAAGAAAAATCCCTCTAATATAACCAGATCTTACTACCAAGCTTCCATTCCCAACTGTGAGGTTTCTCTCTCTTAAACCAATCAAATTTTAATTTTTTTTAGTTTTCTTTTCTTCCTAGAATGGTTCCAAAAAAAATATTAATGACCAAACTGCCCATTTTCTTTTTAACTAAACTCCAAATAAAAAAACAAATCACATTTAAAATAACACTTTAAATCAATACAATATCAAAACTTATTTCCATTTTTATAAACTCTCAAAACAATATATGAAATAAAACATTTAATTAAATAAACTATTAAAGCTCTCCAAATCAATTAATTAAAATCACTAAATATACAACATTCTCTATTACACATTAAGATAATAATAATTTAAATCCTTAAATCACCATAGGACCAATAATGAACCACATTGAAATCTAAAAGAGGAATCATTAAATCACCATAAAAACGATATTAACCTCATAACAAAAATACCTCAACAAGCAATACTGGCAAACTACATAAGACCAAAAGGCAATCTAGACATTACCGCTAGGTAACCAGAGGGTAAACACACATCACAAAAACACTACACTAACAGGGTACAGTGGGATAGGATAGGGAGCGTTTGGCATGTCACTATCTCCAATAACCACCATCCGAGAATGAGAGTATGCTCAAGCCTGTGAATCTAGGCAGAGTTGATACCCAGTACCTACATAACTCTGATCACATGTCAAAGTACATGTGTATATACATAAATCATATAGCCGAAGCAACATTAATCATCAGGAAAAGGGTCATGATATCGTAAGCCTCTCAGATACAAGTGTTACATCATCCCTTTCCTATCCATAATCATACAAAAGTAACGATAACAACTTCTAATCATGTAAGCATGAAATCCAGCATAAACAATAATCATGTCAACAACATAACAGTCTCAAAATTACACCTCATGGGTACCAATACAAAATAATGATAGGATGAATAGTGTAAATACAAAATATATAGTTATTGAAATCCATCAAGGAAATACAAAATCAAAATGCAAACACGTGGATTGTTACATCCTACCCCTTAGGACTAGGCTTACTCCTGGAAGCCTGCAAAAAGATATGGATAAAGGTCTCTCATCCTTGCCGCATCTTCCCAAGATGTTGAGGACTCACCATAAGGATCCCACTGGACCCTTACCTACTCTATGTCCCAAACCCTGAGGGTCAACCTTCAACGTTGAAGGATGTGCATGAGCTCCAAAGAAAGTTGTGTGTCTGCCTCAACCTACAAAGCAATCCAACCAAGAACATGGGTCACATCAGGAATTTACCGTCTAAGAACTGAAACATAGAAAACATCGTGAATGCGCGATAGACCTAGTGGCAACACAAGGCCATAGGTGACTCGACCAATCCTCTCAAGGATCTCAAAAGGTCCAACAAAATGAGGTGCCAACTTCGATCCTTTCCCATAATGAATGGGGCTCTTCTGCGGATGAACTCTTAGAAACACACGGTCACCCACCAAGAAGTGGCGATCCAACCTACGGGCATTGACATACTTCCTTTGTTGATCCTAAGCTTTAGCCAACTGCTCTAAGTGATCCCAACTCAATGAAGTCTGACATGGCCTACCATACAAGGCCTGGAAGGGAGACATACCGAGAGAACTATGGTACCCATTATTATAAGCAAACTCAACCACGTACAAGTAGTCCTCCCAACGAGACTGTCGATCCATAACGTACATCTGAGGCATATCCTCTAAAACCTAATTAACCCACTTCATCTATCTGTCAGTCTCAAGATGGTATGCAAAACTAAAATTAAGTTGAGCTCCCAAAGCATGTTGAAGAGAAGTCCACAAAGCTGAAGTGAACACCGGATCACAATCGGAAATGATCCTATGAGGAATAGCATGCAGACGCACAATATCCTCCATAAACTCTCAAGCCATAGATGTTGCAATGTACGAAGATCTCATGAGTGATAAGTGTGCCACCTTGGACAGCTTGTCCACTATAACCATAATAGCATCATGATGACACGAAGACATAGGTAGCCTCACTATGAAATCAAGAGATATTGTAACCCACTTCCATCCATGGATGGAATGAGGCTGCAACAATCCTCCTGGGTGCTAATGTTCTTCCTTCACCTGCTAGCACTCAAGACACCGAACCACAAAATCAACAATTTCTCACCACAAACCTGCCCAATGATACAACTGTCAAAGATCGGCATGCATCTTTGTGACACCTGGATGAGCTGAATAGGGTACACGATGTCCTCTGAAAAAACCAAGGAATGAAGATCACCAGAATCCAGAACATAAATACGACCAAAATGCCACAAAATTCTATCAGGCTCAAGGGAGAAACCTGCAAACCTACCCTCAAGAACTCTCCTAGACTCAATCTCCACTCTCACCTCCTAATACCAAGTACCACTAGGAAGTGACTCCAAAATACAGCTCCGCAAATCCACTCCAAGGGACAAATTTGAGATTTCATCTCTCCTCCTGCTCAAGGCATCTGTAACAACATTCTCCTTACCCTAGATATAGTGAACCTTAAAGTCATACTTACAAAGGAACTCCATCCAACGGCATTGTCGAGCATTCAAATTCAGATGAGTGAAGATATACTACAAACTGTGATGATCACTATGCAACTCAAACCGATGTCCCAAGAGGAAATGTCTCCAATGCACAAGTGCATGGACAATAGCCGCTAACTCCAAATTGTGAGTGGGATAGTTCAACTTATGATCCTTGAGCTTAAAGGACTCATATGCAATCACTTGTTCCTCCTACATAAGAACTGCCCCCACACCCTCCAATGAAGCATCAATACACACTACTAAATATCCTATAGTATCTGGCACTACTAGGATAGGTGCACTAGTCAACTGCTCCTTAAGAGCCTGAAAAGTTGATTCAAACTGATCTTAACACACAAACATCTTCCCTTTTCACTGAAGAGAAGTGATGGGATGGGCTACCCGAGAGAAATCTCTCACAAATTGGTGATAGTAACCAACCAATCCCATGAAACTACGAACCTTAGCCATATTTTTTGGTGCTAGCCAATCCACAATGGCCTGAATCTTAGAAAGATCCACTAAGATACCCTCTCCTGAGATGATATGGCCCAAATATCTCACCTTAGTCTGGAAGAACTCACACTTGGCCAAATTGTCAAACAACTAATTATCTCAGAAGCACTGCAACACTTGTCGCAAATGGCCTTCATGCTCCTCCATAGTCCTCAAATAAATCAAAATATCATCAAGGAACACAGGAACAAACCAATCAAGATAGGTGTGAAATACCTCATTCATCAAACTCATGAAAACTGATGGAGCATTGGTCAACCCGAAAGGAACAATAGTGAACTCATAATGCCCATAGCGTGTACGAAATGTCGTCCAATGAATGTCTGCCTCATGAATGCGAGTTGATGATATCTTGACTTCTAATCTATCTTGGAGAACACCTTGGCTCCCCTCATTTGATCAAATAAATCATCTATTTGAGGCAATGGGTAATGATTCTTCACCATCACTTTGTTCAACTGGCAATAATCAATGTACAAGCGAAGAGATTTTTCCTTGTTCACGAAGATGACAGCTTCTCCCCAAGGGGATACACTAGGATGAATAAAACCCTTCTCTAGTAACTCCTGTAACTGCAACCACAACTCACTCAACTCCTGGGTAGTCATACGATATGGTGCCTGAGAGATAGGCTCCGCTCCAAGGATGAGATCAATATGGAATTCTATGTCGCGCTTAGGCAGCACACCTGGAATAGCACTCAAAAAGACATCCACAAACTCCTGAAGAAGAGGATGGTCATCAAGAGATACCTCCTGAATCCCACCCTCAGCAAGATCGCTAACTAAGATAGAAAACATTTGACAACCTTTATGCATGGCACGCTTCAGCTACATAGTTGAAATCACATGAAGAGAAATGGGTCTCTGGACCCCAACTAACTCAACACACTCTCCAACATCGTCTACATACTGAACCAACTTACACTGAAAATCTATATTGGCTAGGTGGATCTCCAACCAAACCATGCCTAAAATAATCCCGTAGGACCCCAAAGGCAACACACACAGATCCACTGTGGTAGTGAAGGTGCCCAAATCCAACACACAACCAAGAACAAGGGAGTCTACAACCACCTTGGCTCCAGTAGCTAACTCAACCTGCCAACCAACATCTTTCCTTTCCACCACGAGTCCACAATTCTCTATGAGAGAAGGAGAAATAAAAGAATATGAAGCTCCTAAATCAAACAAGATAGATGTGGCAATCCCACATAACACACCTAAATAGTCAATCATAGTGCATTGATACTCAGCCTGATAATTGTCAACCACTACAAAAACTCTATGTGATCTACCAACATCACCTATTGTAGGCTCTGAAGTAGCCTGTCTTTGACTACCTCCAACCACTAATCTCTAAGGACAATGAACAACTATATGACCATGCTGCCCACAAGCAAAACAACCACCTCTACCAAAACCTCGGCATGATAACGGTGCACATGACTATAGGGATCCACCACCTCTAGAACTCTATTGTGCACTTTGAGAACTCTACATTGGACCACTCTATTGTCTACTCTAAGAACAAAGATGTGTACGATCTCTATAAAACGGAGTACCATGACTCTTCCCACTCTATTGAGATAGAGCAAACCTATGCCTCCATCACTGACCAAATCTAGAAGGTACAGATTGATCTAGACGGTCGAGCTCCCTGAGACTATGTACCCCGAGCAACTGATCCTGAAGGAGGGGCACTACCAATCTGAACACCTACCTGACCACCAAAGCCTCTAGCCAAATTCTCCTCTATCAACCTTTCCTTCTCCACGGTGATCTCTAAGGTTTTTGGCTCAAACACACGGACACCACCACTGATACAGGCATTCAAGCCCCTGATGAAATGTTGTACTAACATCAGCTCGTCATCATAAATGCTAGAATACTACTTAAGCTCAAAGAAGTGGTGAGTTTACTAATCTACCATCATAGTCAACTAACAAAGCTCATGAAACTTATCAGCACGTCTTTGCCGGTAGGTCTAAAATAAATCAAAAATAGAAGCAATGTCTAGGTGAAGCTTCTGCTCCTCTACTCTCCACCATGTAGACGCAAAACCTCTGAGATGTATAATGGCACATCAAGCTCTAGTATTGCTACTATAAGGATGCATAGAAAATCATCGATCGAGATCGATCAACCAAGTCTCTGCCTCGGTACCTATATCAAAACCATCAAAAGTAGGGGGATGAGCTCTAAGGAGATCCCTCATGTGACTTGCAGCAATATTGTCTCCATCCACCTTATCCCTCACAACATTAGCTCTCGATTGATCAAACTATGAGAATTCTCATACTTAGCTCTAGCATCCTGACCATCTTGATGAGAAGGGTGTGACTCATCCTCATCAGATACCTCTTGATGAGGTCCTAATCAGTCAATAATCTTCTATAAAAGAGCTAAAACCTGAGCACCCCCGAGCCCTTCGGCTTGGTTCTCAACACGATGTTCCTCCTGATGCTCACCCTAATTACCCTAATTGACATTACGTCAAGTACTACGATGAGGAACAATGTCTCTACCTCTAACTCTGCCACTGGCTCTGCCCCTAGGAGGCATCCTAAAGGAAACAAAGAACACATCAAAATAGATCAATCCAAGGACGATCTATACACCATACTAAGACATGAAAACATAACAACAAGACTATGGAAAGCAATATAACAAGCTCACACCACACATGCCAAACACAACATAACATAGAAGGCGCAAGTACGCCAGAGCTCCCAGTGTGTGAACATGGGCTCTAATACTAGATGTAACATCCCACTATGTAACCCTGAAGGGTAAGGGTAGAAAGAGGACAAGATAAAAAAAATTGAACATGAAGTGATAACATACACATAATACAATTGTCGATTTGATATATCGACAACATTCATGGCCAAGTATGGCTGAATGTACAACCCAAAGAAGAGGACTAATTCACCCTCCAGTGAAACATTGCTAAAACTACATTCATTTTAAACACCAATTTAAATGTTCCTAATACCCATTTCCACTTTTAAACATAAAGTCATAATGATCATCATAGTACAAGCGAGTTTGATACCAACACCGAAAAATTGTAAGCCAAATATAAAACAACACATTTCTTCTCATTAAATTATATGATTGCATCTTCTCTCTCAAGAGAGTACAATATACATAAAGGAATATACATGAGTACAATGGCATAGCCATGAATAAGATACATCAACTGATAAAATAAGTACAAGAGAGAACATCTCCAACTGGTGGTCCAATAACCTGTACACCGGTCCCTAATGGCGGTGGCAACACCTCCCAACCATGTGGACTCATAAGAGACCATCCCACGGTGCTCAGAGGTAGTCATAAGGTCCAAACATGAGTAACAAGGCATGGGTAATATATGGACAACACTCACATTAGTCATGGAGCAAACATAGAATACAATGCATAAAGCCAATGTCACAACATGGAGATGCTCATCCAATAACATGTCGAGTACTACTCACGACTACTAAGGTACTAGGTACTAGAGTGTAGATTGGATGGAGTGTCATCATGCGTCCTCGAAGGGATGGCACCACACGAAATCATGTACACCTCTCATACAAACAAGGACACTCAATCATGCCCAAATCAATGCCTCGCAAATAGATAACTCAACGCCCCGCAAATGGATAGGCCTTCTCGAGTGTATCCTTAGCCTTTACAAGCACTCAAGGCCATGCATGAGGACTCATAATCTTATTAGTGTTTCACCCCACTATCTTTATTTAATTATCACTTGTTTACTATTACTCTGCTACAAGTTCCCATGGTAGCCACTTGCAGGCCCTGGGACCATAGAGAGCCACTCCATAAGAGCACTCTAATTACCAAGACCTAAGATCATCTCATTTAACCAAAAAAGGTATAAAAAACCAAATTAAAACAATTCAAGTAAAAATCGCTATTTAAATATTCAAATCAACCAAGCAAGAACAAATTCCATCTTTTAAAAATAATTAAAACAATCCATATTTCATCATTAATTAAAATTACTCCACTGCTGCAATAAGAGATTCATCTTCATGTTGTTTCATGTAGGCTTCCTGTAGCAGTATGACAAGGCACTAAAACAACGCACAAGCATATAATGACAACACTTAATAAATAACAATGTTGATGACATGGCTCCATTAGCATAAACATGCTCAAAATAAAAATTTCCCAGATCTGAAATTCGATCACAACCCAGTTCGTAATTTGGAATTTCTAGTTGAGTACCACATTTAAAATTAAGCTTAAGACATGGGTTTTCAAGCTGATAAGGAAATGCTTTGTTTTGCCCCAAATTACAAATGGATTTTACCAGGCTAAAAAGAGGAAACCAAAACCAAATTCAAGATAAAAAAAGTGCAATTAAACAACTTCCAAATTGATTTCAAACACTAGCAATATAGATTGCTCAAGAAATTTGAGAATAATAATAAAAAAAGGAGATTATATGGGGCGACATGGTACACTAGCAGGGCATATTTTCCCAAAAATCAAAGTGTCCAGAATTGAATTATGACTTCAACCCAGTTGATATATAGGTGTTTCTACATGGAATCCACCTTTAGTCTGCATTTGTGACAAGTGGTTAAGGTGTTGGATTAAAAAAATGTGTTTTACCAAGCTAGCACAAATTTTGACCAAAAATGAAAGTGTCCAGAATTCATTTTTTACTCCAACCCAGTTGATATTTCAGTGTTTCCAGTTGAATTTCATATTTTGTTTCAATTTTATGATAGGAGTTTGAGGGCTAGGTTAAAAAAAAAAAAAAAAAAAATCTACCCCCAAATTAACAATTAGAAAATACAAACTGTGAGAGCCACTTTAAACTAAATCTACCATCGACCCAGTTTAGATTATGTTTTTTCAAGTTGAATTCCATAGTTGGATTTGAGTTTAAAATAGGAGATTTGAACATGCTTAGAAAAATCTCATTTTTTCCCCAATATAAATGCAATGACCAGACTGAAAAGTAATCTCAAAACCAATATTCTATGACAACACCCAAAGCAGCCAAGACTCCCAACACATTTAAACACACACATACATTTCAAACTCAGAAATTCAAGGAATAAACAAAAGAATACCTTTAATTTTGTCCAAATTTGAAATGAAGAAATGCTTTGTTTGCAAGGCACGGCTAGATTCCAAAATAGAGCAACAGGACAACAATGCTACGTTGAACAGTAGGATCCACTGCCCACAAAAATCCCTCTAATATAACCAGATCTTACTACCAAGCTTTCATTCCCAACCGCGAGGTTTCTCTCTAAAAAAAAAATCATTTTTTTTTTAGTTTTCTTTTCTTCCGAGAATGGTTCCAATAAAAATATGAATGACCAAACTACCCATTTTATTTTTAACTAAACTCCTAAAAAAAAATCACATTTAAAATAACACTTTAAATCAATACAATATAAAAACTTATTTCCATTTTTATAAACTCTCAAAACAATATATGAAATAAAACGTTCAATTAAATAAACTATTATAGCTCTCTAAATCAATTAATTAAAATCACTAAATATACAACATTCTCTATTACACATAAAAATAATAATAATTTAAATCCTTAAATCACCATAGGACCAATAATGAACCATAATGAAATCTAAAAGAGGAACCATTAAATCACCATAAAACTTATATTAACCTCATAATGAAAATACCTCAACAAGCAATATTGGAAAACTACATAAGACTAGAAGGCAATCTAGACATTACCGCTAGGTAACTGGAGGGTAAACACACATCACAGAAACACTACACTAATAGGGTATAGTGGGATAGGCTAGGGAATAGTTGGTCTATGACTATCTCCAATAACCACCATCGAGGAATGAGATTAGGCTCAGGCATGTGAATCTAGGTGGAGTCGATACCCAGTACCTGCATCACTTTGATCACACGTCAAAGTACATGTGCATATACATATATCATATAGTCGAAGCAACATCAATCATTAGGAAGAGGTTCATGATATCGTAAGCCTCTCATATACGAGTGTTATGACATCATCCCTTTCTTGTCCATAATCATACAAAAGTAATGATAACATCTAATCATGCAAGCATGAAATCGAGCATAAACAATAATCATGTCAACAACATAGCAGTCTTGGAATTACACCTCACAGGTGTAAATACAAAATAATGATACGAAAATTAGTGCAAATATAAAATATATAGTTTTCAAAATCCATCAAGAAAATACAAAAGCGAAATGTGAACATGGGGGTTGTTACAAGGCCAAAAAGTAGAACACTGTAATCATCAGATGATACACCGCAATTGTCAGTTAAAATGATGCATCTATCAAAAATCCCTAGGAAGCCAAAAACTCACATTTATCTATGCACCACAATTGACCAGTCTTGCACCACAATTAACTGGTTCTACACTACATCTATGGTTCAAAACAATGCATCTATTAAAATCAAAAAATTTGGGGAAATATTTGTACATCCAACTTTTAGTTTCCTTACAGATAATGATTGTATATTCAGATATGAGACTTGTTTAGGTTCAGTCAATCCATTCATTGCATTACATCATTTACCTTAGGTTAGCTTTCATCGTCCTAGTTTGAATACATCACATTCTACCTCATCCCATCATCATCTTTTGAGTCTTAATATTAGGAGGCTTATCATACTATTGAGAAAACCATAGTATCATATTTAGGTGTCTTGACCTTATCATATTTCATTTATCTTATCCTTAGGTTGGTTCTATAACTCATGTCTCTAGTTTAGGCTCACCTTTTATCCAATCACAATCATCATCATTTTTTTTTTAATCCTCTTGAGGTCTTAACATTAAGAGTTGTTACTTTGGTTCATCATAGTTTGCTCAGCATCCCCTTTTAAGGTTCAAAATTGCATATCCAAATCCAAGCATAGTCATAGTCTTAGTCCCATTACCATCTTATATCCCATCCAAGCATAGGCATAGTCATAGTCTCATTTGTCATTTTGCATACCAAACATAGTCATAGTTACATTTCCACCTTACATTCTTATATTCCAAAATCCCAAAAACATAGCATAGTGTCATTGTCATCTTCCATTTCCTTAGTTTGCATCTTCATCCTTAGTTGCATGCATTCTAAAAGTCTCAAAATCCACAAGTCATGAGTCTTATATCGTCTTCACTAGATCACAAAGGAAATGAAAATACATGGATTCCTCATATGACCCCAATTTTAATCCAACAGGCACCATGAACTTTGGGTCATCCTCAAACCAACCTCAAATATCTCAAGATGAAGTTCCAAATCTATTTTCCAACCTTACGTTGAATGAGGTTAACCAAATTCTAACCCCCGAAGAGATTGAACAAGCTCCCTAAGATCCTAAGATAGTGTGTATCATAGAAGAGATGGTCAAAGCAAATCCTGATAAATAATTTCTAGCATTTTCTCAAAATGGTGCCAAGCTTCCCTTTGGTTTTTACACTACCACAATTGTAGAGGGAACAACACAAACATAAACACAAGGTCAAGTTCATAACACATTTTCACAAGGTCATCCTTCCTCACAAAAAATACACACTAGTATGCCTCTTGGGGGAACTACACATAATGTGAAAACTACACACATTCCCCTACTCCAACATTTGGGACCAAAAGAACACATGCAACAAGGACCAAGTCCCACATTTTCCAATCCATTTGGTTCATCCTATAGCACCATGGGTATGAATTTTGCAAATCCATTTCCACAATATCCACCCAAAACACCACATCGTCAACCAATACAAACACAAATCTAAATCCAAACCCACCAAACAAGGAAAGAAGGATTTATATTACCACACCAAGAGTGCAAACCCAAACAACCAACACTACACCAAACACAAACATGTCTTTCGGGTCAAACCTAAACACCAACAAACCCTTATCACAACATGTCAATCCAAACCTCAACTTCATACCACAACACCAAAACACCAATCAAACTCCACCACAACACCATACCAATACCAATACCAACACCAACACCTTGTTTACATTGCACTTCTAGCAAGGCAATTTGAATCCTTCTCGACAAAACATCAACCTGGAACCAAAATTTACATCTAACTTTCAAAACCAAAATTCATTATGACACAACTCAACACACTTAATACTAACAACAACCATCTCATGCAAAGTCAACTAAACATGCCACCATCACCCACAGAATTTGATGCAACAAATCCAAGCAATGCAACAACAAATTGCAAACATGTGAGTGGGACAAAGAAAACATACTCAATGGAGGAACTATGACCTTATCCCTTTGATGAAAGCATATACATGACACCTTTCCCTCCACACTTTACTGTGCCCAGCTTCAATGAATACAAAGGGAAAGGGGATCCAATAGAACATGTGAGAGAGTTTAAAATTTCTTGTATGGACATCACTTTTGAGCCTACGTACATAATGAGATTATTCCCATGTAGCCTTTCATGGCAGGCTCTAGAGTGGTTCACACACTTACCTCCTGGGATAAGAACATGGAATGAACTAGCTGACAATTTTATCACACACTTTGCTTATAACATTGAAACTGACATGACCCTTGTGAAATTATGCATGACCAAACAAAAAGAAGGGGAGTCACTTCATTCTTTCAAAGATGGTGAAATATGGCTACCAAATTTCCTTGTCACATACCTGATAAATAGTTGGTCCCTATCTTTCTGGAAAACTTCAACACAAAATTAATGCACCAACTTCAAATCCATTGTTGTAGCACTTTTAAGGATATAATTAAAAAGGGAGTCTCCATTAAGAAATCTCTTGTTGTGAAAGGATTCGTCAAGATCTTCAAAGAAAACCAAAACAATCCCAATGACAAAGGTAAATTTTGGTCTAGAAACAAAAATGTCACCAATTATGGGGTAGTTGATGCTAAAATGGTTAACAAGGATTACCTCACCATTCACCTCAAAGGTCCTTCCACAGAAAATAATCCAACTATTGGAAAAACAAGGAAAGACAACTGAGAGGGGGGGGTGAATCAGTTGTCCCAGAATATTTAAAATTTTCAAACTTTACCTTACTTAATCTCAGATCTGATGAATGAACAATAAACCATAAACAATCAACACATTAGAAACAAAGAGAACACCAAGATTTTTACGTGGAAACCCTGTTAGGGGAAAAACCACAGTGGATGTTAGTCCACAATATTATACCCTATTAAAATTATAATGAGAAATAATGGAATGCACATGCATTCAAGAACACTCCCTAGAGCTCACTGCTCAATTACAAGAGGGCTCACTACCCAAGAAAGATTTGGATTAAAACCATCTGAATTGTGAACTAAGAAAATAGCTTCTTCAAAAGCCTAATTACAATTCTAATTAAGCACAAAAAACCTTCTTCATATTTTGCTCAAACTTCTTCTCACTCTGCTCTACAATCGAATGATTAGAACGTTATTCACACATCCACACTTTCTCTAGCATACATTCACTCTTATGCATGCACTAACTTTTCTCAAACAATCGCTCTTATATATCCGCAACATGAAATTACATCAACTTAGTCGGCCAGAAATTTAAAACATATTTTCAATGTCGGTCCAAATTTACAAATAAATTTTCAATGTGGATCAAACATCGTTGGCCAATACCATGATTCGACCCAAAACAATACCCTCGAGCATGCCAAACATTCAATTTTAAATCTTCAAGGATCTATAACATGCTACAACCACCATGTCGACCAAGAACACAAAAACCAAACATACTGAGAAAAAAAATCTTCAACCACGAGCACACTAATCAACACAAACATACAACAAGAATAGAGAATGATCTAAAAGCATCCATGAGAAACAAGAACTAATAGAGAAATATCCTCAGCAACAAAAATTATCAGAAATAAAAATTATCAGAAACACATAAACTTCAATCAGGAACACTAATAGAGACCATAGAAATACTGTCAAAACACAACTATTCATATCATGATTAGATCTTCACGCGGACCTCTAAAACTTCCAGTAGATGAGCTAGATACACTCAATAGAAAACCCTTTAATCCACAAAAACTGATCTTCAACGTACAAAACAAGACACCTTCATGACCTTCACTGAACCACTAGGAACCTCTAATACTTTCTTTTACAATTTTATCAATATCCTTGACATATACAACCTTCAATACATCAAATGCTAATAGTGTTGACATCAATGTCAACCACATCAGCAACAAAATCACAGCATTCAACACCAACACCAATTCATGACCAAACTACAAACATAGTCCAAAACAACCAACAACGTAGAGGTCCTCCACAAGAAAACATGCCTAAATGAACATATATACCCCTAGGGGAACCCATTGAATCGGTTCTAAAGAAACTATTGCAATCAAATTTCATTCAAGTACCAAATGTAAAACCCTATGAACCAACAATTTTCAAACCAACTTGGTGGAATGACAATTACTTTTTTGAGTACCATTGGACAAAGGGACATAAAAAATCATGTTGGAGACTTAAAGACCTCATTCAAGATCTTATTGAACAAGGTGACATATTAGTGGATAATTCACAAGGAAAGACAAATGTTTACCACACTATTTTCAAGAATCCCCTACAAGACCATGGAAAAGAAAAAGCATCTAGTTTGGGGAAAAACACAAACAATGTTAATTACACTAACGTCTCATATGAGTATACCGTCAATAAAATCCAAGCCTTTGATGACAATGTCTCTACCATTACCATCAAGAAAAATCTAGAATGTGTGGTCACCACCCAAAGAGCTAAAGTGACCTTGCAAGGGGCCACTTCAAATCCACCACCAAAAATTCAATATAACCTCCTAGACCATCTAGTAAAAACTCTTGTGCAAATATCCATTCTTGAGTTGTTTCGCATATCCCTTGAGCATAAAGCCATTTTTGACAAAGCTTTACAAGAGACATCTATTCCCATTGACCTAAATGTTAACCAATTTTAGGCCATGGTAGGATACTTGGCTACAACCCATCATGTTACGTTTTTTGAGCAAGATCTTCCCGCATAAAGACCAAATCATAATGACCCATTACACCTTGAGGTATATGTTAATAAACACAAAATCGAAAGAGTCTTGGTAGACGATGGAGTAGGTTTGAATATATGCACTTTAAAATTGGTCATAACATTGGGATTCTCTAAAGCTTGTATAGATATGTCTAAGAAAATCATTATCAAGGCTTATGACAATACTGAGCATTCATCCAAAGATATAATCACGCATCCTTTAAGGGTTGAGCCTACTATTCAGAATATGATATTCTAGGTCTTGGATCTGGACCAACCATATAACCTTCTCCTAGGTCACCCATGGATTCATGCTATGAGGGTCCTCCCTTCCATGAACCACCAATGCCTTAAGTTTCCATATAATGGCACCAAAATTACTATATTAGGTGATCACGACCCCTTCCAATATTGTACTAGCTTGAAAGGGACAACTGAACATCAAGTTCCTATCAATCAGTAAGCTTCTTGCTCCACCTCATCACATTAAATTGATCCCTCTTCACTAGCTAAATCATCCATCCCATCTAATACACCTTTTGAACCTAAATTCCAAATCCTTCACACACGATGTGGAGAATATAATATCAAGAGCTTATTTTGCATTGGAAATTTTCCCGCATCACCAAAATATTATGGGAAACCTCATCCTATTCAAAAGGAACCTAAGGTTGTCATTCATAATCCTCCTACCATGTTCACTAAGTGGGGTGAACTAAGCAAAGAGACTATAGGTAAGGATATTTCTACATAGATCTACAAGGATGAAGAAGAAACCAAGTCCTCACAAATACCAATTGAGCAATATGAAAAAGGTTTCAAGATCATGAAACAACAAGGTTATGATGGACGGAGTGGTCTTGGTTTGAACAAACTGGAATGTTAGAACCTTTATTTCCTCCTAGGTTGCAAAAGAATACAGGGTTAGGGTATATGCCACCAAAAGTAAGTCCTCCTCGTACTAAGTTATCTTTGGGTAAAAACGTTAATGCTTCTAGTGAAATCAAGACATCTGAGGATTACCCTATCGAAATGGACTCTAATGAATAGGAATGGGGTTCTGATAAATCCTCTAGTGACTATGACCTAGCTGAACCCTTTTGAGAGATTGACCTATCCTCTTCTTAGACCAAATTTATGAGTCGTCATGCCTGGATCAAAAAAATTTGGGATCCTAACCATATCCGCTTATTCCTTAGGCTATAATGATACTGATGGTGATTTTCCCCTCATTTATCCACAACTAATAGATTGGGATCAACAAGGACATCTAAGCTTGGACATATTTGAGAACAATGAAGAAATGGTTGAGTTCATGGGACTCCAAGAAGGAATACCAAGTGGAGATCATAAGGTTAGATTTACGAAATTTGAAATTAGTTAAAAAAAAAGTTGAGAAAGATGCACCCCTAAATCACATTTTTAGTTGAAGTGGAATTGAAGAAGTTTCTTGACATTGGTTTAATTCATCCCATAGACTACACAAAGTGGATATCAAATCTTGTACCCTTAATGAAACCAACTGGTGGAATAAGAGTTCGCATAGATTTCAAAGATTTAAACAAATATTTTCCTAAAGATGATTTTCCCATTACCCAACATTGACATCAAAGTAAACTTGACAGCGGGATATGAAATGCTATCACTCATGGATAGTTTTTTAGGATATAATCAAATCAGAATTGCCCTTGAGGGTGAACATAAAATAGATTTCACTTGTTCTTGGAGTACCTATTGTTGGAACATCATGTCATTTGGTCTTAATAATGCAAGAGAACATATCAAAGAGTTATGACTATAATTTTTTATGACTACATGCATACGTTCATGGATGACTATGTTGATGAATTTGTTAGCAAAATCATTATCAAGGGATAGTAACTTAACATTATTGGATAATATTTTCAAATGGTTAAAAGAGTAAAAGGTCAGATTGAATCCAAAAAAATGTGCCTTTCCAGGGTACAATTTGACAAACTATTAGGATACATTGTCTCTCACAGAGGTATTGAAGTTGATCCTACAAAAGTAAAGGACATCATGGATATACCTCTATTATAAAACATAAGCCAATTACGTACCCTACAAGGAAGGTTGTAGTCTATTTGAAGGTTCATAGCCCAATTAGCAGATAAGTGTCAACTGTTTCAGCACTTGCTTCATAAGGGATTCCCAATCATATGAACTGATCATTGTCAAGAAGCATTCCAATAAATCAAGGATTATTTATTATCTCCTCTAGTTCTCATTCCTGCTATCGATGGTAGACACCTAATACTATACATATCAACAACCTCATTAGTATTAGGAGCCTTGTTAGCACAAACTAATAATGATGGAAAAGAATGGGCTATGTACTATATCATTCGAACACTCGTGAGGTATGAGCTTAATTATAGTCCTATTGAATGAGCATGCCTTGTAGTTTTCTTCGCCACTCAGAAGATTCAACAATACATGTTGAATCATCAAATGAAACTTGTTTGAAGGATAGATCCCTTGAAATATCTACTCAATAAAGTAGCTCTAACAGGATGATTAGCAAAGTGGGTAATGATCCTAAGTGAATTTGATATAAAATATGTTGATCGTAAAGTAATGAAAGGACAAGTGATAGCTAATCAAATTCTAGATGCTCCAACAATATCATGTCATCCGGTAATGTTTGATTTCCCTAATGAATCCATTTTCACAATAGATACCTCTACCACATGGAAACTATACTTTGACAGATCTTACACAAATCATGGTTTAGGAGCGGGTATCCTATTTGTCACACCACAAGGGGATCCAATACCTAAGTCATACAGAATAATATTTCCTTGCACTAATAACATGACTGAATATGAAGCATTACTAACAAGAATTTGAATGGTTGTCAAATGGAAACTAGAATCTTCAAGTCTATGGTTACTCCTAATGCAGAGCCAAGGTGGAGATCACTCAAAATAATGAAAATATGAATTCCAAAACAAAGAACTCTTCTTCGCAATGCTTTCAGCCTAATAGGCATCAACTCACCCTCAAGGGTCTTAACCCTTCAATCTTGTAAAACAACAACAAAAATTCACCAAGACCCTTAAAAAGGCCCTCAACATGCATATAATGACAATTGAACCAGTTGAATACAATCTCCATACATACTCAAAGAGTTTAAAACTCCAAAACTCGCCTTTTAACACTAGCTTTCCTTATAGTAGTGGAAAACCTGTTATTCAGGCTTTTGAGAAAGCTTTTCCAAAACACCTGGGAAAAAAATCATGGATTCAAGTACCAATTTCATAGTTATTCAACATAATAGAAAACCAAGTACAACTCCTTCAGACCAAACACCTCAAATTTGGGATTTTCACAGTTTTAGGCCTCAAATTAGGCCATTTTTCCAAAGGGTCTACCTCTAGATCTACACCCGAGACCTTCTAACCTCAAAAAATTATTGGATTAGGTTCCCAAACCAAGGATTTTCCAGGTCTCATGACCCAAACACTCAAACAATCCTTCAATGCAAAAACCCTCATTGTAGCCTAATTAAATAGGGTTTTATGGTACCCTTATTGATTCTCCTACTTACGAGTCTTCCCCAATCAAAAAAAATGCCTATACACCTTTAAATAGGTCCAATAATTCTTAGGGAACACTCATTTGTTCATTTACAACGTGGGTTTGTCAATTCATAGGTCTAACCCATCAAATTCCAAGGGAAAAACACATTATTTCAGCCCTTTCTTTCATTATTCAAGCCAAGAAACCTTTATTTCACGCCTCTTGCTCCTAAAGTATCATTCCCTACATTCCACAACATCATACCACTAAGTTAAAACTGAAGACAGTAGGTGGGATGATGACTAAGGCATTACAATGGCTTCAAAACCCTTGGGACTCTTGAAAACCCGGTAGAAGATTGTTGAAGATTTTAAGCCTTAAGAGTTTAAAAAAACCCCTGTCAAAACACAAAATGTAAGTTATAGCACCTATCTATAGAGTCAAATGAGAAATCAATGCATTAGAAGCCTATACAGCCTGCACACAATTAGGAAATACTGAAAATACAGTGAAAAACAACAATAAAACAAAAATTCTTCAAAGTTTATTGTATTCACTTGGCTTCAACCACAAATTTCGAGCCTCTAAATGGCTTCAGATACATTTTGAAACAAAGTTCCAATGGGTAACTTCTCCAAATTCCTTATAACGACTATTTAAAACACTAAAATCCAAGTACAAAACAAAATGATAAGTAAAAACTTATAATATCAACCTTGTAACCTATAACCAACTTCCTCTAAGGGACCTTTCCAAATGTTTCATTACATTTCAAGTGGTCTTTTGAGACCTTATTCATGACACAAGACCAAAAACACTATCATTGAGCTATTAGGAATTCAAATAATCAAATATTGATGTTGTGGTGTAGGTGCTCCTGCACCATACACCCCCCGTAAAAGAAACTCAAGCCTCATGAGTTGGTGTAGATACCACTGCATCCAAGCATTACACAAATTCCATTGGTTTCCAAATGCACTCCACTGATTCATGTAAATAGGATCTACAAACTGCCCTGAACTTCCAATACCTTGAAATGTATTCGTATAAGCATTTTTTCTTTTCTTTGTTCTCAAACCTACAATCAGCCTTTTATCTTTTCCTTGACCAAGATGAGACTATTTACTGTGCTTTTCACCTACATACAAACAAGTGTTAGCAACTCTTTGATTTTTCTTTTATTCTTTGTCACCTTCATGCTTGTAACCATCCTTAATGCCCTATCTTTCTTGTCCTTGATTGACTACCCCATTAACTTGCTTTACCACTATCCTCTCAACCTTTCCACTCACTATACTTGCAAACTTTTATTGTTTCTCAACTTTACTCTTGACCACAGGACACTCAATGCTTCCTACCATCACATTGTCTTGCAAATTCACTGTCCTTACCTTCTTTACCTCTGTATTTTCCTTTAGACCTATTGTTCCTGCACTTTCAGACCTACACTTGTGTACAACATCAGAATTTTTTATTTCTTTCACAACATTTAGAGGCTCCTTACCCCCACACATGATCACTTTAGCCCTTCCCTTCTCATCTTCTACCCAAGGAGTTAAAACAAATTTATGACCATCTTTCATTATGGTATACCTATTTGCTCTTCCATTATACATAGCACACCTATCATACTACCATGGTCTTCCAAGGAGTATGTGGCAACAATCCACTGGTAGAATGTCACAAATAACACTATCTTTATACTCACCAATCTAGAAATCTACAATAGCTTGCTCATTTGCTAACAAAGATTGACCATTACTTAACCAAGATACCTTGTAAGGAAAATCATGAGGAATTATTTTCAAATTTAGCTTATTCACCATTTCACAAGAAACCGTGTTTTCAATTGAACCTGAATCAACCACAACTTTACATACCTTTCCCTTACTCTTGCAAGTGGTTTTGAATAACCTCTTCCTATGCAATAGGTTCATTTCTTTGGAAGTCTTCAATACTTGCTTGTGTATCATCAAGGCTTCTCCAAACTCAGGATTAGCAGGACGGCTTGATGAACCAGTACTCTCCACTTCATCCTCTTGCACAAGTTGTACCCTTCTATCACTTTTACTGCCACTTGATGAAGCACCAATCTTCTCAAGACATTTGAAGGATGGATGGACAAATTAATTGCAAGTGTAACATCTACCTGAAAACACATTGTTAGAACTCCTACCTCCTCCAAATCTACCTCTTGTACCTCTCCATCCACCTCTGAAATCATATTTCTCTTGACCTTTCATGGAATCTTCTTGATTATCATTGGTTGGCTTTTAATTAGGCATGGATCCTCTTCCTCTTGATGCATTACCTCTGCCTGTAACTGCCTTGTCTTGCCTTCTCTTCATTTTCTCCTCCACCCTGATTGTCATTTAATAACATTCCTCTACAAGTCTAGGGTTAGGAAAAACCAATTCATCTTGTATATTTAATCTTAAACCACCCATGTATCTTGCAACTTTTTCATCTTCATTCCCATGATGACCAGATCTTAAGCTTAATTTATAAAAATCCTTAGTATAAGACTTAATATCCATTTCTCTTTGTCTTAAGCTTTGAAATTTCTTAAACATTTAAACTTCATGATCCTTGGGTAAGAATTTACCTTTGAGTTTGGATATCATCTTGTCCCATGATGTGATCTTATAATTTCCTTGCTTTCTCCTCTAAGACTGAAAGTAATCCCACCATATCAAAGCATGGCCTTGCAACTTTGTCTTTGCAATTTTTACTCTTTCCTCCTCAGGAACCTCTTCACATTCAAAATAATTAACTAATGCAGCAATCCAGTCAAGTAATTCTTCATCATCTAAACTACCACCATACTTAGTAACATCAATTTTTACCTTAGGCTTGTCATCCTTCACTGCCTTCAACAACTTTGCAATTCTTTGATCCTCTGGAGTAAGCTCTTCTTCCACATCTTCAAACTCATCATCTTCCTCTTCTTTTTTCTCACTCTCTTCCACTTCTCTTCTTTTGTTTTTCTCTAAGGCTATGATTCTCTCTTCCAACTCTCTGAGTTCCTTAGCATTCCTATCTTTCATCTCCTTCATCTCTTTAACCATATCATTCTCCTTTGGAGGCATCTTGTCAACCTTGCATCTTCTCCTTCTTCTTCAACCTATGAAATGAAAACAGACCTACTTCCTACTCTGATACCACTATGATGCAGAGCCAAGGTGGAGATTAGTCACAACAATGAAAATATCAATTCCAAAACAAAGAACTCTTCTTCACAATGCTTTCAGCCTAATAGGCATCAACTCACCCTCAAGGGTCTTAACCCTTCAATCTTGCAAAACAACAACAAAAATTCACCAAGACCCTTAAAAAGGCCCTCAACATGCATATAATGACAATTGAACAAGTTCAATACAATCTCCAAGACAGACTCAATGAAAACTCCAAAACTCACCTTTTAACACTAGCTTCCCTTGTAGCAATGGAAAACCTGTTTTTCAGGATTTTGAGCAAACTTTTCCAGAACACCTAGGAAAAATATCATGGATTCAAGTACCCATTTAATATTTATTCAACATACTAGAAAACCAAGTACAACTCCTTCAGACCAAACACCTCAAATTTGGGATTTTCACGGTTTTAGGCCTCAAATTAGGCCATTTTTCCAAAGGGTCTACCTCTAGATCTCCACTCTAGACATTCTAACCTCAAAAAAGTATTGGCTTAGGTTCCCAAACCAAATATTTTCTAGGCCTCATGACCCCAAACACTCGAACAATCCTTCAATTCAAAAGCCCTCCTTCTAGCCTAATTAACTAGGGTTTTAGGGTACCCTTATTGATTCTCCTACTTCCAAGCCTTCCCCAATCAAACCAACTTCCTATATACCTTTCAATAGGCCCCCGAATGCTTAGGGAACACTCATTTCTTCATTTACAACGTGGTTTTGTCAATTCATAGATCTGACCCACCAAATTCCAAGGGAAAAACACACTATTTCAGCCCTTTCTTTCATTATTCAAGCCAAGAAACCTTTATTTCATGCCTCCTACTCCTAAATTATCTTTCCCTACATTCCACAACATCATACCACTGAGTTACAATTGAAGACAATAGGTGGGATGATGACTAAGGCATTACAATGGCTTCAAAACCCTTGGGATTGTTGAAAACCCGGTAGAAGATTTTTGAAGATTTTAAGCCTTAAGAGTTTTAAAAAACCCCTATCAAAACACAAAATGTAAGTTATAACATCTATCTATAGATTCAAATGGTAAATCAATGCATTAGAATCTTTTACGGCCTACACACAGTTAGGAAATACTAAAAATACAGTGAAAAACAACAATAAAACAGAAATTCTTCAAATTTTATTGTATTCACTTGGCTTCAACCACAAATTTTGAGCCTCTGAATGGATTTAGATACATTTTGAAAAAAAATTCCAATAGAAAACTTCCCCAACTTCCTTATAACAACTATTTAAAACACAAAGCCTACTACAAAACAAAATGATAAGTAACAACTTATAATATCAACCTTGTAACCTATAGCCAGCTTCCTCTAAGGGACCTTTCCAAATGTTTCATTACATTTCAAGTGGTCTTTTGAGACCTTATTCATGACACAAAACTCAAAAACACTATCATTAACCTACTAGGAATTCAAATAATCAAATATTGATGTTGTAGTGTAGGTGCTCCTACACCAACTCCCAATTGGTTATCCATAAGGTTAATGATGACTATGGTACAAAGGATGAAAATATCACACCCTACAAGAGAATGGTTGATAGTTTCAATTAGCATTTCAATGTCATTTCCTTTGATCAAATTCCAAGAATTCATAATAGAGCATTTGATACAATGGCCACTATAAGATCTCTCTTGTATATACCTAACAATGTGCCATAGTATGAGTTCTTGGTGGAACAACTGTTGATCCCTGCATTCAATGTCCTCGAATCTAAGCGTTTGTGTGAAATTGTGGGTCTTGACTCTCCCTAGTACAAATAATTTTGTAATTACCTACATGACCAAATTATCCCTCTTGACTTGTCCTCTAACCAACACAAGACCTTTATCCAACAAGCATCTAAAGATGTCAACATCAATGATACCCTTTGTCGCCGTAGTCTAGATAGCACCCTCCTCAGATGTCTTGATTCAAAGGAAGCATGAATGACTTTACACAAAGTGCACAATGGTATATGTGAAGCTCACTCTATTGGTCCTACTCTAATCTAAAAGTTCATGCAAATGGAATACTATTGGCCTACTATGGAACATGATGCTTATCACTTTGTTAAGAAATGTCGGCAATGTCAAATACATGGAGATCGTGTACATGCGCCTTCCTGGGAGTTTCATCCAATTACATCATCGTTTCCATTCTCTCAATAGGTAATTGATCTCACGGGAAAGATTGACCCTACCTCCACCAATGGTCATAAATTCATCCTTACTACAACTAAATACTTCACAAAATGGATCGAAGCCATTCCAATGAACTACATCACCGAAAAGAAAATATCCAAATTCATACTTAATTATATCATATGTTAGTATGGTGTTCCCCAATCTACCGTTACAGATACTGGTCATCCTTTCAAGAATCTGGATGTTCATGAACTGTGTGAGAGATTTCATATCCATCACCACTTCACTATTCCATATTACCCTCAAGGTAATAGTCAAGTTGAGGGGTCCAATAAAACTATCCTTAAAATCCTAAAGAATACTATCGATGATGTTGGTCATGACTAACATATCCAACTTAACCCAACCTTATGGACCTACTGCACTAGCATCCATACTCCTACAAGAGCCACTCCATATTCTCTCATCTTCATATCTGAATCCACTCTTCTCATTGAGGTTGAGTTACCATCCCTAAGAGTATCTATACAATAGCTCATTAATGATGAGGAATATTGTGTATCCCGTTTGCATGAGCTAGAGTTACGGGATGAGAAGAGACAAAATGCATTGGTTCATTTACAAGCATATTAGAATCGTCTTCGTCACAACTATAATAAAATAGTTTGAGTTAGAAATTTTGATATTGGTGACTTGGTCTTGAAGGAGAATCTAAAGAATCAAATGGATCAAGAGAAAGCCAAAAATTTTGAGCCTAATTGGTTGTGTCCCTACATCATAATTGTAACATATGGGTTTGACGCTTATGAGATTGTTGTTCCTAAAGGTGAATGGCTACCAAAGCCCATCAATAGCATGCACCTTTGCAAGTACTATACTTAGTCTTTAGAGAATCCCACAAAAAAATATAAAAATATTAAAAAAGAAAAAAATCATCATTATGATGAAAACCTGGGAAACAAGCATCTTGGTGACACAAAATTATAGTTAAAATAAAAAATAGTAAAGAGAAACAATACATCCAATAGTGAAAACCACTTCGATGGCACTTTGGGCAAGTACCATGGTGAAAAATTGGCAAATAGGCTCCATGTGCAGTCAGTCTTTGCTCTATCGTCTATTATTATTCTATCTTGTTTTTCACTCCCCCATTGCTCTAAGCCCTATGTGAATGTGACCTAGTCTAGCTCCCCCATTGCTCTAAGCCCTATGTGAATATGATCATCTCTAAGAAACTCCCCCATTTCTCTAAGCCTTGTGTGAATGTGACCTAGTCTAGCTTTGGCTCTAAAATTTTGGTTCTCTCTCCGACACTAGCACTTCCTACTCATATAGATCCCTATAATATTGAGCCTCCCTAATGGCTCAATACATAGTGGTTGCAAACATTGGAGTGGGACCATTCACTATAGAAATGAACTCAAGGCATCGTTGGTCATCCCTTTTTTCCCTAATAACCACCATATCCCTCTCAGTCATGAGTGCTTGCACCTGTCCCTATAGTCCTAGTATCTATGCTACCTAAGCCTGTAACATCTGGACTTGTGCCTATGATGTCTATATTTGTGCTTGGGGGCCCTGACTTGCATCCTTTTCCTCCTCCTCAAACACATCCATAATCACATCCCTAATGGGAATATCATGTAAGCCCTCCTCAATAATGGCATCCATGGCTTCCTCCTCCTCTATTGTTGCATCATCATCCTCCATTTCCTCTACTTCAAAATCCCTCACTATCACCTCCTCACCTATGTCACCAATAATCTCCTCCACTATCACTAGCTTGACATCCACCTCTATCTGAGCTACACATTGCTCTCCCTCTCCCTCCTCTTGGATGGGTGGCATCCTCTGTAGTACCCTATGTGCTCCTCATGATAGTAGACCTTCTCTCCCTCGCCTACCTCTATCATCCCTCCCTATGCCTTAGTCACCTCTCCCTCTGTCTCCCCATCCTCCACCTCCATCTCCATCTTCATCCCCGTCACCACCATGTCAACCTCCTCTCCCTCATCCTCACAACCTCCCTCATCGTCCTCTTCCCATCCTCTCCACTACTGTTGGCTAGTTTAGGTCTGTAAATGGTGTTGATCTATGTGTATCCCACCAAGCGTCATACTCTTGGGTAGTCCCTACATCATCCATATCGGTTGTTACATGAAACTGAATAGGTTGTGATCCCTCAATGTCATGCATGGACACCTAAAAAATGACCATAGGCCCTCACTATGGGACCTCTTGCACTAATCGTGCATACTCTACAATACCTACTAGAACCCCCTGGCACTCGCTAAACTGTCACGAGACCCTCTCTAGCAAGCATCGCTCAACAATATGTTGTGTCAAGACTATATGTCTGATTAAATATCTAGTATGTTGGTAGTAAGGAAGGTGCTCCATGTCATCATTCCAACCTACATGGTCCCTATATGGCATCCATGTGAAGCCATCTAGAAATTTGATCCCATTCCTCCAATACCCAACATCCCCAACTCAAATCTATTTAACAACACCTCCATAAATGTTCAAATATGGCAAGCCCAACACCAAGTACCTATCAATCGGTGGCCGACTAACAACAATGTTCTCCCATGCTGATGCAAGAGCATTTAGTGATGTAAGGGAAATCTTGCATCACCCAAAAATATTTTATTTTCATTTGTTTGTAGTTTCCTTAGTTGTCTTGGGGCCATAGACAAGGCTAACAACTTCTTGCCTCCACAGAGTGTAAGACAAGAATGAGCCAAGATAGGTGATGGGAAAGGATCGTGTAATAGTGAGAATAGATAATTCTACAACTAAGGCATGATGAGAGGGATTTGGTTTAAGGGACAACAGGATAGCAGTTGATATCAGTGAAGTGATACTTGTTCAGTATATCCTTCAATGCCCAACATTCATCAGTTCGGTGTCCAAGAATACGATGATATTTGCAATATGGTATGTTAGAATCTTTAGGGCTGATGACAAACCTATTCATAGGTGGTAAGAGTATAAGGCCTTTGTTTAAAATCGATTGAAGTCTCCTTTCACATTCAGGTGGTGGATGGAGATAAAACTTTATTTTCTTCAATTTTCAGGGTCGTTTTCGTTTACTAGTTTCTCCTTTCTCGTGAATGGAAGGAAGAGAACCCATAGGGATCCTAACATCCTTGTCATTGGAATCAGGTAATGGTTTTTCACGAGGAAGGAGGATGTTCAAGTTAGGAGGAGTATCAAATATTATTGTACCATCATCTCAAAGTATCCAATATTCAAAAGGAGGCTTGTTATCATGAAGAGGATTTGTATATCCTAATCCTATTGTGTTTTCTTTTGTTGGTTTTTTTTGAGAAGTTGGTGAATGTTATGCTTATTTATTGTGTCATAACCTTGTTTACTTAGGATAGTAAATCCTTTTGCATATGTTTCTTCAAGGTTGATGTGAGTGTTTGTGACTTTGTTATCATAAAATGGTTGAGGATGTGGTTGTTTAGAGGAACTAGGTCCACCTATGGGAGGGAACTTAGGTTTGTCAGTTGTTTCAAGATGTAGGTATCCAAAGTCATCAGGAGGTGCAATAGTAGGAAGATCTTGTGACTTCATGGATGGGTAAAAGGCTGCATTGGCTTCAAGGTTATCAAGGCATGAATTGAAGAACGTGTTCATGCTATCATCATCTTCTCCAATGATGTCTAAATCACAAGGAGGAAAATCATGAGGAGTTGAAGGGGCATGAGGAAGCTCAAGGTCATTAGGATCTCAACCAAAGGCACAATTGGACATGTCTACTAATGATTTCAATGAATTCCAAAACTTATTAAAAGAAAAAGGCATAATGAAAATGAATAAAAGTAAACTAAAATGCAAGAAAGAAGAGAAAACAGACAATCTGAAAAGTATAACAGAAAGAAACTACAAAAAACTATAATGCAGAAAATACCCAGAAAATGCCTAAAAATGTTGTTTAAAATGTGCAGGTGGACTGATTCGCCTAGGGTGGCGAATGAGTCCAGGTATGATTTTTTTTTGTATTTTTCAGAAAATTTAAAATGATTTCAATACTTTCCAAATGCAAAATGAGGATGCAAATGCAGATTTTTCAGTTTTTGAATAATATGATATGCAAAAATGAAGTCTAAATGAGTCTTTCACTAATGCAATTTGAGAAACCCTAGGATGCAAAAACAAAACAATAACCTAATTGAATGTTGATGCAAATGCAAATCACAAAGATAAAGTGTTCTATATGAAGGTTCACCAAAATGAACCAACAATTTTATTGTTTCTATAGACTTCTCTTGCACTCTTAGGATCTTTCACCTAAAAGGAGAGAGATAGAACACCAAAATTGTGATGGTTCATTAAAATAAAGGATTTTATGATGTGAATATGACTAAATGCAATGTTGTAAATGCAACTAAATGATGGAATTGATTGACCATTGATGCAAAACCTATGAAATATGCAATGTTTGAAAACATGGTGAGATATGCAAGAATGAACTAAAACATAAACAAATGCAAAATAGAGTTGAAAGAGGTTGATCAAAGTGCACCTGGAGGTAGATTCTAGAATGCTAGTAAAATTACTACAAATCACTAGTGGGACTCATTTTCCACTATGGTGAATTAGTCTTGCTACTGGTAAAATCTCCTGAAATAGGTTTTCGACTGTCGGGAACTGGAATCTAACAAAATCACCTTTTTTAGCTTTAAGGTGGGAATCATTCACCAGTGTTGGTGAATCAATCTCTCCCAAAATTCTATGAAATTAAAGGTCAATTTTGTAGCTGTAGATTTGCACTTGTCTTCTTGTCGAGTTGACGGAGTCAAATCTACATAAAATGGACTATACGTTGTCTCCAAGATTTAGATAGGGTTTAGTTAACTTGAAACACTTTTTTGACTTGTTGACGACCTTTCAACACCTAATTTCTTGAAAAATCTGCATACAAAAGTCTGCAAACACACATGTAAAAGGGAAAAAATGGTTAAGGGTTAGAGTATAGGGATTTGTCTTGGTCAAATCCCACTTTGGTAATCAAACCCTTAATGAAGAAATGGAATGAAATGAACAAGGAAAGATGAATAGACAACATGAAAATGTCCTTAACTCACCACAACCTTGTTGAAGAAATCTAAAGTTATGCCAATGGCTGCTCCAAGATGTTTGATTGATGCTTGATTGAATGATGCAAAGTCCTCAAATTCTAATTGATGTTTAGCGAATGCAAGTGAATGAGGAGATGTAAAATGAGGATAAAAACACTTATTTATACACATTTATGCCCTAATAACCCAATGATACCTCATCACAGGTCGACATAAGGTAACTTTGAATAAAAACCTGAAAGAAAATTTAAATTATTTTGATTTTGGAGCCAAGAGGGACTCATTTTCCAACCATGGAAAATGGGTCCCACCTTGGGCTTGTAAGTGGGTATCAGGAATTATCTTGCATTTAATGTTGTTTGTTGGGTTTACATTCAAAAATACACTTAATTAAGCCTTATAAGTGCATAAAGGGGTCAAATAAAGCATAAGCAAGGTGTAAATAGTGAAATTAAGCCTAGAAAAGTGTGAATTCTTGTTACAAGACTTTACAACACTTTAAAATAGGACTTGATAAGCGATGAAAAGGTTATTTTTAGGTGAATTATAATAAAAAGAGTAGAGAAAAGTGTAGAAATGTGTTACAACACTTCACAACACCTTCACAAGATGCCATAATTTGAATATTTAGGACTTAATGTGAATGCATAAGTTACATTGCAACATTAAATCAAAGCAAGACATGCCAAACATCATTGGAGAAAGACCTAAAAGACCATGAAAATGTCAATGATCCATTTTTCTATGGTGCATCAAGAAATCAAATGGCAGGACTTTTTGTGCCAAAACAAAAGGGAAAGTACACTTTCTAGAACATTCTAGGGCGGTTATTGGATAAAATAAAAGGGTTAAGTAGGGGTTGCAAAAGGTAGTTCCATTAGTGCAAATTGCAGCTCCGAATAATAGATTTTCTTTGAAAGTTGTTTTTTCTATAATGAACCAAGCCCATGAGGTTGTAGCATTGTAATTTTGGAATATGTAATTTCATTTTTTGAAAATAATTGAAAGTGGGTTTTTTTTGTCTCGCGTCCTTTGTGTTTGTATCTATTGTTGAGTTTTGTGTGGTTTTTAGGTGATGTATCCCTCATCAAGTGGTATTAGAGTGGGTTTTCCTGTGTGTGTAGACAGATCACCTAACGTGATGCAGTTTGCAATAGGACTTGTGGTTGTGGGTTTCTGAGAAAAGTGATCAGAATGCCTCCATGAAGAAACTGTGGTGGTGGAAGGAATGTTATTGTACCAAAATAGGGTTTTAGAGCCCTATAGAGACAATTTCAAGCATTGCAAAAGGAGCTACATCGAGGTTTTGAGCCAAGAAGAGGAGATGAAAGTGAAGATGAAGCTGAAAAATGAGGAACAGTTTGAAGAAGAACAAGATGCAATCGATCCAGAGCAAGTCATTTCTAAGATATTAAAAAGGCCAAAGATCAATGTTTCTACATTTTCTAGAAATATTAATCTAGAAGATTTGATTGATTGGATCAACAATATGGAGGAGTACTTTGAGTATGAGGAGGTGGAAGATCCTGAGAGGTTCAAATTTGCAAAGACCAAACCAAAGGGTCATGCAAGTATTTTGTGGAAAGAGGTACAACTAGGAAGAAATAGAAGAGGAAAAGAGAAAATAACAAGATGGGATCGTATCGTGGAAAAATTAAAAATACAGTTCATTCCTGTGGATTATAAGCTAGAATTGTTGAAGAGAATGCAAGGGTTGAAATGAGCAGGAAAATCTATCAAGGAGTACACAGAAGAATTCTATCGTGCCTTGATCAGAATAGGCCTTTCTGAGGTCAACAAGGAGAAAGTTGTTTGTTACATAAATGGGTTGAAATTGAGCATTCAAGAAGAGTTGAGTCTGGTAAGAATGTCTACCATTGAAGATGCATATCGGTTTGCTTTGAAGGTAGAAGAAAAGTTGAATAGAAGGTTTGAAAGCAAGCAAAGAGGTGGAGGTCATGGTGGAAAGACTAGTGGAGGGTCATATGGAGGTCAAAATGAAGATCAAAAGAAGGGTGAAAGATCCAATAGCAGCCAGAGCCAGAAAAGAGATAACTCATATCATTCTCGTGATTAGAATAATGGAGAAAAAAGATGAAGAGGAAGGTTTGCACGAGGACTAGGAAGAGGAGGCTTTTGCGGAACATATTTCCAGTGCAAAGAAGAAGGACATAGAGCCTATGAGTGTCCTCAACATCAAGGAAGGAAAAATAGAAGACCTTAGGGTAATGCACGAGTTGCACATGTGAATGAAGATGTTGAGTCTTCAGATTCAGAGGATGCAAAAAGAGGAGAGGTTCTTGCTAAATGAGAAGGAACCAACTCAAAGGAAGAATTTTTTTTGCACTATATGTAAGTGTGAATGTAAATTTTGTAATGTTATTATTGATGGAGGTAGTACTGATAACCTTGTTTCAAAAGAGATGGTTAGTAAGTTGCAGTTGGAGAGAAGAAGGTGTTTGAATCCATGTTAGATTGCTTGACCATTGTAGGACCTAAAGCTTTGGTAAATGAGCAATGTATAGTAAAGTTCAAGATTGGAAATTACCATGATCAAGTATTGTGTGATATTATGCTTATGGTTTTTTGTCATATGTTGTTAAGAAGACCATGGTAGTTTGATCAGCAAGTAGCACATGATGGACATGCCAACACCCATTCTTTGACAAAATATGGCATTTGTCATAAGTTGAAGCCCTTAAAGGAGGAAGAGGAAAAGGTATGTAGTAATGCAATAATTGTTTTGGTTCATGGAAGAAAGTTTCTAGAAGGTATGAGGCATGAGCATATGTGTTTTGCATTGATCCGTAGAGTTGATAAAGAAGATACTAGTGAGGTACCTATAGAGGCTTTAGATATGTTCAATGAGTTTCAATATATTGTTTCTAATAATGTACCTAAAGGTTTTCCTCTAGTAAGGAAGATTAGTCATCAGATGGAGTTGACCCTTGGAGCCAGTTTTTCAAATAAGGCAGCTCATCATATGACTCTGGCAAAGAGTGAAGAGTTGAACAAACAAGTGCAAGGGTTTTTGTGGATGGGATTGATCAGAGAGAGTTTGAGTCCATGTGTAGTACCTATAGTACTTGCACCCAAGAAGTATGGGGAATGGTGGATGTGTATAAATTATAAAGCCATCAACAAGATCACCATCAAGTATAGATTTCCCTTGCCGAGAATGGATGACATTATGGATTGTTTGAGTGGAGCTAAGTACTTCACGAAGATAGATTTGAATAGTGGATATCACCAAATTTAAATTAGAGAAGGAGATGAATGGAAGATAGCCTTCAAAACCAAGGAGGGCTTGTACGAGTGGTTATTCATTCCTTTTGGGCTACCCAATGCATCGAGCACATTTATGTGGCTTATCAATGAGGTATTGAAAGAATTTAAAAAAAAAAATTGTTATTGTTTATTTGGATGATATTCTAATTTTCAATAAGACATTGGAGGAGCACCTGATGCATATCCGAAGAGTTTTTGAGAAGCTAAGGGAGGACAAGTTCTTGATTAATTTGAAGAAATATAGTTTTGTGAAGAGAGAGTTGGTGTATATGGGAATTGTTGTTTCAACAAAGGGTCTCAAAATGGATCTAGAAAAGGTGAAAGCTATCATTGAATAGCCTACACCAAGGAGTTCTATTACGGTGAGATCTCTTCATGGTTTGGCTAGTTTTTATAGAAAATTTATCAAAGGTTTTAGTAGCATTTGTGCTCCTCTAATGAAAACAATGAGAGGGAATAGAAAAGAGTTTAAGTGGACTAAAGGAGCAAAAAAAAGTTGTGATATGTTCAAGAAGAAAGTCATAGAGAAACCTATTTTGGTACTTCCAGTTTTCAATAAGGTCTTCCAAGTAGATTGTGATGCTAATGGCATTGTCATAGGAGTTTTTTTTATTCAATAAGGTAATCCCATTTCTTATTTTAGTGAGAAGTTGAATGATGCTAAGAAGAAATATTTTGTCTATGATCAGGAGTTTTATGCTATAGTTCAAGCTTTGAAGAAATGGAGACACTACTTGTTGCCAAAAGAATTTATTTTATATACTGATCTCCAGGCTTTACAGTATCTCAATAGTCAACGAAAGTTAAATCAAAGGCACTTAAAATGGGTTGAGTTTTTGTAGATTTATACTTTCATTTTGAAGCACAGGAGTGGAATGTCAAACAAAGTTGCAAATTCCTTAACTAGAAGGGAAAATTTGTTGATAGAGATGAATATAGAGGTTTTTGGGTTCAATGAACTCAAAAGTTTGCATCCTGAAGATCTAGACTTTACAGAAGCTTGGAAGGCTTGTTTGGAACCTGTTACATTGGATAGGACAAGATGGTTGCATTTCCTAATCCAAGATGGGATGTTGTTTATACTAAGCCAATTGTGTATTCCATGGAGTTCTATGAGAGAGAATCTAATCAAGCAGAATCATAGTGGATGATTGGATGAACATTTCGGTCAAGATAAGAGCATTTCTCTTGTTAGTGAGAATTATTACTGGCCACAATTAAAAAAAAATGTGAAGAAGTTTGTACAAAGTTTCAAAGTATGTCAGATGGTGAAAGGAACAAGTCAGAATAATGGATTTTATCAGCCATTACCTGTACCTGAGAGGCCATGAGAGGAAATTAGTATGGATTTTTTCCTTGGATTTTCGAGGAAACAAAGAGGGCATGATTCCATATTTGTGGTAATGGATATATTTTTTAAGATGGCACATTTCATTATGTGTCATAAGATCGGTGATGATGTTCATATTGCGGAGTTATTTTTTAGAGAGGTTGTGAGACTACATGGTTTACCAAAGAGTATAGTTTCAGACAGAGATGCCAAATTTGTTGGTTATTTTTGGAGGACATGATGGAAGAAGTTGAAGACAAATTTGAAGTTCATTTTTGTGCACCATCCATAGATTGATGGACAAACAGACGTGGTGAATAAGATTTTAGGTAACCTGCTAAGATGCTTAGGAGGAGATAAACCAAAGGGATGGGATTTGATTTTACCATAGGAAAAATTTGCTTATAACATTTTTTTCAACAGGAGCATTGGTAAATCACCATTCTAGATTGTATATGGGAGTAGTCTAAGGAATGATTCTAAATTGGGGAAGATGGATAAAGGAGAGAAGAGTAGTGTTGAGGGTAAAGATTTTGTTGAGCACCTAAAGAATTTGCATGATGAGGTGAATAAGCATATCAATAAGATGAACTCTCAATATAATTCTAATGCAAATTAGAAAAGGAGGTATAAGGAGTTTCAGGTAGGAGATGAAGTCATGGTTCATTTTTGAAAGGAGAGGTTTCTAGTTGGTACATACAATAAGTAAAAGATGAAGAATTTTGGACCATACAAGTTCTTGAAGAAGCATGATTCAGGAAATGTGTATGAGGTAGAGTTTTCAAGTGAGATTCATGTTTCACTTGTGTTTAATATTACCAATTTGATAGAATATCATGAATTATTATAGAGAATTAATTCACAGAGACATAGTGGAATATTTGGGAACCTACGTCAGAAAAGGAAGAGATAGAAGAAATTATGGATAGTCGTGTGGGTGGAAGTACAAGAAATAGGCAATATGTAGAGTACTTGGTGAAATGGAGAGGAAGGCCTATTGAAGATTTGTTATGGTTATCTGAAGCTGAGGTTAACCATCTTGGTTTCCCTCTAATACCTAGGAAGTGGCAGGGTCACTTTTCAAATTACCCTATGCGTCGTCTGCTACAGGAGCATCCAGTGGTGTAAGGGCAATCTTGCATCACCCAAAAATATTGTATTTTCATTTGTTTATAGTTTCCTTAGTTGTCATGGGACCCATGGAGACTCATGCAGTATTTTGGATAGCTAGAAGTTTGAAACAACCAAAAATAGTCACCTGCTAGTTTTAGTAAGTCATACTATGTGGGTTGTATAGACACAAAAATTGGCCCCAAGGAGTGAAATCAGAAAATAATATTTTTGGTGAAAGAATCATCTGAAAATCTTGTACCATTTGAAAGATATTAAATTTTCATCCCATGGAATTTCTCTAATGAATTTTTAAACTAAAAATTTATGTCCTTCGGCGTCATCGAATAGTGCACAAAATATTTGATCTTTTAGATCTAGAAAAACATGGTTGTAGATCTCTTCACAAGCTTTCCAACAATATATTACAATTGAAAATCTAATGGTCAAATCAAAAGTGATGGCCCAGAGAAGCTACCCCACTAAAAAGTGAATTTCATTAAAATATCTTCCTAGGAAAGAAATCAAATGGCAGGACTTTTCACACCAAAAAAAAGGGAAAGTACACCTTCTAGAACATTCTAGGGCAGTTATTGGGTAAAATAAAAGGGTTAAGTAGGGGTTGTAGAAAGTGGCTCCATTAGTGCAGATTGCTGCTCTGAATAATAGATTTTCTTTGAGAGTTGATTTTGTTGTAATGAACCAAGCCCATGAGGTTGTAGCATTGTAATTTCTAAATCTGTAATTTAATTTTCTGAAAATAATTGAAATTGGGTTATTTTCTATCTCGTGTCTTTTGTGTCGGTATCTATTGTTGAGTTTGTGTGGTTTTTGAGCGATGTAGCCCTAATCAAGTGGTATTAGATCGGGCTTTCCTGTGTGTGTAGACAAAACGCCTAATGTGAGGAAGTTTGCACTAGAAGTTGTGGTTGTGGATTTATGAGAAAAGTGATTAGAATTCCTCTGCGAAGAAACTGTGGTGGTGGAAGGAATGTTATTGTACCATAAGAGGGTTTTAGAGCTTTGTAGAGACAAGTTCAAGCATTGCAAGAGGAGTTGTGTCAAGGGTTTTAGCTAAGAAGTGGACATGAAAGTGAAGATGAAGCTGAAAATGAGGAACAGTTCGAAGAAGAACAAGATGCAGTAGATCCAAAGCAAGTCAGAATATTTAAGGCCATTTCTAAGATTGAGAAAAGGCTAAAGATTGATGTTTCTACTTTTTCTGGAAATCTTAACCTAGAATAGTTGATTGATTGGATCAATGATATGGAGGAGTACTTTGAGTGTGAGGAGGTGGAAGATCCTGAGAGGGTCAAATTTGCAAAGACCAAGCTAAAGGGTCATGTGATTATTTGGTGGAAAGAGGTACAACTAGAAAGAAATAGAAGAGGAAAAGAGAAAATAACAAGATGGGATCGTATGGTGGACAAATTAAAAAGATAGCTCATTCCTTTGGATTATGAACTAGACTTGTTGAAGAGAATGCAAGGGTTGAAATGAGTGAGAAAATATATCAAGGAGTACACAGAAGAATTCTACTGTGTCTTGATTAGAACAGGCCATTCTGAGGCCAACAAGGAGAAAGTTGCTTGTTACATAAATGAGTTGAATCTGAGCATTCAAGAAGAATTGAGTATGGTAAGAATGTCTACAATTGAAGATGCATATCAGTTTGCTTTGAAGGTAGAAGAAAATTTGAACAAGATATTTGAAAGCAAGCAAAGAGGTGGAGGTAGTGGTGGAAAGACTAGTGGACAGTCATATGGAGGTCGAAATGAAGATCAAAAGAAGGCTGAAGGATCCAGTAGCATCTAGAACCAGAAAGGACATAACTCATACCATTATCATGATCAGAATAATGAAGACCAAAGAGGAAGAGGAAGGTCTAGACGAGGACTAGGAAGAGGAGGCTTTTGTGGAAATTGTTTTTAGTGCAGAGAATAAGGACGTAGAGCCTATGAGTGTCATCAACATCAAGGAAGGACAAATAGAAGACCTGAGGGTAATGCAAGAGTTTCACATGTGGATTAATATGTTGAGTCTTAAAATTCAAAGGATGTAGAAAGAGGAGAGGTTCTTGTTACTAGAAGAGCCTTGTTGTATGAGAAGGAACCAACTCAGAGGAAGAATTTGTTTCACACTAGAAGTAAGTGTGAAGGTAAAGTTTGCACCGTTATTATTAATGGAGGTAGTATTGATAACCTTGTTTCAGAAGAGATGATTAGTAAGTTGTGGTTGGAGAGAAGAAGGCATCTAAATCCATATTGGATTGCTTGGTTATAGAAGGACCATAAAGCTTTGGTAAATGAACAATGTTTGGAAAAGTTCAATATTGGAAATTACCATGATTAGGTATTGTGTGATATTATGCCTATGGATTTTTGTCATATGTTTTTAGGTAGACCATGGTAGCTTGATCGACGAGAAATACATGATGGACATGCCAACACCTATTCTTTGACAAAGGATCGAGTTCATCATAAGTTGAAGCCCTTGAAGGAGGCAAAGGAAAAGTTATGCAGTAATACAAGAATTTGTTTGGTTGATTGAAGAAAGTTCCTAAAAGGTATGAGGCATGAGCATATGTGTTTTGCATTGATCCCAAGAGTTGATATAGAAGATACTAATGAGGTACCTATAGAGGTTTCAAATATGTTGAATGAGTTTTAAGATATTATTTGTATAATGTACTTGAAGGTTTTCCTCCAGTAAGAAAGATTAGTCATTAAATGCACCTAATTCCTGGAGCCAATTTTCTGAATAAGGCAGCTCATCGTATGACTCTAGCAGAGAGTGAAGAGTTGAACAAATAAGTGCAAGAGTTTTTGTGGAAGGGATTGATCAAAGAGAGTTTTAGTCCATGTGCAGTTCTTGCAATACTTGCACCCAAGAAGGATGGGGAATGGCGGATGTGTACAGATTCTAGAGCCATCAACAAGATCACCATCAAGTAAAGATTTCCCTTGCCGAGAATGGATGACATTATTTATTGTTTAAGTGGAGCTAAGTACTTCATGAAGATAGATTTGAAGAGTGGATATCACCATATCTGAATTAGAGAAGGAGTTGAATGGAAGACAACCTTCAAAACTAAGGAGGGCTTGTACGAGTGGTTATTCATGCCTTTTGGGCTAACCAATGCATCGAGCACATTAATGTGGCTTATGAATGAGGTATTGAAAGAATTTTTAGGATAGTTTGTTATTGTTTATTTTGATGATATTCTAATTTTCAATAAGACATTAGAGGGGCACCTAATTCATAACCGAATATTTTTTGAGAAGCTAAGGGAGGAGAAGTTGTTAATTAATTTGAAGAAATGTAGTTTTGTGAAGAGAGAGTTGGTGTATCTGGGATTTGTTGTCTCAGCAAAGGGTTTTAAAATGGATCTAGAGAAGGTGAAATCTATTATTGAATGGCCTACACTAAGGAGTTCTACTGAGGTGAGATCTTTTCATGGTTTGCCTAGTTTTTATAGAAAGTTTATCAAAGGTTTTTGTAGTATTTGTGCACCTCTAACGGAAAAAAAGAGAGGGGATATAAAAGAGTTTAAGTGGAATACATGAGCAACAAAAATTTTTGATATGTTGAAGAAGAAAGTCACAAAGAAACCTATTTTGGCACTTCCAAATTTGAATAAGGTCTTTCGTGTAGATTTTGATGTTGGTGGCACTGCCATAGGAGTTGTTTTGAGTCAAGAAGGTAAGCCTGTTGCCTATTAGGACTCTTATGCTATAGTTCAAGTTTTCAAGAAATGGGGACACTACTTGTTGCCAAAATAATTTGTTTTATATATTGATCACCAAGCTTTGCAGTATCTCAATAGTCAAGGAAAGTTAAATCAAAGGCACTTAAAATGGGTTGATTTTTGCAAAGTTATACTTTTGTTTTGAAGCACAGGAGTGGAAGGTCAAACAGAGTTGCAAATGCCTTAATTAGAAGGAAAAATTGTTGATAGAGATGAGTAAAGAGGTTGATGGGTTCAATGAATTCAAAAGTTTGCATCCTGAAGATCTAGACTTTGTAGAAGCTTGGAAGGCTTGTTTGGAACCTGTTACATTGGATAGGACAAGATGGTTGGATTTCCTAATCCAAGATGGGATGTTGTTTAGAGGAAGCCAATTGTGTACTCCATAGAATTCTATGAGAGAGAATCTAATCAAGGAGAAGCATAGTGGAGAATTGGCTGGACATTTCGGTTGAGATAAGAGCATTTCTCTTGTTAGTGAAAATTATTACTAGCCATAGTTACAACAAGATGTGAAGAAGTTTGTACAAAGTTGCAGAGTATGTCAGATGGCGAAAGGAAGAAGTCAAAATACTAGATCGTATCAACCATTCTTTGTACCTAAGAGGCCATGGGAGGACATTAGTATGGATTTTGTCCTTGGATTTCTAAGGACACAGAGAGGGCATGATTCCATATTTATGGTGGTGGATATATTTTCAAAGATGGGCATATTTCATTCTGTGTCATAAGACCAGTGATGCTATTCATATTGCGGAGTTATTTTTTAGAGAGGTGGTGAGACTACATGGTCTACTAAAGAGGATAGTTTCAGACAAAGATACCAAATTTGTTGGTTATTTCTGGAGGACATTATAGAAGAAGTTGAAGACATATTTAAAGTTCAGTTTCATGCACCATTCACAGACTGGTGGAAAAAGGGAGGTCCAGTGAATAGGAGTTTGGGTAACGTGTTGAGATGCTTAGTAGGAAATAAACCAAAGGGCTGGAATTTGATTTTACCATAGGCATAATTTTCTTATAACAATTCTATCAATAGAAGCATTAGTAAATCACTATTCTAGGTTGTATATGAGATTAGTCCAAGGAATGCTTCTAAACTGAGGAAGATGGATAAAGGAGAGAAGTGTAATGTTGAGGCTGAAGATTGTGTTGAGCACCTAAAGAATTTGCATGATGGGGTGAAGAAACATATCAATAAGATGAACTCTCAATATAAGGCTAAGGCAGATTAGAAAAGGAGGTATAAGGAGTTTCAGGTAGGAGATGAAGTCATGGTTCATTTGTGAAAGGAGAGGTTTCTAGTTGGTACATACAATAAGTTTTTGTTTAAGGAACAATCAGGTTTTGAAGGGGCCCCGAAACCCTAAATAGTACATACAATATGAAGAAGTTTGGAAAATGCAAGATCCTGAAGAAGCATGACTCGGGAAATGGATGAGGTAGAGTTGTTGAGTGAGATTCATGTTTCACCTGTGTTTAGCATTGTCGATTTGACATAATATCATGAAGTATTTAAGGAGTGTGAATTGAAAGAGGCAGAGTGGAGAATTTCAGCACCTACGTCAGAAAAGAAAGAGATAGAAGAAATTTCAGATATTCATGTGGGTAGAATTACAAGAAACAAGCAATATGTAGAGTACTTGGTGAAATGGAGAGGAAGGCCTGTTGAATATTTGTCATGGTTATATGAAGTTGAGGTTAACCATCTTGGTTTCCCTCTAACACTTGGGAAGTGACACGGTCACTTTTCAAATTACCCTGGGTGTCCTTTGACGCAAGAGCATCCAGTGGTGTAAGGGCAATCTTGCATCACCAAAAAATATTGTATTTTCATTTGTTTGTAGTTTCCTTAGTTGTCTTGGGGCCCATGGTGACTGATGCAGTCTTTGGGATAGCTAGAATTTTGAAATAGCCAAAAATAGTCACTTGCTATTTTTAGTAAGTTGACCTATTTGAGTTGTATGGACACAAAAATTGACCCCAAGGAGTGAGATTAGAAAATAAGATTTTTGGTGAAAGAGTCATCTCAAGATTTTGTACCTTTTGAAAGATAATAAATTTTCATCCCAGGTAATTTCTCTAATGAAGTTTTTAAAAAAAAAAATTATGTCCTTCGGCACCATAGAATAGTGCACAAAATATTTGATCTTTTAGATCTAGAAAAACATGGTTGTAGATCTCTTCACAAGATTTCCAATGATATATTACAATTGAAAATCTAACAGTCAAATCAAAAGTTATGGCCCCGAGAAGCTGCCCCACTAAAAAGTGAATTTCATTCAAATATCTTCCTAGGCAAGAAATCAAACGGCGAGACTTTTCGTGCCAAAAAAATGGGAAAGTACACTTTCTAGAACATTTTAGGGTGGTTATTAGGTAAAATAAAAGGGCTAAGTAGGGGTTGTAGAAGGTGGCTCCATTAGTGCAGATTACGGATCCAAATAATAGATTTTCTTTGAGATTTGATTTTGTTGTAATGAACCCAGCCCATGAGGTTGTAGCATTGTAATTTCTGAATTTGTAATTTCATTTTCTAAAAATAATTGAAAGTTATGTTTTACGTCTTTTGTGTTGGTATCAATTGTTGAGTTTTGTTTTGTTTTTGGGTGGTGTATCCCTCATCACATGCCCATACCATGAGTATGGTAGTCCCACTCCTGATGGACTGTCCATACCTGTACGCTACATCATGTAGATGGAAATATAATATAGCTAAAAGATAGGGTCCCCAAGCGTAAATAGTGGCTCTCTCCATCATCCCCTCCAGCATCTGATGCCCCCACCCCACTAGAAATAATTCCAATTATGTCTATCTAGTATTAACACTCCCCTAATCACTGAGCATAGCACTACAATAAGCCTATGGTATCTGTTTTCCAAGGTATCCCATCGGATCTCATAATCCTTAACCCCTAGCTCCACCAAATCCTGAGTCTCAAATATTCGTTGAATCCCTACCAATCCTTGACCTATATCATAGACTACCCGCTCTCCATGAATAGGAAGCTACAAGATCCTCCACACGTCCTCCAATGTCACCATTGCCTCACCAGTCGATACATGGAAGGAACTCATCTCAAATGCCATCTCTTCGCTAGTTCAGTCAACAAACCCTTGTTAGCCTACGTGACAAGCATGAAAGTCACATGATATAATCCTAATGCAGTAAGTGTATCTCAATCCTCCACAACCAAATGATCTCGTAGCATAAACAATGTCAGTTGGCTCTCTCACATGTATATCGGTGCAATTCTCACCTGCATTTATGAAAAGTGCATCATGTTAATCACGATGCCTAAATTAGCCTATTTGACCTATTGCATTTTTATTTTTTTCCATTTTTTTCTCAAATTACCCTATTAGTCAATTGTGTCGCACTATCAGTCATATGCCTCACACTCTGCAATTGCATTGCACTTTCACACTTGCATCATAATGTCATTCATTTGCAATCCACTTTCACATTTGTATCATTATACCCTACATTTGCATCACACCAACATAATTCTGGTGCTAAAAAAGTTACAAGCAGGTTATACCATCGTCATACCTATGCATTGTCATTTAACAATTATGTCGCACCTTACAATTGTGGTGAAAGGCACCATAGTTGTGGTGAATGCGATAACAATTGCAGTGTAGGAACTACACTGCATCTGAAAGCCCTTCTTTGAGCCCTAAAATCCACCTAAAATTGACAAAATCACAAAGCAAGGTTTAGATGCATACTGCCTCGCCCAAGCCCTCTTCGCACTCGAATGATCATACCCAATATCCTTTGTGCGTAGTGACTAGTTAGGTGATAGTTTGATAGCAGCTCCGTAGCAAATCTCCAACTAGAGCTCCAATATCTCTATACCAAAAGTGCACAAATGACTTATTTTTCAACCCCCTAGGGTTTATTTATAACCTAATTTGACCTAATAGGGCCCCTACCTTCATAACTGGTTGCATCAACTTCTGCCTTTGAGCACAAATATCAAACCCTAGATTGAATTTTGTGCCTAGTTTTTCATCACCAATGGATTTGCACCTATCAAAGTTGCCAACTTTTTTAGAATTTTAAGAAAATCTATCAATTTTCTCAAGGGCGTATCATCCTATCCTGCATCCACTGGGACACGTTGGGGTATGTCTTGAACCAATTTTTTTGAATTATTCTTTGACACAACACTCAAAATCACATTGTATCAAAGAGGGGTAAAATGTAGACACTGGAAAATGTCTTGAGCCTACAAGCAACATTTTCCATACTGTGATATTGCTATCAGGATAATTTCCATCTTCCATACATAATTAAATAATTTTAATTATTTAATTATTTCCTAAAGTCATATTCTTCTATTAATTAAATAATTATTAATTATTTAATTAATTCACTTTATCTTTATTCCTCTTTTGACTAATTTGAATAAATATCAATTTTAATTAAATTATGCCACTAATTATCCCTTTTTCCCTCTATAATTAAATAAATCCTTATTTATTTGATTATTTATTTCCATTTTCTTCTATGATTAAATAATTATTTTAATTATTTAATTATTCATTAGCTTTTTCCTCCCATAATTAAATAAATCCTATTTATTCAATTATTTATCATTTTCTTATCCCCACAATTAAATAATTGTTTCTAATTATTTAATTATTTAATCCCTCCGCCCATTATTAAATAATTATTTTAATTATTTAATATTTCACACTCCACCTTTCTTCTATAATTAATTAATTATTCATTTTTCATTTTCCCTCTTCTAAATTAAATAATTGCTAACTATTTAATTTATTTCTTCTCAGCTAAGCCCTAAATCTCAACTAATTTCTTGAGTTTTGGTCCATCCTCCCCATCCTTATCTCTTTCCTTCTCAATTAATCTCATCCACTGATCATCATACCTCATCATTCAATCATCGCCCTTCATTTGAATTGGGATTTCTATAAAAGCAAGCCATCACCTTCATTCCAACGTTAACCACAATATTTGAAGTTTTTCTATCTTGAGATCTAGCTATCTTGCATCAACATCAAGCTTATCAAATATCTTGCATACTACAAATTTGAGAACAAACAAAGAAAAATGGAGAAGAGCAATGGAGATGAATCGACTTTGGCATAGATATTGAGTATTATTGCTTTATTATTGTGATTTCTATTGTCATTTGTGATTCATTGTTGGATTAGGGTCTTTATTGCTTGAATTAGATAGTTTTGTGGTTGCTATCATTAATTCATGCTCTTTTCCGAATTCTACCTTGATCTAAAATACCATGAAGCTTTACCAAAATGGGTTGGTTAAAGTTGAGAAATACATGAACAATATGGTAAATGTTACTAAGGACATGATGAAAAGAATTCCCTCTACTATCATCGCCTTGCAAGCTGAAATCAACAAATGGAAGCATGAGGAAGAAAAGGAAGAAACAAAGAAAAAGATGAAAAAGAAGGAATAAAATACTTTGGGTGATGTTGAATGGAAAGATACTTTGAATTCCTTGATTAATTACTGGGACACCCTGGTTTCTAGTCAAACTATTTGATTTCGATTCTTTTTTGTGTGTTGATATAGTATGTTGCTTCTCTATGTTTTTTATGTATTTTGTTTAGCTCTAGGTGTTGGTTTGGTCAGTTAACTCTTTTTACTATCTTTGATGTTTTAACAAACTCTTATGCTATGTAAGAGACTAGGACCCTTTTCCAACTCATATAATAAAAAAAAAAATTACTTATACTAGCAATCACACCTTGGTGTGTAATGGGTACACCAAAGATGTGTGGAATGTCAATTAGGGAAAACTTAAGCCTATTTTTTGCATAATTTTTTGTATTACACGAGTTCAATTGGTTGGCCATTCAAAAAATGATATTGTTGGTGCAACATATCTCTAAAAAAGATGATCGTCATCGATTCATCGATCGAAATCAATCATCGAATCCGCGTCAGATCAAGAAGAGATCAAAGATCCAGATCGAAGAATCTCGTCAATCCGTCATCCGAATCATCAGATCGATCGAAATCGGTGATCAGCGAGATCAAGCGAGAAATAAAGATAAAGATATAGACTAGAAGAGATGGAGGGAGAGATAGATGAATAAGATAGAGAGAGAAGAATGGGGGAGAGATCGGGATATAGATGTATAGAGAGAGAGAGAGAGAGATGTAAAGAGATATAGATAGAAAGAGATAGAGAGGAGAGAGAGAGAGAGAAAAGATAGAGATAGACATAATGAGATATAGATAGATAGGGGAGGGAGAGATAGGGAGATAGAGATAGAGGGGGCAAGAGTGAGAGAGAAAGACGGTGATAGAGATAAGTAATAGCTAGAGAGGTATAGATAGACAAAAATATAGAGAGATAGAGATAGAGGTAGGGAAGGAGAAAGAGGGAGTGTGTGTATATGAGTGAGAGAGATATGGAGAGATATAGACATGGATATATATATTTATAAATGGATAGAGAGGAAGGGAGAGGGGGGAGATAAATAGAGAGAGGAGAGATAAGTAGAGATAAATAAAAAGAGGGAGTGATAAGCAAATAAAAAAATCAAGAGCAAGATAGCTTGGATTTCTCCCTTGTCAAGATACTTCAAATTAAATTTTGATGGGGCATCAAGAGGTAACCTTGGCATTTCAAGGGCATGAATAGCTATCAAAGATTGTAATGGTTCACTCATAGGAGCCAAATCTATTCATCCATCTTCTGGTAAAAATAACTTAGTTGAAGCTCGGGCTCTTTTACATGGATTATAATTTTCCTTAAATATTAAAATCAAGAATCTTCAAATAGAGGGTGATTCATTGGTTATAATAAACACATGAAAAGAAAGAATGATTCACAATTAGTGATTAGGATATGTTCTCAAATAGGCCTGGAGTCTATTTTATAAGTTAGAAAGTTTTTAAATCAAACATACCTATAAAGAGAGAAATAAACTATCGGAATGTTTAGCAAATCTAGGTGTCATCAGCATAAGGTTGAGATTCTTTATGACAATAAGTCCAATAATCCTACTAATAAAATGTTATACATAATTAATTTGGAGTCTGATTTGGGAAAGCATTAGCCATGTATTGTTAAGAGCAAGATCAAATGTTATTTGACATCCATAATATGACAAATTTGGTTACAAAGGTGCAAAATATATTTTCAAAGATCTATCAAGTACTTGTGAGGAGGTTAAGGCTTTTTAATTTCAAGGTGGAGGAATTCATTTTTTTCAGGTTGGTGTCTGGTGGCAGCTCGCCAGATTTGTTCAGCATTTAGGAAATTTTTGGTGGGTTCTTTTCATTTTTAGTTTTGGGTAGTGTTTAGATTCTCAGGGTGGTAGCTGGTGATAAGGTGGAGGTGGGTCTACAATTTTGAAATGGAGTATTACCTGAAGAGTTTTAGAGTCCCTTTCCATGTTTGAAGTTGGGAGAGTATGTTCTCAGGGTTTTTAACAAACAACGAGCTAGCAAAGGTTTTCAATGTATTCTACCCTAGTGTGGTAGAATGTGTACAATTGATAATTGGAGAAGAGGTAATTTTCCCACAGGCCCCTCGCTTGCTATTTCTTCTTAGGTTATTTCAATTTTTGTTTCAAATGCATTGGACCTATTATAGTCATATGACCTGCTTGAGATCATTGTGAATGATGTTGTGCATCAAAAATTTCTGGGTGATAATGCACTTCTGCATAGAGTCCAAATGTATTATTTTTACAAGGGCAAGGGATATGTGGGTGGTTTATTTCCAAGGTGCTATTCAAAACACAGAAGGGCTTTCGTGGTGTTATATGATGTAATCAAGCAAGGTCTGGAAAAGATTGTCCAAGGAATCTACATAGGGTTCATCACAATGCTTCTGAGATAGGCCTAGATTTGGCAAGCAAAATTAAGGATATTTTTTTCCATCTCTTTTTTTCTTTCTCAATGTAGGAACCATGATGCAAATGTGCCCCTCATTCGTCATTTAACTCTTCAAGCAAACAGAGATGTTGATTCGAATTAAGGGCAAGGGGAGAATTCAATAAATGACTGCAACATGGAGGAATAAGAACATTTTTGTGTATCTATTTATATCTATCTATCACCTATACAAATGAATCATGGATATGTATCAAATTAGTCTATAGTGGTTGTATAGTTTTCTAATGACATATACTCTATATTTAAACACTACCAGTTTCTCAAATTGGCAAATTTTGTTCTAATTATAGGCCAGTACTATAATTATGGCATATTTTGTAATTCATTATTATATATAATACAATATATAGGCTTCAGCCTTTTACCTAAAAAAAAACATCTAGGTAGCATGTATGAATCTTTGTTGCAACCTCCAATTTTGATGTATGTAAAGGTACATAACTGAATGAACCAACTCCCAAACCTATTTATTTCTTTCATTGGTTTTTTAGAAAACCTTTTTCCAAAGTCGCGTTTTAATAATTTGACTATTTAGAAATTGAGGGTGTCATGACTCATTAAGTTTTAGGCTCACTTTCATCTTTAGTTGAGGATAATTTTCATACACCTTTTTTCTACTTTCCTCGTGTCTCCAATAGTTTGTAATCCTAAAAACAATTATCTCCAAGCTAGGGAATAAACTAGAAAATTTCATCATTGACAAGATATTTGATAGTTGGTCATGAAGAGCATTATAGACTATTGTAACCAAGTGGATGATTTATTTTCCAACTATTATTTTTAAATTGAATTGGTGCATCCATGACTTTAATCTCAAGCCACCTCCTATCCAATGACTATACTTAGAAGTGCAATGTAATCATTAACCTCTTCAATAAAATCACTTCTAAATAGCATCTTAAACATTTTAGAGGGTGGATTTAGGATTCTAAATCTAATTCTTGTTAAAAAAATTTTGGCACTTATTTAAGTTGTTATCATATTATTATTCTATAGACTCGAGATAACCTTGTATATATGAGTCCCTATTAGGAAAACCAAAGATTTACTCTATGTACTATGACTAAATTGATAATAGTACATTATAATTGGAATCCCTAATTTACCTCTAGTTTTGATTAAACCATTGAGAACAATTCATGAATAATATTGACTAATTATACTAATATTGAGAATTATATATAGCTTGTACCAACCTACTAGCTTTGATGTTCTTAGTCTTTCTAGACATGGGGTCCTACCACAATAGTGTGTCTCACTTTTGGGACATGCTAATCTTTGCCTGAAATCACTTTTTTTAAGAAAAATTAATGATTTAATCCTTGATAGGCTCCATCTAAAGGGTTTTAATTGAAGAGGGATAGATAAGACCCCCTTAGATAGAACCCGTCTAATATTAAATCATACCCAAAATGGAGTCTCCTTCGCACATATCAAAATGCTGAAAAAAAAAGTTTTCTTTACTTTTTAAGGGATTAAATAATGTGATTTAGAAATTATATTTTGTGATATTCTAGCCCTCAAAATGAGCTTTCCAACAAATATAGTTTTGATATGTTTTCATTTTATCATGTATTTAATTTTCAATTTTTACTGAACATAGGTTTTTCTCCAAACATCAAGATCTTCATTTTGCAGAGGTGGAAAAATAGTAAACCATTGTAAAAAAATTCAAAAAATACCCTTTCCCTAGGTATTGATGTTCTTGTTTCACCAAAAAAAAATGGATTTTGATATATACACAACAAGATAGGTTGGATGACACACACATATGTCCAAATTATAGTTACAGTGACTTCAAAAATTAATTAAAAAATATGTAACAAAAAATTATGAAAAAATATCCTTGCCCTAGATATTGATGTTGAGAATCTATATTTCAAAAATTAGAATTTTATCCTTTATAGAAAAAAAGTTATGTTGGACGACACAAACGTTACTTTTTGAAAATGTTGTTTTCTATTTAAAACTAGTTATTAAAGGAGATGTTGAAAGATTCATGATTTATTTTGAAAAAAAAATTAAAAAATATATTTAGAATCTACACACAAATTTCCACAAATCAGTAGTTTGCATCATCTTCAAATTCTTAACGACTTAGCTTCTATATGTCTTAGAAGATGAAGATTCAGTTAAAAATATTGATGTAAATGTCGATCTTGGGAAAAAAGTGAGATAGTATTGTGATTTAACCCCATGTCTATTTCATTTACCATCGTTCATGTATGGAATTCATCTAGAAGAACATGTTATAGGTCTATGTTTTATATATTCTCCATATCTATTAGAATTTTAGATGGTGAAATGACTCATTTGAACTCATTCTTCATCTTGGTGGAAGATGTCATTCCCTATAAAAGAGTACCTAGAAAAACTTATCTAAGTTAATGATAGGTTTCACATGTTTAATCAATACATAGTTATATTTTAACTAATTAAATTCATATTATAGTCAATTATTATTCAATTATATCATTAACAAAATCCATCATGCTTAAAAGTCCCAAAAATGTTAATTTGATGAGTTAAAGCCTTCAAAACAAGTGGTTTGTTGTTTAGTTGCAATTCAGGTTACGAGACCAATTTATATGTCAACTGCATTGTGGGGTTTACGCCCATATTTCATTTTGCAAAAATGTTGCAAGTTATATAATTGTTTAAACTTTCATATTATAACCAAACTTAAAATTCCAATCACCTCTTGCATAAAAGTTACAAATTACAATCTTGAATTAGCTTACTCCTTGTAATTGGGCTTTAGACCTTGGTTGTAATTTACAACTAAATTGTAAATTTTTAAGAATTATTGGCATTCCTAATTGCAATTAGACTTCAAATCTTAGTCATATTTGTAAAAACTTGCAATTGTAAAAATGATTTAGTTTCCTCTTTAAGAAATTATGAGAGTTTACAATTTTGTCTCCTTCAAGTATTGTAGCAACTTGCAATTATATACTTAAAATGCAAGTTTAGGAAATTTGAAGGGTTTGCATTTTATAGCATAAGCATGTATTGATTACTAAAAATGAGAATAAAATGAACCCTTCGATCTTTTAAACAATTGTGACTTTGAAAATCAATTTGATGAAGGATTATGATGAAATAAAACACAAAAGAAAACATTTTCCTAACTTTGTAGAAAATATAAATATCAAACCCAATTCCAAGGTCCCCAAGATTTAAATTTTAGGGATGTGTTATAATTGGTCACAACAAATGCCTTACTCTTTGTTAAAAAGAAAACCTTTCAAAATAAAATACAAGATGAAAATCCTCCTTTAATTTCGATATCACAATATCTCATGCAACTAATTGTTAATTCTACTTCAATTGATATAGTCACATTTAATCTACTCCTAAATAAATGCAAGATGAAGAAATTATTGGAAAGATAAATTCATTTTTTAATAATTTTAAATTTGTATAATAATGTTCACACAAAAGTTGGATTAGAATATGATGATTTATGTATATACCCACCCAAGTGTGTGCATATGATCAATTTCCTTTCTTAAATATTTACTTGGTTAAATTAGCTTCAAGTATCAATTATTTATAACTCTAATACTTATGTAGGTAGAGGTTATCTTTAGGTATGAAATTGTGTATCATTAAAAATATTTATATATGTAGTCTTGAGAAAGATACCTCTAGTCCTATTCTAGGCATAACTCTACTACTAGTTGGGTGTTTATAGTACTAGTAGAGTTACTTGAGTTACCCAAAATTAGTAAGGTGCTTTGTTTTTCTTTTTTCTTTTTTCTATTTTTTCTCTCCTTATCCCATAGACATAGAGTTCAACCTTTGGGTTTGGCCCCCTATGATAATCAATTTTATTTTATAACATTATAACATGTTAATTTATACTTGATACCTTAATCATGTTTACCTTTTCATATTAACTTCAAGAATATTTAAGTGTCTATAGAATGAGGGATGAAAAATGTTTATACCTCCTTCAGAATGAAAATCACTCGATGGATCCAAACAATAAATTTGTATATATTTAAGTTTTTTGAATTCTAGACTAAAAATACATAGCTCTTGTTCTCACTCTGCAACTTTTGAATTCCCTATGTGCATGGTGGTTGATTCCTTGGGGGGACCTCACAGTCCCCTTCCTTTTTCCTTATTAAACTTTTCCACGCTCCTAGCACATGCTCCTCCACTTTCCTCAAGGGACCCTCCTTCCTTGAAAGGATTAGTGGGGAGCCTATGATTCCTGTCATCCTGGGGCCCAAGGGCTAGAAAATTGTGCTCATCAACTCACCTCAAGATTCCTTTCTTCCCGTTAAATGGGAAAATAGTTGGCATGTACTATAAAAATCTGATTCTAGAAAAAAAAATTCTCTACCAAACTCCACTATGGATGGGATTGTTTCTTCAATGGAGAACACTCTAGTGAGAAAAAAATTATTTTTGCTCATCCATTGATATGGTTTGTCGATGGACTAATGCTAAATGACACTTAAAAGGTAGTGTTGAAGTCAATACCATGGTTGGAGGATTATTCCTCTTTTATTTTACTTCAATAGAGGATCTTTTATTGACCCTCTCGTTGAGACCTTGGTTGCATGGAAAACATATCCTCTCTCTTTGTCGGTGGAAACCAAGATTTGACCCTGCATTGTCGATCTTAACAATTATGCTCCTTTTTGGGTTTGGTTTCTAGGGTTTTCACTTGAATACTAGGATTAGTTGGTCTTCCAATGTATTGGTTACTCGCTTAGCCAATTCATAACAACTGATATCATCACAAAAATGAGATCTGAGTCATCTTATCTCTAACTATAAATCCTCAGTCAAAGGCTAGCAAAAACTCAAAGATCCTGTGAAACCCTAAAGGGATCTCACAGAGAACTACCCCTTCAAAGACGATATCATAAATATCCTTACTACTCCTAAACTTGGGATTAAGGAAGTAATCCCAGACTATGTCTCTCCTCTAGCTACTAAATGCATCGTAGTGTCTTTACTTTCTTGTTCAAAAAGTGTACTCTCTTTGAATGATATTCAAGTTATCAATACACCTGGAGGGAATGATTTGAAAGATATGGATGTGTAGATACCCAATATGGAAGTAAACAAGTTGGCACAAATTGTAACTGAGTTATCCTATTCTTGAAGATATTTTGCTAGTAAATATTTTGTCAATAAATGATTTGAATGAATCAACTATTGCACTAAAGGACTTGGAAGAAAGGGAAATATCTTGTAACCATACCAATAGTCAATACAACGAATGTGATAAGTCCCCATTTGAGACTGATAAATATATCCAGACAGAATCAATGGAGGTCCCCCAAGTTGATAGCCAACCATAAGGATTTGATGGTTGGATAACTCATAAGAAAAATGATAAACAAAAAAGACATATGTTGGGATAAAAACCAAAGTGAGTAGACCTTCCCAAAGGAAAATTATGAATAGAGAAAATGCAAAGGAGATAGCTATTGGCAAACAAAGGATGTTGGAAGCACCTAAAAAAGATCTCTAAATGAAGTTCCTTTCATGGAATATTAGAGGGATAAATATCCCACACAAAAAGTTGGCTCTAAAAAGCTACATTTTAGAACACAAGATTGACATCCTATTATTACAAGAAGTAAAGATGCATAAAAAAAAATTAAATCCATTGCTAAGAACTTATGGCTAACTACCCATTTTCTGATCAGTGAGGTCTCTAGTGCCTTGGGATGTCTTGTTGCTATGTGGAACTTGAACAGGTTAAGTGGCTCTGAGTTACTCCAAATAAAGCATTGCTTAGGTATCCATTTTTCTGCTACTTATTTGTCCTAGAACTTCCTTAATATCTATGCCTCCAATATAAGAAATGCCAGAAAATTTCTTTGGCTCAAACTAAGCGGTTTGATATTGAGCAATAAGGTGGCACGTTGGATGCTTGTTGGATACTTCAACTCCTCCTCCACCCTTCAAAGAAGTGTGGAGGTCTAATTTATTACACTGACAGTATGACAGATTTGGCACACCTTCTGAATGTTGTTAGACATTGATATGGAACTTCAAGGTCAACTCTTCACTTGGACAAACAAAAGACTTGGTAAAAATCTTATCCGAGCTAGACTAGATAGATTCTTGATTTCTCCTAACTGGGTCACCCTTCATAACTCCAACCTCCTAGTTCTTTCAAGGATGGTGTCTGACCATAACCCCTTCCTACTATTGATGGGTGTTTTTGCACCTTCTCAACACAGACAAAGCACAAGTGCAATGTCTCTATGGAAAGGTAATTTTTGCAACTAAGTTTTAGAAATCACCCCAAGGTCTCTTGGGTGTCAGGTCATGACAATGCTTGGAATAGTTTAGTTGGTTGTTGTGATTTGTTGGTAATCACAAAGGGAATTTATGGTTGCTAAGCTTGGAGGGAATTGGTTATTCAAAGGGAGTTTTATAAATTCTAGAAATGTGGTGCAGCTACTACAAGTTCAAGACAGTAGTCTAAAAACTCTCCTTTACTCATCAAGTTTGGCTTTATTGTGATGCTATAACTTTGTTTTAACTCAATTTTCAAAGAAAATTCAAAAGGGATAAGGGATGAGAAGTTTCCTAAACCTGCAACTAATGTTGAACAATAACAATGGAGGATGCTCCAGTGGACAACCTTCCTAAAACTAAGTTCCACTTAACCAAGGACTGCCTACAGTCTCATGAAACTAGTGCAATATTCTAAGGTCTACAAATTTTCAACCATCCATTCACCATTAAAGCATGAAAAATAGATGAACTTAAGTGCAGCAATAAAGTAATGCTCAGACTAACTTTACACAGTTGTTTATCATCAATAGACAATAAAAAGTATGAGCAAGGAAGATATCAACACTGTAGCATTCTTCACCATTAAAGTGCAGCATAAACTAATAACTAAAAGCAAATTAAAACTAAGACAACAAAGATAAAATATAATATTGAGGAGATGAATCATGCACACATGTGAAGAAACACAAGAACCCATCAAAAAAATGCAATTCTCATTAAATTTCTACAGCATGCCTTTACACAACAACTCAACTCTCTCTTTGAAAATGAGAGGAGACCCCTATTTATAGTTTTCCAAAAGAAAAATGAATGAACATGATTAAATTTCATTGTGTGGCTCAAATTAATTTTACATTAGGGTTTCACCTAGCCCAAAATATATGAAAATATAAAATACATTTTTTGTCCTTTCCCTATTTTGTCATCTAGTGGCCCTGGTACTATAGCAATTTTTTCCTGTAGTGGTTGCCTCCCTTTACAACTACTTTGACAAATATTCATCATCTATGATGGGATTTCGCGCATTCTTCTAGAGAGTAGCATACTCCACGAATTTCCCTATTAGAGCCTAGAGCTTATCCCATACCATGATATCAGATTGAAGGATCCAGAAGGATATCTTCTTAAGCCTCTCAGTAATCTGCTCCCAGCTCTTAGTGCATTTAGGAGTTGCTTTGATGACTTACTTAGATTGTGTGAAAGCCCAGGCAACAAAGTCCATAAAGTCTTGTAACAGTGTATATGTAGCCCCTTGCTCCATCATCTTGTGGAAGAACGGCTTGATCTTCTATGGATCTATCTCTAGAGCAAGCATCTCATAATCTGTCATCATTTTTTAGGTAATCTTCTCTATCAAGCCGAAGTTTTGCAACCCATTCAAGGTCAAGTTCTAGCTCATGCAAAGACTTTTCTAGAACATCCCTCTGATGATCCAGGCTCATTTTTCATGTTTCCACTAACCAATGATCATCCTTTACGAGCTCTAGTTCCTTTTCCCATATTGGCTGGGGAAGCTTGTGCTGGAGGATGCATTCAAGCTTAGGATACATGATTCTATACAACTCAGAGAACCTATTGCATGTGTTTATCATTTATTCTATCTGCTTTTGCAACCCTCAAAAATTCTTGAATGCCCTGGCAGCATGGCGGATTCCCATGTTGCCATTGTATATTACCCTGTTGAACCAATATGTTGTGGACTTGGTCCAATTTCTAATCTTTTCCATTCTATTTAGTTCCTCCTAGGAGAGGAGAGTAGATTTGGATGATGTCGTCGAGGCCTCTTCTTCCATAGATGTCCATTATTGAATAGAGGCAGTGAGATCTACCACTTGTGCCTTCAGCTCCTCTTTGCTAAATTCGTCTTTATTCATCTGTTGCATGATGGTGGCCATGGATCCTTGGAATTCATCTATTTCCTGCTCACAATTCATCGGGCCTAGATTGACCGTGGATATGTTGTAACTTTGACCTTGCATGATGCTCCTATCTCTATCTACTACAGGGGTAGCAATTTGCACCGTTCGGGATCTAGAGGCGTCTACCATGATGTGGGAGCAAACTCTAGGCTTCTTCTCTTTCCTTGTCTTTGTTTGCACCCTGGCTAGTATTGCCTCAAGTCTAACCTTTGGATTAATAGCCACAGGAGTCTTCCTTTGCAATTGTCTTTCCAACCATTCAAGCACCTTGGTTTTCTTCTTGGGTGATTCATGATCACCCTCCTCTCTTTGTTCATTCTGAGGCTACTCCTCATCATTGCCAGGGGCTTCTTGATCAATCTTTTCTTCTTTTTCTGAGTCTTCTATTTGCACATTCTTCCCTCTATCTGACTTGATGAAATTTATATTTTCCTCAACGATGTCCTATTTTTGAGGTGCCTTTTCTTCTACATGCTCGAGCTTAGTATGGTGCTTAAGCTCAAGGCTCTTTCTTAGCACATCTTCTTCTTCCTTATCTTTTTCCTTTTCTTCCTCCTTTTATGGAGGTGCTTCTTCATCTGGGATCAAGCCCTTGTCTTGGCCAATTGGTAGAGTCTCTTCGAGTATTTCCACATCTACATCTATGTCAACTTTTTCTTCAGCGATGTTCCCTTCAAGATCAGCCTTTTCATTCATATTCTTGGGTTGTTGTGGTAATTCTTCATCCAATTCTTGGTATGATGTCTCTATTACATATTGCTCATTAAGAGCTTTAGTATCATCCTCAGAATAATATGACCTTTCTCCATCGGATGCCACTTTATCCAAATTTATGCTTATCCCACCCTTCAGATGCTCAAAGTAATCATCTCAATCCAAATCCTCTGGCTCCTCAACTACATCTTTTGCAACCTCTCTTTGTCATTCTGTGTGATGCTTCTCCATCTCTTCTGAGATCTGCATTATAGCTTCATGTTACCCATTTTTCACCTATGGGCTCAATCAGGCAGGGTAACCCATGTTTTCAGGGGTTCTCAAAGACTAAATAAAGGAACACTTGCATCAGGATCACTTTTTCTAAATTGTTTGCTTCTTGTGCAGATGTAGGGGAAAATGTTATGAAATGAATTCGGCACGTGGATTAAATGTGGCTCCCAAAAGGGTTGAGCCCAGCGTGCAGGTCTTCAGTTTAGGGGTGGGTTTTCATTTCTAATTTTTGCCTTGTCTTTCCCTCTTTTTTGTTTTGTTTTCTTCTATCTTTTTCCTTTGTTCTGTCGAGGGCGGAACCGGACTGAAACCAAACTTGGAACTTTTCAAAGGGTTCGGTTTCTATTTTTTTAATCCGATTCCAACCCCGCTTCCACCTTTTCTGTCTTTATCGGGCCTCTTTTTCCTTTGTTTCTGTCGGAGGCAGAACCGGACTGAAACCAAACTTGGAAACTTTTCTGAAAGTTCCAATTTCTTGTTTCCATTCTGGTTCCAGTTCCGGTTCCACGCTCGTGTGCGTCTTTTTCTCTTCTTTGGCCTTACGTTTTATTGTGGGGTAGTTTTTCCCTTTCTTTTCTTCCTTGACCTTTTTCCTCCCTTCCTTGCCTTCGTCAGAGGCGGGTTCGGGTCAGAATCCAAACTTGAAAACCTTGTGAAAGTTTTCAGTTTCTAGTTTGTTTCTGCCCCGCCCCCGCTTTGTTTTACCTGGGATCAGACTCAATTCTGATTCCGCCTTTCTTTATTTTTCCTTGTGTGTTTTCTTTCTTTTTATGTTCGGCCCAGAACCTGGTCGGAACCTGAACTTGGAACTTTTCCAGGGGTCAGGTTCATGTTTCTGTTTCGTTTCCGGTCCCGGCTCCGCTCTTCTTTCTTTTCCCCGGTTTTTGATCGAGGGATGTCTTCCCCTTGGTTCCCCCTTATGTTTTTCTTTTTTCCTTTCCTCCTCATATATTGCCGGGGGAGGGATCAGGTCAGAGTCTGAACCTGAACCTTGAAGAAATTTTCAAGTCTAGATTTGGTCCCGGTTCTGGTTCCGCTCTTTTCTTTGTTTTTTCCCCGTTTTGGTCCTGATCCCGGTCTCGTCGGGATTCGTTTGTCTTTTGCTTCCGACCTTCCTCTCCTGGTCCTAGTTTTGGTTTCATCTTGGCCCTACCCCCGCCAGTTTTGAAAAGTCTCAGTGAAAAGGAGTGCCTTCATCAAGAGATGAGGATATCGCCCTAAGGTCTTGCCGACACTGGGAGGTCTGGGTGAAATAGAAGGTATAGTCGACGAAGATCTCACCGACCAGTAGAGCCTCCCAAACCAAAGGCAGTTTCGGCCAAGGGATAGGGGTCTCGGCAAAATGTTTTACTGAGATGGAGATGTCTCCCTGACTAAAGGATAAGTGAAGGGCATCGATACATTTGTCTTCGGCAAGAGTCTCGCCGATCATGAAAGACTTCGCCGAGAGCATTGGATATCGGCATAGGGTCACACCGAAGTATAGAGGTCCCACCGACAGAAAGAGGAGAGTTCACCAAGATAAAATCAATGCGGCATAAGGTCTCGGCGACTAACAAAGGGTCTTGGCCAAGGAAGATTGCTTCGCCATGACGTCTTGGCGAGGGCCAGATGTCTCCCCGACCGAAGGAAAGAGGCCCCTCGGTATGACCAGGGGGTCTCGCTGAGATGTCTCGGTGAATGAAAGGTGTTTCAGTGATGAAAGCAGATGTCGGTATGACTGGAGGCGCTCGGTATGAAGTCAAGCCGACAGGCCAAGGTCCAACGAAATGGGAAGTTTACAAGAGGTCTTGGCGACTCGGGGGTGCTATAGCGACAAGCGGGGCTCGACAAAGGTTTTTGCCTTATGCAAGGTGTCTTGTCGAAGGATGAGGGTCACATCGACTAGGCACTTCGACGTAGGTAAAGGAGCTCACTAAGAGATCTTAGTGAAGACATATGTCTCACCGAAAGTATGAAGGGCTTGGTAGACCAAAATGTGTCAGGGTGACATCAGTGGACTCTTGCCGATATGGTTTGCAATATCAAGTTCGCGGAGACTTCGGGAGGAAGTTGTACACTCGGTGTGATGTCTTACCGATGAGCACTTGTCTTGGCAACCACAGAGGCAACATCGGTATGAGATTTGAAGCACGATAAAGGTTCTCAGCGATAGCGCCATGTTACACCGATTGTTGCCAAATGATATAATCGCATCGGCAAGACACTTTCAGTGTCTCACTGAGATGCAATTCTTTTCAAAAAACTTTTGACCAGCTACAAAGCCCACATGGAAAACGCTCGACCAACCAGGGGGAGCTGAGGTGAGCTGTGGAAAAATAGAGAATGTCAACCCTAGATGAATGCCACGCGAATTAGAGTAAGCTCAAGGCATTCAAGGTGTAGCCGAAGTAGCTCAACAGGACACGAGGATCAGAAATGAATGTGGTGGTTGCTGCTAAAGATCTGAAGGCTTCTATGAGGGTAACTCTTCACCGACATGGACACACAAGGTTTTGCATTTATTTCAACCAAAAGATCTATGGGAGATCTTTTCTGTGTTGGATATTTTTGTAAGCCCTAAGGGGCCGACATACAGTCTAGATATAATGCATTTTTGCCTTCTTGTAAAGGAGTTCGGATGTATGCTCTTCTGAAGTCTATGACCCTTTTGCAGTCCTCTCTGAGACTAGCAGGATTCTGTAATTCAACTTGGAGCATGTTATATAAAGCATACCTTGATCACTGTTGATATTTAGATTTCCATCTTGTTCTTGCGAAGTGTTGCGCATTTCAGGTTCATGATCAAGTTATTTTTGTGAATTTCTTTCATTCCTTCATAACTTTATCTTGTGTTTCATGCCTTCCTTTGCAAAAGTATCATTATACAAATTACAAATTGTGTTCACTTAGTTACACATGGATTTTGATCTGTGAAAATCTTCTTTCTTCTCTGGAAAAGTGTGTGAATCGAACCTATTTGTGAAATGTTAGTGTAAGGCTTACAGAATTTGATGTGTAACCTTATTTTCACTGTCAGTATTCAAGTGTAAAATGAGTATCTCATTGTTCCTGTCATTTCGGTGCATCACCTTAGTTTAGTTTTAATTTTATGTACTCTTTATCCTTTTCCCCACAACAATCAGTAGTTAGGTGACACCAAAGGAAGCCAGCCTTCTCCAGAGGTTCATTTCAATCATAGGTGACCCACAGCCTTGAGATGATCCCATGTTGCTCTAGAAAGCTCAGTTTTTATCAACTTTGCACAGGGTGCAATTCTAGGTGACAACAGTTTCTGGCATGCCCAGTGGGACAAAAATTAATTTAAACTACTGGTTTAGTATGCAACCAGTGAATTCCAAACTTTACAGAAGTCCTTTGGCATACTTGGCGACTCCACAAAGAGGAAGGACTCCAGAAATCAATGCCTTCTTCAGTTTATGAAAAGAGTTTGAACAAGAAGTAGCTCAGGCCCTTTTGAATACTTGCAGTTGTCACCACAAAGAAGACAAGGTAGAGTAGAGGAAAGGCGAGGAATAACAATCATCTATTCTAGAAGAACCCAGTCCACTCCTCCATTTGAAGAGTCTCATCTTGCTCCACCCACAAATCCACTTAGTATACCTCCAATGGCTGCCTTAAGGAATCAACCCTTTGTAGCTTTCAATGGAGGGAGCCCCTTCAATCTGGCACAACACAATGATATTCCAATGGAAGCCTTGAAGAGTCTGCCAATTTTTACAGGGGAAGACCAAACTACTCCAATTGAACACATGAGAGATGTGGCTTCATTGTGTGGAGTCCATCACATAACCTAAGAGGACGTTGCAGTCATATTATTAGCTACTTCACTAAAGGGAAGAGCTGTGTAGATGTATAGGAGCCTACCAATCAGTTCAATTGCTACATGGGACGAGTTTGGAGATAAGTTGCATAAGCAATTCCAAGACAGGTCTAATAACTTGTCTCTACTGGAGCAATTGACCATGATCAAGAGTTCTCCACAAGAACAATTGAACGACTTCAACTTCAGATTTCAAAGAACTTGGGATAGAATCCCTACAACGGTGAGGCCACCTCCAGAGTATGCATTCCTATACTTTTTGAGGGCTCTAAACAGCGATATAGTTGTCATGATACAGTCAATGGGAGGAGTGTCTTTACCAGACGCCTTTGAAATAGCTATCAGAGCTTAAAACAACTTAATACAAGCTGGTAAGCTTGCTCCTAGGCCACCAATGCCAATATTCCCAGAGATTCATGTAAACATTCCTTTGCAGATACCTTCTTTTACACCTCTACCAGTTGTACCAACGCTGCCAGCTGCTGTTCCAGTTGTTATAACTCAAGAGAGTGTTGCTTCAGGATCATCACAAGAGTTACAAGAAATCAAAAGTCTTTTACAGACTTTTGGTAACAAGTTGGTGAACTCTGAGAAACAACAGACCTATAGTCGGCCTTACCAGCAGCAGAATCCAAGCCAGCAACAAGCCTATCAAGGTAATAGACAAGCTTATCAAGGCAATTATCAAGGCACAAGACAGAGTGTGAACATAAGACCTTTTCAGGCCTATGCTCCAGTGCCTGTTAATGCAGTCAAAGACTTGGTTCCTACTCAAAATAATTTAGCAGCAGATTATGAATGGTGCTACCCTTGCAATCAACCCCACAATCAGGCCATTTTCTCAAATGGACTAATCAATCAGGCACTTATGGTACAGAATGCCTCAAGCTCACAATAGCATGCACCTAATGAGTCATCCCCACAACACCAAGATCAGTTTGCAAATGATGCTACTCTACTCAACTGGAAGGGTGAAGAGTTTTGTGGATTGAGTGTGGACAATTCTCCTGTTGCGGCTAATACGAGAGCAAAGAAGAGAGCACTTGAGCTTGATCATGCAGCTGACAAAGGAAAAGCATCAACTGTGGAATCATCTGTATCTCGGGTGACTAGTGTTTTACAAGGAAATCATTGACTCCCAGTTAAAGAACAGCCACGCTTACAAGCTGATCACACTGGCATAAAGGTACACAATAAAGTAAACCCAGTTGTACCTTTTAACATTCTTGCTAGTATGAAAAGGAAAAATGTGACGATGTCTATGTGGGATTCATTGGTCATCCCTGGTCAAAAGGATATGTTACAGTCAACTCTGTCAAGTTTCAAAATGTTTGATGAATCTGAGCCCCCAATAGGTCAGGTTAGAGTTGTGTGAACAAACAATTCTCAAGGAAATGATCAACAGCCTTGCATAGAGACTGAAAAAAGAGTTAAACCACCTCCTTTCTATGTGTCAGTGATTATTGGTAATAAATTAGTCCATAACTGTATGGTAGATAGTGGAGCTAGCAGCTCCGTTATGCCAAAACAGATTGCTGACAAACTTGGACTAAAATACCAGCCTCTAGAGAAGGGAGTGATCCAATTAGATGGTACTTCGGTTAATACTTTGGGTATTATCAAGGATTTAAGTCTCACCCTCCATGCTTGTCCAAATTTTTTAGTTCCTCAAGACATATGTGTCATAGATCTTCCACCCTTCTTTTCCTTGTGTTTATCTAGAGACTTTATAGCCAAGATAGGTGGTTATGTGTCAGTCGATTGGTCACATATGCTATTTAGAACAAGATATGGAACCAAGGTTACCATTAAATTTGAAAGGTTGGCCAAAGACCACATTGAGCCATATAACCCAAGTCCCATTAATGTTGTTCCTACTGCTGCAGACACAAATTGTGTCATTCTTTCTAACAATGAACTAGCTACTGCGCAACAACTCCAATCAGAAGTTGTTCCTGATGTGCTGATGCATGAATGGGCAGTTGAGAATGTATTGGACAGTCCTGAGGACCTCATCCAAGATGTTGGTATGGGCAACTATATCATTCTTGAGCCTGACACAGAGATTCCAAACTTGGAGAAAGATGCAGATCAGTTGTTGCAGCCACTAAATGGACTTTGGGAGATGTTCTTTGATGGTTTCAAAAGTAAGAATGGCGCAGGAGCAGGTGCAATGCTTGTATCTCTGCAAGGTGACAAGTACTACTCTGCATTCTGTTTTGCTTTTGCATGCTCCAATAACACTGCTGAGTATGAAGGCCTTGTTCAAGGTCTAGAATGGGCAAGGAAGAGAGGAATAACCAGCTTGAAAGAATATAGGGACAACGAATTAGTTGTTAACCAAGTAAGGGGCCTGAATGTTGCTAAAAATGACGCACTGAAGTCTTATAGAAATAGAGTGTGGGACATGCTCGAGGTTTTTGACGCCTTTAACTTAGTGTCTATTCCAAGAAATTAGAACAAGCATGCTGACAGGATTGCAGCCATTGGAGCACAGTTTGATATTCCAGGAGATATTAGAAAAGAGAAGGTGCAGCAGTATGTAAAGGTCGTAGTCAGACCATCAATTCCTAACAACAACATTCACTGGCAAGTTTTTGACAGTGATGAGCAGATCCTTTCTTTCTTGCTCGAAGAAGATCAGTTCTCCATGGTGAATCAAGCAAAACTCAAACAACAGTATGGTGATCAAGTCATACAGCTAAAGACAACTAAATTACCCAAAGGCCTTGTTACCTTAGAGTCGATTTTCAGTACTGATGATCAACTCAAAAAGGGTAAAGCTGGCTTGCAGATCAAACAAGAACAATATGAAGAGCTGGAGATCTTCAAAGGTAAGCTCCTTAAGATAGGGAAAAATTGTTCACCTGAAGATAAACAAGCTTTTGTTGCTTTATGCAAAGAATTTCATGATTTCTTTGCTTGGGAATATTTAGATTTGAAAGGGTTTGATTCCCATATTGCTCAGCATACAATTGAATTAGAACCTAATGCCAAGCCAGTAAGGCAGAAACAAAGGCCCTTGAATCCCAAGCTTGAGCCCTCAATGCTTAAGGAGCTGACCAAATTAGTTGAGGGGGGTATAGTCTTTCCTATTAAGCATACTTCATGGGTTTCTAACCTTGTACCGGTTAGGAAGAAAAGTGGTGAGATAAGACTTTGCATAGATTTTAGAGAACTTAACTGGTCATCTCTGAAAGACCACTACCTGCTGCCCTCCATGGAAAGAATCTTACAAGAGGTTGTTGGTCTTGAAAAATTTTCCTTATTAGATGGTTTTTCTGGCTATAATCAAGTACTGGTTAAAGAAGAAGATCAGTTCAAAACTACTTTTACAACTAAGTGGGGTACCATGGCATACAAAAGGATTCTTTTTGGTTTGTCCAATGTTGGTGCCACGTTTTAGAAGGCCATGGACATGGCATTTCAAAGTTTGATCAACAAGATCATACTGTAGACATCAAAAATATACTGATTGACATCGTGCATCTGATCCTGACTCACTAACATCGTTTCTTCCTAAATCATCCCTCGGTCTAACCATTTAATCAAATTCCCCTATCTGATTAAATTCATCAATATTCATCTCTTAATTAAATAAATCATTTTGTCTAATTAAGTCACTTTCTCTTGTTAATTAAATCAATCCATCTGATCTAATTATCCCTATTTAATTAAATAATCAATTTATTTGATTAAATCTCTAAAGTCTATCCATTAAATTAAATAAATTGAAACCTTATTTGATTTAATCTAACACCATCCCTTTTGATTAAATAAATCAAAATATTTATTTAATTAGCCTTTTATCCTATTCCTCTCTTATCTGATTTAAATAAATCCATAAATTTGAGTCAAATAAGTCACATCATCTAATCTCCTATTAAATTAATTAAACCTTGATTATTTTAACCTCATCTCATGTCACATCCTCTAGATAATGCAAGTTGCACATGAAAATAGATTTAATTCATTTATTAAATCCCTATTTTCCCTCACATGGCATCTTTTGGAATATTCCCCTAATTTGAATTCAAAATCTAAGTGGGAATAAGTCCTTCCAACAAGGCATTTAAGATCTCTTACATGTCCTTTGCCTTGAGCCAAATGGCATTTATTGCATTTTCCCTTCCCTCTTACATGTCATTTCAACAAATTTGAAATTCAAATATTGGCATTTATTGGCACAAACCCCAAATCTTGCACAACCATCATCCATTCATAGCTTGACAAGTGGCACCATATCATTGGATGAAAGTTAGTCCCACATTGCTCAAATTTGGGTTTTCATCCATCTTAAAATTCTATAAATGAAGAGCTCATCTCTTCATTTTATCATCCACATTCCAAGCAAAGTTACCATGCTAAAATACTTAGCAATCCTCATCCATCATTTGAGTTCTTAGTTAGGCCTTTTTGCAGATTTGGCTTGGAGCTCTCACATTCATCATCAAAGTGGATCAACATTCCTCAACAATCATCAACTTGCATCTTAGGGATTGGGAAAGGGCCAATTTTCACATCAAATTGGCACCAATTCCCCCATGGGATTAAGAGTTTTCTTGCTTAATTAGGATTCAATCTTATTTTTTGTGATTTCATTGTATTTTTCATCATTTCCTTCCTAATTTGAGCTATGTTAATGAATCTCATGGGGAATCCATGTTTAGGCTTGTATTTCCTTGTTTAACTTGTTTAATCATGTTGTTTTGTAGGTACCTAGATTTGGGGTTCACATTTTGGCGCTAGAAGGAGGGCTTGAGTCATAAATTTCAACATTCTTACCAAAATTCCACGCTTTTCTGCACACACAGGAAATTCCAACGTTGGTTCATTAGCGTCGCTATTTTCGCGTCGCGGGCTCGTCAGTGTCGCAGTTTCAGCACCGCAGGCTCGCCACCGTCGCTGTTTTAGCACCGCTGGACTCTCCCGCCAAAAATTTCAAATTTAAAACTGTGCCGCTGGACTCACCGATCTGCACCAGTTTTCAAAAAATTTAAAACTCCGACGCTTTCAGAAACTGTGATGCTGGGAGAAAAGAGCGACGCAATCGTGCTCTCTGTCCTGACACAGAGCGTCGCTGACTGGTAAAGCGGTGCTGAAATAGCACCGCTAGAAGGAAAAAACAGCGATGCCTTCACGAGTTGCGACGCTAGAAGACAGTAAAAGGGAAAAAATTAAATTTTAGCATGTGTTTTAATTTATGATTGCTTTTTCCTCTGTTTTCGGCTTTCTAATTTCTGTGTTTTTCTAGATTTTAACTATTTTTCTCCTTTGTAGGTTGGAAAACAAAAGCTAAGGAAGGAGCATGGTGATGATATCTTATCTAATCAAAGTGTTTTTAAACACTTAAGTGTTTTTTTAACACTTCGTTAGGAATTTGTCATCTTTTTCTTTCTTTAGAACACTAGCTTTCATTTGGGTTTAAAAAAGGATTCTTTTTGTTTATTTCTTGCAAAAGGATTAAAAAGAATCTTAGGATCTACAACTCACTAGATTTCGTTTATGGATTAAAAAATTGAACAAATGTCTTTTCACTTGTGCTTTGGTGCTCTAAAATGAACTCACATATTGCTTTGAGGGTTTAAAAAGAACAAGTGTAGTGTTTTTTGTGAGGGCTTACTTAGACTAAAGCCATTGGAAAAGGACGTATGCGCTTCTCTCGCACTTTATAGCGATCTTGAGAATCAAAAGATCTTTTCCATGACTTTGGGTTAAGACAAAGCAATCACCTCCACACTTCAATTTGGGCTTAAAATTGAACAAACTATTGTGCGAGTGTGAGTGGGGGCATTTTCGAGTACATTCTCTCTCTTTGTTGCTATCAAAGATTGATCGAGTTACGGATTTTGTTCTTCATTCGCTTTGGTTTATCTTAGAGGGCCTGCCTTGTGGGAAAAAGTAATCACCCAAGGGAACGACTCAACCAGTAACACTCTAAAGCCAAGAGTATTTCTAGCTGGGATATAAATGTGGATATTGGAAGAAATGCCAATATCACGCAATTGACTCCGACAAGATGGATCCAAAAGGGGACTCTTGCCACGTTGGGTCAACTCCTACGAATGGAAAGTCCTTACTAGAACCCATGTGCTAGAATTTTCCAAAATCCTTTTATCTATTTGCTGGTGCAAGAACGCTCGTTCTGAAGCCGCCCCACACTTTTACGGTCTTCTAGTAGAAATGGAAAGCATGCCATGGGAGTTTCATGGGTGTTGATGCTTGGCTGCCTCGTATAAATGAGTGTCGTGGAGGGGAGCCAGTGGGGCTAAGCATCTAACCATTCACCAGAGATAAGCGTAGCTGGACTTGTCCAAGTGGGAATCCAAAAAATATTGTCTTACACATCCATAGGATTGTAATTTTTCTTGGGTTACCAAATGCGTTGCTTGATCGAAAACATCATAGAAACAAACACTAAACATTATCCAAATTTCAAACCCTTTTGAGGACAAATACAATTGACTCAATCCACATGTTATTGCTTTCCCTTGGGATTCACATCCTTAGAGGTTTCTAAGCATTGGATTATATCTCAATTTGTCTTCTCAAGTAAACAATAGGAAACCCTTGCCTTGAGTTCGTTAAATTTCCACATAACATATCTTGTGGGGTTTGAAGAAATCAAGACATTGGACATCTTAGTTTGAAAAACCTAATTGAAGAAAGTGTTTTTGGTAAAATAAAGACATTAAGGAAAGCTAAACAAAAATGAACTTTCATGTGTGTTGAAGACTCCAAATCCCAAAACACAAAATCATTGATTGGAAATCCAAATGTTCAAAACATTTATTGGTTACAAAGGTCATTAGGAAGCATTTGCATGCTCTTCAATACCTAGGTCTAAGCAAACAAAGTGTGTCTTTTTAGGTTCTTCTTAGGATCAAAACATATCAAAATCATCTTTCATCCATCCTCCAAAACATCAAAACAAGAATCCATCTCATCATCACCTTTTGGAAAATCTTGAAACCATCCTTGATACTAGGCTTTGTGGAAAAATCAAAATCATCAATATCATTGAGACAAAATCCTTGAAATCATTAGCAAAAGCACCTTTGGTTAGGTATGTGTAGATGCATCCTTTTGCATATACTTAGTCAAAATTATCATCTTGTCTAGCTTGGTGTATGTAGATGAATCCTTCTTCATATGCTTAGTGAAACAATCATCTTGTTTGAGTAGGTGTGGGTAGATGCATCCTTCTTCTCACACATATTCAAATTATCCTCCTTTGAACAAAGCTATCCCTTAGATCATCATCCAACATCTTAGGGTCTTTTTGTTCAAAAATCCAAATCCAAATACAAATCAAAAATCAAGGATAAAATCTCAAAATCTCAAAATCAAAAATCAAAAAATCAAGAATCCAAAAGTCCTAAAAGCCTAGTGTCTCACTCAAGATTTATCAAAAGCCAAAACATCCATATCATCCATCCCTAAAACATCATCATCATTATCATATCATTACATTTGATCCTTAAGGAATCCTAAAATGTTTCACTTTGGAACATAAGATAAAGATCGATCCAAAGAATCAAGAGATTCATCTCCCATATTCTTGAAGATTGATCCTTGTTTTATGGTTCAAACGAGATCTCAATACAAGAAGAGTATGGAAGCCAACAAAGAAACTCCCGCTTCAAGTGACCTTAGCCAAACAAATGCAGAAATGAATCCAACTGAATCAAGCAATCCATTGATCCCCTCATCATCCCAAAATCCACAAGAAGAAAATCAAGGGGAGGACCTCACCTTTGGAATGTCTCGCGAGGAAATGACGGAAATGCTCCATAATCCAGACAACCATAGAATCATCAACATCATGATGAGACTTAACCCTTCGTTGTACATGCTTGAATTAGCAAAACAAGGGGCCAAGTTGCCTTCGGATTTTGATGTGAGTACTATAGTGGATACATCATTTCCTCCAATCTCATCCACCATACCCATCTCATCTACACCTCCATCCCAAAACATCACACAAAAAATCCCACAAATCACAACATCATTTGCTCCAACACAACCAAACGTCAATAAGGGAAACACATTTCTCAACGCTCTTCAATCACATCCCCTTATTAACAATCAAAATTTGGACACAAGCACCACCTTGGAACAAAACACAATCAACAACCCATTACACAAAAATGTTCCTCTCACGTTACATTATGACCCATCATCAACATCTTTCCATGGAGCTCCACAAACACCTCTTCTCACAAATTCACAAGAAGAGGGAGATACCTTCGGACTAGGGGGCTTATTCGACACTGCGACATTTTCACAACTCACACCCCTCACATTTCCACCTCTTCTGCCATTGCCATTATCATCCACACCGTTCCTTGGTTTAGGGCTTCCCCCTCTACCAAGTATCAATCAAACCTATATCCCAACCATCAATCAAAGCATTGCACGAAATACAAAAAAATTGTCATTGATATCGCAACAACAAACGACAAACACACAAGCAATAGCAACATCATCGAACACACCCTTAACATCAGAAAGCATGGTCTCACAAGGACCAACCACATCAATACCATTATCCAACACCCAAAACATCAACACAACATCATCATCCACTACCATTCCAAATCCACCACCACCACCAACGTTCACCACATCAAACCAATTCGACGCAGCATTACAATCCGCTTTTCAAAGAGGATACCAACAAGTGTAGAAACAAAAAGTTGTGCAACAAGCCGCTCAAGCTGTGCAAGCTGCCAAATTTGCACAAGCCACATTACAAGCACAACAAGCACAACAAGCCCAAGCTTTATTGCAACAGCAACAACAACAAGCCGCCCAAGCTGCACAAGCATTGCAAGCACAAAGAGTCGCTCAAGCACAACTTTTATTGCAGCAACAAGCAGCACAAGCGCAAGCACAAGCTCAAGCACAACTTCTTGCACAAGCAGCACAAATGCAAGCATATCAGCAAGCACTAAAGCAATACCAAGAGCAACAAGAAGCAAAAGAATTGGCATCCCAACAACAAGCAGAACAACAACAAGTGCAGCAGTAAGCACAACAAGCGTTGTTGGAACAACAGCAAGCGCAACAACAAGTGCAGCAGTAAGCACAACAAGCGTTGTTGGAACAACAGCAAGCGCAACAACAAGCACAAATCCTAGCGCAACAACAACAAGATCAAAAACAGGCATTGTTCATCCAAAAGCAAGTAGAAGCCTACTTCGCCCGCCACAACATACCGATACCATCAAACAATGCACCAACCAATCCATCCATCCAAACCACGATTGCAACACCTCAAAACACATTCATCCCACCCCCTGATCTACAAAGCGATGTAACGACACAACTCAGGTTGTTATCACAACAAGTGCTCGACCTTCAATCAAGGCGAAAAACCAAAACGCAGAGCAACTTGTGTCCCTATCCATTTGATAGGAGCCTAGACATGAAACCATTCCCTAAGGGATTTGAAATCCCTAAATTTGACAAATATCGAGGGATGGGAAACCCTGAAGATCACATCAGGGAATTTCAGGTTCATTGTATGGAGGTTGCATATGACGATACTTATCTGATGCGGCTATTCCCTAGGAGCTTGGCAGGCAATGCTATAGAATGGTTCTCTCACTTACCCTCAGGCATCAGAACATTCCAGGAAATCATAGATGAATTCATTAGAAACTATGCATGTAACATTACAATGGATGTTAGTCTTGAAGAACTATACGCTCTAAAACAAGGAAAAAATGAATCTTTTGCTTCATTTCTTCAACGATGGTGATCCAAGGCCAATCGGAGCAAGTGGACCATGCCAGAAGAGCAACAAGTCTACACAATCATCACCAACCTTGAAAGCCACCTATCATTTCACCTCAAGGTTCAAGGAATCACCACATATGAGCAATTAATCTCCAAGGCGCTTAGCATCGAAAGAGCCCTTGTGACCCAACCCGCAGAATCAACATCATATCACGAACAACAAAACAATCGCCCATCATCAAATTACAATGATAAACCTCGAACATAGGCAAGAAACAAGAACATCACTAATGATGGCGTCGTTGATGCCAAGGTGTTCATTAGTGGTCCACGCCAAAATACACCCGCACCGCAAATCCAAAATCAACGCCAAAACACTCATCACACAACATATCAACCTAACAACAACCCAACCATCAATAACCTCAATGACCAAAGAGGACCACCCCAGCGCAAAACATATCCTAAACGAAAATACACTATGTTGGGGGAACCACTTGAGGATATCATGAAAAGGTTGATCGACGAAAAGCTCATCAAAGCACCAACATTCAAGAATTACCAAGAACCCGATGTCAAACCCCCTTGGTACAACGAAAATCAACTTTGCGAATTCCACAAAATCAAAGGTCACACCACGAACAACTGCATGAGACTCAAAAATATTATCCAAGATCTCATTGACAAAAGAATCATAAACGTCGAACAACCTACAGGAAATCAGGACCTAAAAATCTACACAAATCCGATGTCGAATCATGGCAACAAAGGGAATAAAAATGACAAAGGGAAGGGTAGTGTAAATCATGTGTACGAAATAGTCGTTGCCTCCCTAAATGAAGACTGCATGGTCATCACCATCAAGGGCGCCCAGGCCGAAGATTGTGGAGTCACCACAAGAGGCGGTAAAGTCCCCATTGCAGGATCATCCCAACCTCATAGAGTCCCTTCATCAAGAGTTGTTCTGTATAGCTACAATGTTGCAGAACAACTCAAGAGAACACCAGCACACATCTCCATCATGGAGTTGTTAAAAATATCGTCAGCACATAAAAAGATCCTTGAGGAAGCATTAGCCTCATCCACTGTCCCCGCAGATCTCGACGCAGACCAATTCCAAGCTATAGTCGGGAATATCATAACACCTAATCTCCTTACATTCTCTGACCAAGATTTCCCCACCCAACCATCTCACAACCGCTCACTTCATGTGGAAGCCATTATAAACAAAAGCAAAATCAAAAGGGTATTGGTGGATGGAGGTGCAGGTTTGAACATCTGCTCTCTCAGCCTAATCAAACAATTGAAAATATCATAGGATACCATTGACAAAGGTAAAGGCATCACAATCAAAGCATATGATGACCAAGAAAGAGTGTCTCAAGGCACGATTAAACTCCCTATTCAAGTAGGGCCAACACTCATGGAAACCAAATGTCAGGTCTTGGACCTCGAATTTCCATACAACATCCTCCTGGGACACCCATGGATCCATGCAATGAAAGCTATAGCATCAACCTTCCACCAATGTGTAAAATTTACACATAATGGACAAGAGGTTACCATTCATGGAGATCCTGAACCGTTTTCATACTGCAAAAATATTGAGGCCAAATATTACAAAATCCCCCAAGTGCCAAAGAATGATGAGGGCCCATCCACATCATACATCGACCCCGCCACCCTCGCATCAACTTTTGTGACAGAGACACCCACCATTCCCGCCATTCCCACCATCTCTGACATCAAGCTCATCATCCAGGAGGATGGTTGTGGAAGTTATAGGCTCCCTAATAATGCTTTTTTGATAGGAGAGTTACCACAATCTCCTAGATCACGAGGACGCCCACAAGAAAATCAAGCTTCCACATCACAGACATATCCTGAGGATTATCCTGAATTCACAAGATGGGGAGACCTTGGTCATGAGGTTATTGAAGCAGATCCATCTCACATGTTGTATCGAGATGAAATACTGACACCTGAATTACCAATGGATGTAAGAAGTAGGGGCCTACAAATGATGTTTGCGATGGGCTATGACCGAAATCAAAGACTGGGACAAAATGACAATGGGCTCATAATACCTATCATGCCAGAGACGCAACCCATAACAAATCTTGGTCTTGGATGTGCCACTCTGAGAATAACCATACGTGGCAGAAGTCCTCCGGTTAGAGCCGCTAATGTTTCTCCTCAGCCAGTACTAGTACAAGTACACTCACCAATAGTCACAGGTAGGGACACCCATAATTTTATAACTGAGCCCTATATTAGTAGTAATGATGAAGATACCTTATCCAATCTACCTAGGCTATTCGAAGATACACCCTGTGTATGATTAGTACCATATCCTTTGAACCAGATAGTCAAAATCATGAGATTCATTTAGTCTACCCCCAACTGATCGACTATGACCAACGAGGACCACCAGTTCTCGATACATTCGAAAACGATGAAGCGCTCTCAGAATTCATGGGATTGAGGGATAACATTCTAGATGGGGATCATAAGGTAGGATTTATAATGGAATTAGACACACATGCTTATTACGGGGAAACGATTGAATCCTTTAGTCTCAAAAGTGAAAAACTAAGAATCATATCCAAGTCCTTGAGTGAAAACCACATTGTGGCACTCTCTGAAAACAAAATAGTAAAAAGAAAGGACGTATCCAATGGTGAAAACCTCTTTGAGGCACCCGAGGATGAAGGATTCAATCTTCCCTTAAGAGCCATTCATCAAGAGAAGTCAGCAGTCTTGGCCGAAAAGTGTAACCCAGTCAACATAGGAACAGAGGAGACCCCGCATATCACATTCTATGCAGAATCACTATTAACAGAAGAGCAAGAACTCCTAGCAGCATTCCTAAAGGAAAGAAAAATAAACTTCGCATGGAGTTACGCTGATATGCGGGACTAGATCCAGAGTGTGGTTCATCATTTAGCAGTATATCCATAGGCAAAACCGGTCAAACAAAAGCTTCGAAAAATGCATCCTCAAATCGCTCTATTGGTCAAAATGGAGCTCAAAAAGTTGTTGGATGCAGGGATTTATCCGACCAATTGATTATCGAGAATGGGTGTCAAATTTGGTACCTGTTTCAAAGCTTGACGGAGCCATTAGAATCTGTATGGACTTTAGAGATTTGAACAAGGCATGTCCCAAGGATGATTTCACTGCTTCCCAACATCGACATGATAGTAGATATATGGGGGCATGAGATGCTATCACTTATGGATGGATTTTCAAGATATAACGGATCATGATAGCAAAGAAGATCAACACAAGGCGGCTTTCACTTGTCCATGGGGGACCTACTGCTGGAACATGATGCCATTCGGCCTAAAAATGTAGGAGCAACCTATCAAAGGGCCATGACACTAATATTCCATGACATGATTCACAAAACAGTCGAAGACTATGTCGATGATATTCTAGCTAAGTCAAGAAAAAGACAAGATCATATAGCAACCCTAAGTGCTATCTTTGACAGATTAGAAGAATACAAAGTCAGACTAAACCCTAAGAAGTGCGTCTTCGGCATACAATCAGGTAAACTGCTAGGATACATAGTCTCCATGAGGGGTATCAAGGTGGATCTAGAAAAAGTAAAAGCAATCCTCGAGATGGAAGTACTGAAAACATTAAAGCAACTGAGAGGCCTCCAAGGCTGACTTCAATCCATCTGACGGTTCATAGCACAACTGGCAGACAAGCAGAACCCATACTCTCACCTACTCCACAAGGGGGTAGCATACAAATGGGATGCAAAATTTGAAGAAGCATTTAACAAGATCAAGGAATACCTACTGACACCACCAGTGTTAATACCACCTATCCCGAAAAATCCATTGATCTTATATGTGTCAGCAATAGCAACAGCCCTTGGAGCTCTTCTTGCTCAACATGATGAAAACAAAACAGAGAGGGCCATCTACTATATTAGCAGGACAATGGTCGGTCATGAGCTGAATTACTCCTTCATCGAGAAAGGTTGCCTCGTAGTAGTGTTTGCATCCCAAAAATTTAGACATTACATGTTGGCACACAAGATAAAGCTCATTGCGAAAATTGACCCCCTCAAGTATCTCTTATCCAAGGCAATGCTCACGGGAAGAATGGCAAAGTGGGTAATGATATTATCAGAGTATGAAATCGAGTATGTAGAGAGGAAATCTATCAAGGGACAAGTCATTGCGGATCAACTAGTAGAGGCACCTATGTATTCTGAGAATCCTCTTATATCTGAATTTCCAAACGAATCCATCTTTAACCTCAACGTAGCGGACCACTGGAAACTATACTTTGATGGTTCATACATGCAACATGGATCAGGAGCTGGTGTCTTCTTCATCACTCCACAAGGGGATTGCATACCAAAGTCATACAAATTGGAATTTCCTTGCACCAACAACATCGCAGAATACGAGGCTTTGACTATAGGTCTCAGGATAGCAGTGCAATGGAATATCATAGCCCTCAAAGTCTACAGAGACTCTCAGTTGATCATAAATCAAGTCAATAATGAATATCATACTAAGGATGACAAGCTTACCCCATACAAAAAATTGGTGGAGACTCTAAAGGAATCCTTCATCGACATAACATTTGAGCAGATTCCAAGAACCAACAACAGAGCAGTCGATGCCATGGCTACAATTGGGTCTCTATTAGACATCCCTCACAACGTGCCAAAATATGAATTTCTGATCGAGCAGCTTCTCATTCCCACATTCGAGGTATCGAAATCGGAATACGTGTGTCAAATCATTGGTCCTGGCGATCCTTGGTATCACGACATCTATACATATCTTCGCATAGGAGTCATACCCGTTGACCTACCATCGAGCCTAAAATGAACCTTTATCAAAAAGGCATCCAAATTTGTCATCCTAGGTGATACCTTATACCATAGAAGCATAGAGGGTACTTTACTACACTTTCTAAATGTTGAGGAGGCATTAACCGCTCTAACCGAGGTTCATAACGATATATGTGGCTCACACTCGAGTGGGATGACCATCTCCAAGAAACTGCTGAGGCTGGGGTATTACTAGCCCACAATGGAGCGAGAAGCACATGATCATGCTAAAAGGTGTTTACAATGTCAGCAGCATGGGGACCTCATCCATGCTCCAACTCAAGAGCTTCACCCGATTATCACACCATGGCCCTTTTCGCAGTGGTGACTCGATCTCATTGGGAAAATCTCACCCACCTCATCCAATGGCCACAAATTCATTATAATTGCAACTAAGTACTTCACAAAGTGGGTGGAAGCCATACCCATGATGTATATCATTGGGAAGCAAATCTCAAAATTTATCCTGAACTATCTCATATGTCATTACAGTGCCCCACAAGCCATTATCTCAGATAATGGGACACCATTCAAGAATCAGGAGGTTCGCGACTTGTGCGAGAAATTCAAAATCCAACATCGCTTCTCCACCCCGTACTATCCCCAAGGCAATGGCCAAGTAGAAGCCACAAATAAAACCATCCTCAAAATCCTCAAGAAAACAATCAATGACGCAGGTCGTGACTTGCACTTGCAGCTTAATCCCGCCCTCTGGGCTTATCGAACCAGCATCCGCACACCCACTGGTGCCACCCCTTTCTCCTTGGTCTATGGATTAGAAGTCGTACTCCCCATTGAGATCGAGCTTCCATCCCTTAGAATATCATTGCAAAATCTCATCACTAATGAGGACTACCGGGTGTCAAGATTAAATGAGTTGGAGCTACTAGATGAGAGACTCATAGATGCTTTGAATCATCTGCAAGTCTATCAAAATAGACTCAAACGAAGATACAACAAGAGGATCAGAAGCAGGACTTTCCAAGTCAAAGAATTGGTCTTAAAAGAAAATCAGAAGAATGTCTCGAATCCCAGCAGCAAAGGAAAGTTTGAACCCAATTGGTTAGGGCCTTTCATCATCACAGCAAGCTATAAATCAGGGGCATATCATCTATCAACACCTGAAGGGGAACCTCTGCAGGAGCCCATGAATAGCTCCCATCTCAAAAAGTTTTATGCCTAAAATCTTCCAGGGTATAAAACCAAAAATCCAAAAAATTAGAAAAAGTCCTGAAAAAATGGTTACTTCGGTGAAAACCTGGAAAACAGGCGTCTTAGTGACAATAAAAAAAAGCAAAAAAGCAAAAAAAATCCAAAAAAATCAGAAAAAGGATCACAAAAATCGTCCTCTAGTGAAAACCACTTTGGTGGCACTTTGGGCAAGTACCTCAGTGAAAACCTGGAAAAGAGGCACCTTGTGTAAATAAACACTTTCCATCCACCAGGATCTTTATGGCTTGATTTGCATCATCCATCCATTTCGCTTCCATCACATTCGGGTCTCCATCCATCACTCATCCATTCACATCCGCACCATAGCTTGGTCTTGTGTTCGTACCATGATCCATCCTAGTACTACTCGGCCCATCCTCAAGGTTAGTTTGTCTTGCCTTTATCGGGGTAGTCTATTGCATCATGCTAGGGGCATGTTCTCATCGGATCGGATTCATATATGGTCTTAAAGTCCTCAAAATCAGAAAATCCAAAAACATCAGATAATTAGAAAATCCAAAAAACATTCAAAACATATCAAAATCCAAAAACAAGTCAAAAATTCATTCAAAAAGCCAAAAACAAGGTTGTCTTGTTGAACTACGTCGTCTTTGAGCTTAAACGTAGGCAAGGTTGATCTTTGATCATCCCCCAAGACATTTAGGTTAGTCCTATAGGAGTCTGTCATAATAAACTGACATCTCATCATGTATATCATCATCTGTAAATCGGTCAAGTCGTCAGTCGAACTACGTGGTCTCTGCGTTTATAACGTAGGCAAGGCTAATCTATCGATCAGCCCCTGAGACCCCTAGGATAGGTCTTTAGGTTAGTATCTTGGTCAAAATCTCAGAAAATCCCAAAACATTGGAAAACCGAAAATCAAGACATTTGTAAAATATCAAAAAATACCAAAAACAGCCTCAAAACATTTCAAAACATCAAAAACATCCAAATATTTGAAAAAATCCATCTGCCTCATCTCGCTTGCACCCGCAACAAACACCATTCATAATAAACTGATCGTCATTGTCAACCTTTGGTAAAACAATCGGAAACAAGTTTAGCAATTTAAACGCAGAACTCAAAATGTCAGGTCTCAAGTCTAGGTCAGTAAGTAAACAAATTGGTCACCTCTTCATATCAATAACTCATCATCTGAATTTGTCCCGTATCAATTATCCTTTATAAACAAAATGACGTGCCGCCATCCACTAACATGTCCTAGGATGCATCCTTCCTACAATGGGCATTATCTTTTGGCAATAAGTTTCGGTTATCATCTTAGAAAACACATCACTTTTCCGTCAGCAGTATTTAAGAGCATTAGTTTGTTTGTTTACTTGGTCTTTTTGACTTATCTTATTTTGCGCTCATTCCAAGGACGTCTCGATGATATCCCAAAATAGCAGATTTAGAGAAATAGGAATGGGGCAATTTTCATTATCTTTTTCCTAATGTGCTTGTTGGACGCTCTTGTAATATAATCTTGGCGAATACTTGCTTTGTTGAGAATGTATGGAAGAGGTCTAGGGCAACTTGTTGACTATTACAGGGATAGGTTTACCTTTCCGTGTTTTGGCCTGAGATGTCTGAAACTTCTGAAATACATCCTAGCAAGGTTTCCGTATGTCAGGTGTGAACAAAAATACTCCTATCTGATTGTCGAGTCAAAGTCTATCACACTAAGTACAACGCCATCCTGGTTTTCTATACCTTGATGCATCGTACCACGTGTGTTATCAAACATAAGAAAATTTGGCCCTTTGAAAATCCCAATTCCTCGGCAAGTCATCATCATCATCATCATCTGCATTTGTGTCATCACGCATCTTGTTGAAATGATTTCTTCTCTTCTCACTAACCATGCTAACCAGGTACTATGACAGTTGATCATCATCATCATCATCATCACCATCGATCCTGCATCATTAGAATATTAAATAGGCACATAATATAGATATCATTAGCACATTGCATTACATATCATATATGAAACATCGCATCATATAAATAGGTGCATCCATATCATCGTATTTTACCCATTACATTGCATCTCATAGCATTATATTAATCATTGCATAAACATTGCATATGCATTTCATAACCATTTTACATTACCATCTAAATCATCACATAGCATGAACATTATAATCATAAACAATAGGAATATAAGCATTCAATTCATTAGGCATACATATCATCGCATTAACATATTACTGCATCACATACATCATCATATCACATCCATCCATAAATCATCGCATATATAAGCATTTTTTCACATCATTGCATATAGCATAAATCAAATCATTTCACATATTGCATTGGCATAAAATCAATCATCACATAGTTAACATCATTGCACATCATATCATAGGTCATAATCAAATACATAGACGTCATTCGAAATAAATGCATCCATAACATATAAAAGAAGAATCATGCATGCATAAATAAAGGAGTACACATAGCATCGCATCAAAATCAGCTCATATATATATCATATCATCAGTGTCACTATCATAGTACAAAGAATAATAATAAGATCACTGTGTGTATGCCAATCGGTACAAAATTCTCATCGGGGCTATCAAAAATGAGCCCATAAGGCACCAAAAATGTGTATCATCTGAATCACGGTCGATCTCTGTGAATGTTGCCCTCGCCCCTGTCACCGTGACCCTCTAGTGGTCTCTGGTTGGCTCGCTCTGAGTAGTTAGGGACCCAGTCTGCTCTAGGTACGTGGTCGTGGTAGGCCCGGCGGTAGTACTCTATCTCTCGAATGGCCTCCCTATAGGATCGGACCGACACTGTACCCTGCGAGGACGAGGCAGCTGTCATACTCTCAATTTGCTGCCTACGGCCTAGCTCTATCGCTGCCTATAGCTCTGCAGCCTATCACTACTATACAGCCTGGTCTCTCTCTGCTCTAAGCTGCTCTCTCTCAGCCTGTGCCTGATCCCTCTCAGCCATCACTACCTGTACCTGTGCCTATAGCTGCAAAATCAAGGCATCCCGTGCATCTGCTTGCCCTGCTGGCTGTGCTCGTGGCTGTGCATGTACCTGACCCTCACCCTCGGCTCGTGGTGGTGGGACTGGCGGATCCTGCTGCTAGTCCTACATGGGGACATCCTCCTAATCTGGTGGAACTGGGGGCATCAATGGTGGGTCTTGTCGAATCACGACCCTGGGACCTCATCCTCCTCCTCTCCCCCTGCCTCTGACCCTATGTGCCTCTAGGTCCTCACCTAGAATAATCAGCCATAGAGGAGGTCTAAACCAATCCCTATATGCCTGTGTGGTGCCCAGATCTACGAATCCCTAATCGTAGGCTCATGGTCAGGCCACTAACCCTCGAAAGCTGTCGACCGCCTCTGTTGTAGGAATACCAGGGCCCCATGGCACCTGTGTCATGTTGCGCGCGAAAATGGCCACATAGCCATCATCTGGCCGATCCTGCGGCTCCCCAAACTGACGTAGTACATGCCCGGGCAAGTATCTCTCTATCATGGTATGCTCTCGGCCCTGCATGTACCTGTCATACCGGCAGTAGAAGAGCTGGTCTGCATCGTCAGCCCATCCAGGCTGACCGAGGTATGGTCTCCATCTGAATACGAGCATCTCATCTATGACCTGCCTCTAGTAGGGGATCCTGTGCTCTCCAATGTGTGTAAAGGACACACCCCCTCTGTACTGTGCAACCAGAGCATCCTCTGCCCCCATCGGAACTGGAACGACCTGTGGACGTAGCACAAAAATGTGCTCCCACACCCAAATGTGCAAAAGTGTCACCCCAGCTCCCAGTGCTCTGCCATCCACGTATGCATACTCGTGGAGATCCCTGTAAAGTGAAGCCAGAAAGACGGGCCTCCAAATGAATCAAACCGGCCTGTCCCGGACCATCCTCTCCCAACAGTATCCCCATCCAGGACTGAAATACCGCCCTCGTCGGTCTGGGGCAACCAAACCAGAAATGATCACTACAACTGCCCAGCAGAAGGGAGGTGTTATGACTCTGTACCTCTCCAACTCGATCTTCCCCTCGCAATAAATGATATCTCGTATGGCGAGAACTCGGGTGCAACAATCACATCCCTCCTCCAGGTCGTGGATCACCCGGCGGCCATGAATGGGCAAACGTAGTATCCTCCAGGCGTCCTCCAGTGTGACAGTCGTCTCACCAATGGGAAGATGAAACGACGATGTCTCGTTGTGCCATCACTCCGCCAGCGCTGATAGCATCCCAAGGTGTGTACGCACGAGCACTACGTACGCAATGTGCCATAGTCCTGTGGTCCCCAGTCAACCCTGGTCTCTGTCGCTAAGATCTCGTAAAATGCTCGCTAGCTCCCGTGACTGGTGCTCCCGAGAGTAAAGCTCCCTAGGTTCATCCTGCATCACGCAAAGTCAGCATGTTAAAAATTTTGAAAAAATTACTGACGTAACGCCTCACACTTGTTCCAAGCGGCGCAGTTTGTGAAGGCGTCGCAGTTTGAGTTCTCTCAAACTCCGACGCTGGACTCAGAATTTCACTAAAAAGAGCCGTCGCCACGCAATTTAACCCTCAGTGTCACAATTTGCTTGAAAAGGGCGCCGCCACGGCGCACTTTTCCAAAACTGACCCGCGAGTCCGAGCCGAGCCCGATCCCAGCGGTGGAGTTTTTCAATTCCATATTGCACCGCTACGATGCTAAACAGAACCACTGCGGCACAAAAAGTCTAAAAGCGATGCACTTCAAACACCGAGTGGCACTATAATAGCGCTGCTAGAGGCGAGCTCATCCTAAAACAAGTAATAAATGCACTAAAATGAAAAAACAAAGCGTCAGTTAGGGTCACATACCAGGGCACCGATGCCAGGTGGCCGCTGGTAGGTCCGGACTCGGTCAAAAATGTGCAAAGGAAGTTGTCGTTGCCCCATATTGTCAGGAGGTCAGAGCTCAAATCTCAAGGTTCGCTAGCAGAGGTGTGTGAAAATGACTTAAAAGTGACCCCTCGAGCCCCTTTTAAGCCTAAAATTAGGGTTTTATGACCCTCTAGAGCTGTCCTGCTAGGGTTTTGGACCCCCGAACCTATTTTTGTCCGTTCGAGGCTTGTTTTTCATCGTTTCATTGCGTTTAGACACGTTTTTAGTTTCCCGGACCCCTTGTCACCTTTTTTTCACGAGATCACCCAAAAAATCAAAAAATTTGTCCGATCTCTCGAGGGGGAATTATAATGGCATGTTTTCTCTCGCCATGCAGTAGTGGGGCAAGTTTTTAAAATGTCAAAAAAATTAGCTTTGATCGAGACCATTTATTCTTTGAACCAACGCAACGAGTGCATTGCTTCAAAGAGGGGCAAAATGTAGACATTGAAAATATACTGATTGACATCGTGCATCTGATCCTGACTCACTAACATCGTTTCTTCCTAAATCATCGCTCGGTCTAACCATTTAATCAAATTCCCCTATCTGATTAAATTCATCAATATTCATCTCTTAATTAAATAAATCATTTTGTCTAATTAAGTCACTTTCTCTTGTTAATTAAATCAATCCATCGATCTAATTATCCCTATTTAATTAAATAATCAATTTATTTGATTAAATCTCTAAAGTCTATCCATTAAATTAAATAAATTGAAACCTTATTTGATTTAATCTAACACCATCCCTTTTAATTAAATAAATCAAAATCTTTATTTAATTAGCTTTTATCATATTCCTCTCTTATCTGATTTAAATAAATCCATAAATTTGAGTCAAATAAGTCACATCATCTAATCTCCTGTTAAATTAATTAAACCTTGATTATTTTAACCTCATCTCATGTCACATCCTCTAGATAATGCAAGTTGCACATGAAAATAGATTTAATTCATTTATTAAATCCCTATTTTCCCTCAAATGGCATCTTTTGGAATATTCCCTTAATTTGAATTCAAAATCCAAGTGGGAATAAGTCCTTCCAACAAGGCATTTGAGATCTCTTACATGTCCTTTGCCTTGAGCCAAATGGCATTTATTGCATTTTCCCTTCCCTCTTACATGTCATTTCAACAAATTTGAAATTCAAATATTGGCATTTATTGGCACAAACCCCAAATCTTGCACAACCATCATCCATTCATAGCTTGACAAGTGGCACCATATCATTGGATGAAAGTTAGTCCCACATTGCTCAAATTTGGGCTTTCATCCATCTTAAAATTCTATAAATGAAGAGCTCATCTCTTCATTTTATCATCCACATTCCAAGCAAAGTTACCATGCTAAAATACTTAGCAATCCTCATCCATCATTTGAGTTCTTAGTTAGGCCTTTTTGCAGATTTGGCTTGGAGCTCTCACATTCATCATCAAAGTGGATCAAAATTCCTCAACAATCATCAACTTGCATCTTAGGGATTGGGAAAGGGCCAATTTTCACATCAAATTGGCACCAATTCCCCCATGGGATTAAGAGTTTGCTTGCTTAATTAGGATTCAATCTTATTTTTTGTGATTTCATTGTATTTTTCATCATTTCCTTCCTAATTTGAGCTATGTTAATGAATCTCATCGGGAATCCATGTTTAGGCTTTCATTTTCTTGTTTAACTTGTTTAATCATGTTGTTTTGCAGGTACCTAGATTTGGGGTTCACACATACTGATTTACCTAGATGATATTATGGTTTATTCCAAGAATTCTGATGAACATGTGTCACATCTTAGGCAAGTTTTTGAAAAATGCAGAGAGTTTGGTATCTCTCTCAATCAAAAGAAGAGTATCTTTATTGTTCATGAGGGGAAACTATTAGGACACATAGTGTCAAAGCAAGGAATCAATATTGACCCTGAAAGAGTCAAAGCCATATTTGAGTTGCCGCTACCTAATCACAAGAAGGGTCTACAAAGCTTCCTCAGCCAGATCAACTTTCTAAGAAGGTTCATCCCTGATGTTGCGAACCTGTTACAGCCTTTGACAGCCATGTTAAAGAAAAATGCAGTTTTCAGTTGGACAAAAGATGCCAAGAATAGTTTTGAAAAGGTCAAGGAGGCTTTAGCAGCAGCTCCTACACTGGTAAATCCCAATTTTTCTAAAGATTTTTATTTATATGCTTATGGTAGCACAAGTAACATTTCTGCAATATTGGTTCAAAAAAATGAAGAGAATTTAGAACAACCAATAGCCTTTTTCAGTCAAGGATTGGTTGATTATGAACAGAAGTACTCCTTTGTAGAGAGGCATGTTCTTGTTGTGATCAGAAGCCTGAAGAAATTCAAGACTTTGATCTCTCATAATAAAATTCATGTCATGGTGGCACACTCAAGTGTGAAGGAATTCTTACTGAATAAAGATCTGAATGAAAAAAAAGTAGGGTGGATCACTAAGGTCATGGAGTATGATGTAAATATTAAGATCACCAAACTGGTTAGAGGCAGAGGTCTTTGTGAACAACTTGCTACTGGGTCAAGGAGCAGAAGTGAACTAGAAAAGGATGTCATCCTTGCCAATACAAATGAGTTTCAGAATGCTCAAGATGATGTCCCTATGGGGACAACCAATTGGGTTCAAGCTATGACCCATTTCTTACAGACTGGTGAGTGTCTATATGGTTTGAACAGAGCTAAAAGAAGATACTCCATATTGCAGTCCATACCATATGTGATGGTAAATAATGTTCTCTTCAAAAAAGATCTGAATGGTGTCCTATTAAGATGCATTCACAGTGATCAGGTTGAAAAGGTGCTTCAGGAGTTTCATAATGGAGCTGTGGGAGGTCACTTTTCCCCAAGAACTACTGCCTGGAAAATCATGAGAGCTGGTTACTACTGGACCAGCCTGTTCAAATATGCATATGCCTAATCAAGGAAGTGTGTCAAATGTGCTTTATTCGTAGGAAAGGAAAAGTTTTCTGCTATGCCCTTGCATCCAATTCAAGTGGAGTAGCCCTTCATGAGATTGGGCATTGACTTCATTGGGCCAATAAATCCACCTTCCAGTACTAGTCACAAGTGGGTGCTCACAACTGCAGACTATTTCACGAGGTGGACTGAAGCAATAGCTTTGAAAGAAGCAAAGGAGTCTTCAGTTTTGAGCTTCTATGAAGATATAGTCACCAGATTTGGAGTTCCTGATTCCATCATATCTAACAATTCTCTTGCATTCACGGGTCTAAGAGTAACTGATTGGGCCATTAAACATGGCATTCACTTGAATACATCCTCAAATTATTACCCTCAGGGTAATGGTTTAGCTGAAAGTACAAATAAGAATCTCATCAGGATCATTAAAAGAACCATAGAGGATAACCAAAGGACCTGGCACGTCAGTTTAAAGAATGCACTTTGAGCAGACAGAGTGACCCCTAAGAGGTCTGTTGGCAATTCACCATATATGCTGGTCTATGGCAAAGAGGCAAGATTGCCCCTATCTATGGAGCTTCCAGCTCTAGACATTGTTCACCAGTTGGAGATGCTTGAGGGACAGGACCCAATGTCTGTAAGGTATGTAGAGCTCACCAGCTCTAGACATTGTTCACCAGTTGGAGATGCTTGAGGGACAGGACCCAATGTCTGTAAGGTATGTAGAGCTCATGGAGCTCGAGGAATCAAGGGACAAAGCAATGGAAACTTTGGAGTATCATCAGCTCCAGACAAAGAAGACTTTTGACAAGAAGGCTACAGGAAGGGTTTTTAAGGTGGGAGATCTAGTGCTCAAATGGGATATTCTGAAAAGCAGGCCAGACCATCACACTAAGTTTGATAACATGTGGACAGGCTCGTTCATTATTAGAGATTACAAGGAGCACAATTCTTACCAACTGGCTACGACAAAAGGGGAAGTTCTCCCTATCTCAGTTAATGGGATACACCTTAAGTCCGGTTTTCAAATCTGACAGGTCTATCTATTTTACATGTTAGTTTAGACTTTATGCTTTCCATAAGTGTTGTTTCAGCACAGTAAATATTTTTCTTTTTCTTTTCCATTTTCCATGTCTTGCCGTTTTGGGCGGCCTGTTATGTCCTATAAGTCTCAAATGAGTTACAACCGGGTAGGGCTGCTCCAGGTCTGTTCCTTTGTTTTCCCATGACTCCATGCCCAATGGATAGGCCTAGACTACTGGTTTGCTTGTTTAGCAGGCAAACATCCAGCAAAGGTCACCAAAAATGTTACCCATTTTTCACCTATGGGCTCAATCAGGCAAGGTAACCCATGTTTTTAGGGGTTCTCAAAGACTAAATAAAGGAACACTTGCATCAGGATCACTTTTTCTAACTTGTTTGCTTCTTGTGCAGATGCAGGGGAAAATGTTATGAAATGAATTCGGCACATGGATTAAATGTGGCTCCCAAGAGGGTTGAGTCCAACGTGCAGGTCTTCAGTTTAGGGGTGGGTTTCCATTTCAAAGTTTTTCCTTGTCTTTCCTTCCTTTTTGTTTTGTTTTCTTCTATCTTTTTCCTTTCTTCTGTCGGGGGTGGAACTGGACTGAAACCAAACTTGGAACTTTTCAAAGGGTTTCGGTTTCTATTTTTTAATCGGGTTCCAACCCCACTTCTGCCTTTTATGTCTTTATCGGGCCTCTTTTTCCTTTGTTTCTGTCGGAGGCAAAACCGGACCGAAACCAAACTTGGAAACTTTTCCAAAAGTTCCAATTTCCTGTTTTTGTTCCAGTTTCGGTTCCGATTCCACGCTCGTGTGCATCTTGTTCTCTTCTTTGGCCTTACGTTTTACCGTGGGGTAGTTTTCCCTTTCTTTTCTTCCTTGACCTTTTTCCTCCCTTCCTTGCCTTCGTCGGAGGCAGGTTCGGGTCAGAATCCGAACTTGAAAACCTTGTGAAAGTTTTCAGTTTCGGGTTCATTTCCGCCCTGCCCCCGCTTTGTTTTACCCGGGATCAAACTCAATTCCGATCCCGCCTTTATTTCTTTTGCCTTGTGTTTTTTCTTTCTTTTTATGGCGGGCCCAGGACCTGGTCGGAACCTGAACTTGGAACTTTTCCAGGGGTCAAGTTCTTGTTTCCGTTTCGTTTCCGGTCCTGGCTCTGCTCTTCTTTCTTTTCCCTGGTTTTTGATCGAGGGATGTCTTCCCCTTGGTTCCCCCTTATGTTTTTATTCTTTCCTTTCCTCCTCGTATGTTGTCGGGGGTGGGATCGGGTCAAGTTTGAACCTGAACCTTGAAGAAAGTTTCAGGTCCGGATTTGGTCCTGATTTTGGTTCCGCTCTTTTCTTTGTTTTTTCCCCGTTTTGGTCCCTATCCCAGTCCCGCCGGGATTCGTCTGTCTTTTGCTTCTAACCTTCCTCCCTTGGTCCCGGTTCTGGTTTCGTCTTGGCCCCGCCCCCGCCAGTTTTGAAAAGTCTCAATGAAAAGGAGTGCCTTTGTCAGGAGATGAGGATATCGCCCTGAGGTCTTGCCAACACTGGGAGGTTTGGGCGACATAGAAGGTATAGTCGGCGAAGGTCTCACCGACCAGTAGAGCCTCCCAAACCAAAGGCAGTTTCGGCCAAGGGATAGGGGTCTCGGCGAAATGTTTTACCGAGATGGAGATGTCTCCCTGACTGAAGGATAAGTGAAGGGCATCGATACATTTTTCTTCGGCAAGAGTCTCGCTGATCATGAAAGACTTCGCCGAGAGCATTGGATATCGGCGTCGAGTCACGTCGAAGTATAGAGGTTTCACCGACAGAAAGAGGAGAGTTCGCCAAGACAAAATCAATGCAGCATAAGGTCTCGGCGACTAACAAAGGGTATTGGCCAAGGAAGACTGCTTCGCCATGACGTCTTGGCGAGGGCCAGATGTCTCCCCATCCGAAGGAAAGAGGCCCCTCGGTATGACCAGGGGGTCTCGCTGAGATATCTCGGCGAATGAAAGGTGTTTCGGTGATGGAAGCAAATTTCGGTATGACTGGAGGCACTCGGTATGAAGTCTGGCCGACAAGCGAAGGTCCCAACGAAAGGGGAAGTCTACAAGAGGTCTTGGTGACTCGGGGGTGCTATAGCGACAAGCGGGGCTCGGCAAAGGTTTTTTCCTTCGGCAAGGTTTCTTGCCAAAGGATGAGGGTCACATCAACTGGGCACTTCGAGGTAGGTAAAGGAGCTCACTAAGAGATCTTAGCGAAGACATATGTCTCGCCGAAAGTATGAAGGGCTCGGTAGACCAAAATGCATCAGGGTGACATCGGTGGACTCTTGCCGATATGGTTTGCAATATCAAGTTTGCGGAGACTTTGGGAGGAAGCTGTACACTTGGTGTGATGTCTTACCGACGAGCGCTTGTCTTGGCAACCACAGAGGCAACATCGGTATGAGATCTGAAGCTCGATAAAGGCTCTCAGCGATAGTACCATGTTACACCGATTGTTGCCAAATGATATAATCGCATCGGCAAGACACTTTCAGTGTCTTGCCGAGATGCGATTCTTTTCAAAAGACTTTTGACCAACTGCAAAGCCCACGTGGAAAATTCTCGACCAACCAGGGGGAGCTGAGGCGAGCCGTGGCAGAACAGAGAATGTCAACCCTAGATGAATGCCACATGAATTAGAGTAAGCTTAAGGCATTCAAGGTGCAGCCGAAGTAGCTCAACAGGACACGAGGATCAGAAATGAATGTGGTGGTTGCTGCTAAAGATCTGAAGGCTTCTATGAGGTTAACTCTTTCGACATGGACAGGCAGGGTTCTGCATTTATTTCAACCAAAAGATCTATGGGAGATCTTTTCTGGGCTGGATATTTTTGTAAGCCCTAAGGGGCCGACATATAGTCTAGATATAAGGAATTTTTGCCTTCTTGTAAAGGAGTTCGAATGTATGCTCTTTTGAAGTCTGTGACCTTTTGCAGTCCTCTCTCAGACTAGCAGGATTATGTAATTCAACTTGGAGCATGTTATATAAAGCTTAGCTTGATCACTGTTGGTATTTAGATTTCCATCTTGTTCTTGCGAAGTGTTGTGCATTTTAGGTTCATGATCAAGTTATTTTTTTTAATTTCTTTCATTCCTTCATAACTTTATCTTGTGTTTCATGCCTTCCTTTGCAAAAGTATCATTATACAAATTACAAATTGTGTTCACTTAGTTACACATAGATTTTGATCTGTGAAAATCTTCTTCCTTCTCTGGAAAAGTGTGTGAATCGAACCTGTTTGTGAAATGTTAGTGTAAGGCTTACAGAATTTGATGTGTAACCTTATTTTCACTATCAGTATTCAAGTGTAAATTGAGTATCTCATTGTTCCTTTCATTTTGGTGCATCACCTTATTTTAGTTTCAATTTTATGTACTCTTTATCCTTTTCCCCACAACAATCAGTAGTTAGGTGACACCAAAGGAAGCCGGCCTTCTCCAGAGGTTCATTTCAATCATAGGTGACCCACAGCCTTGAGATGATCCCATGTTGCTCTAGAAAGCTCAATTTTTATCAACTTTGCACAGGGTGCAATTCTAGGTGACAACACTTCCATCTTTGGCTACTCTATAGGTGGCAGCAGAAGAGGCAAGGCAGCAGCAATTTAGGCCATCAAGGCTTGGACCGTGGGGTCAAAGATTACCCCAAAAATTTTAGTGGGCATGTTTTGCATATGTCATGAAAGCATGCAGTAGAGTAAGGGGTGGCATAGTGACAGTGGCCATTGCAGGAAATGGGGTAGAGAGAGTGGGCAGTGGACGAGGGAGGGAAGAAGATTATAATGGGGATGTAGTGGAGGAAGAGGCATCTAGTACTATTACTGGATCCATTGGTGAGGTGGAGGTGAGGTGGACCGAGATATCCACGATGGGCGGAGATGAGACGGGTAGTGTCTGAGAGGCAGAAGGTGGAGGAGTGGCAATAGTGGCAGTAGCAGCGGGAGCGGAAGTGGTAGGTGGTGAGCACGGCTGCTTGGGTTCTTCTTCTCCTTCACGCTGAGGGTCCTCTATGGTAGGATTTTTGCTCATGAATCCCTTTATTCTCTTCACTTTCTTGGATGACTCTCCCTTTGTGGTCTTCCTAGACTATACCTTATGCTTAGGATTACGCTCAGGCACATCCTTCCTTTTCTTTGACCTTGTTGTCGGTGGGGACTTAGGAGCTTCTTTCGATGAGGCAGTGGCCACTCCACTGTCTATCTCGCTTTCAAGCTCATCCACGAGCTCACCATATGTCAATTCAGCACCCTGTTCTTTGAGCTAGGAAATTTTGGCATCTATCCATTGCCTAGTTCTATTATCAATGGGTCGTGTTAATATATCGAGATCAGTGACCTCTTCTTCAATCCAATCTATCACATACAAAGGAAAATTGGACACAGCATTGTATCTGTCATCAACAATATTGTTGTCTTCTTCCACTATCTTATCGAACACAGGGAAGAGATTCACTGATTTCATGAACTGAGTTGTCGTTCTCATGTAGTGCCTCATTCGCACTTCTTTTTCATCTGCATAGTTGGCCCAGAAGTCTTCGACTTGAGGTTGATGGGCATATTGGTTTTCGACCCATTTCTTCAGCTTCTCATAGGGGTCCATTCTTCCTCAGTCAATGTGGAGGTCCAGGTGTTATTCCACCAATTCTTGCTCTGAATATTCTACACATTGGGAAAAGAGACAGGAATATATGCCTTGTCGAAGGTCAGGGGATATGGTATCGTAGCTCTATGCTTGTCACTTAATAGCGTGTGGGCATTTTGCAATTTTTTGGAAACTTCCAATAGGATCAGGCGATTCCTGGGGTAGTGCGGTAGCCGGTAGGGCCTCCCTGAGAATCCTTTTGTTCATATATATGTAAATTTCAAGAACTGTATGAACAAGTACCCAAACCATTGGATGAAGGCTTTGGTGATGTGTGATACCCTTCTCTCAAAGTCTCCTCCTAGGAGTCTGATTATGTGTCCAATGAAGGCATCATTCACCCTCTTGTATTCTCTTTTAACGTTTCGGTACTACAACTGAGGGTAGCAGTCATATACATTGAGGTCTCCTTTCTTTGTTCCCAGGTTGCCTACCACAAAGAGTCCTTTGTATGGGAACTTTTCTAACCAAGAGGTACACCAGATATGAAGTCATATAAAATTGAGAGGTCCTCTTTACGACCATGAGTTGGTTGTCCATGTTTTCAATGATCATCTTAGCCCAATGAAACTTGGTCTTGCCCCGGATGATCTCCTCAATAAAATAAAACATCCACTCTTTGAAGAATGCAACAATTGGTCGCCCCATTACCCTGCTTAGTAGGGTAACTAGATCATGGTATTCCTCAAAGAATTTGCTCCTGAAAAATTCTCGGGGTACCTTGGCGATGCTGCCCCTCTTTTCTTTCAACTAATGTTGGTTAATTAATCTTTTGCACCCCGACGGGTCCTGTTTCCACATATTTTCAACATATCCCTTTTATGTTTCCTCCATTACATCAAACGTGGTGATGTGAAATGTTTGGCCAATTTACTTAGCAAACATGTCTACTAACACCCTTCCATCATGATCAATAATCTTTCTACTTGAGTGATAGCGTTCCCTGCAGACCACAACCAGCTCTGGGGCAATGAGCGTGGGAGGGAAGTCGGGTGCCTTAGTGAGACCACTCGCTCTGATCTTCCACATATTCTCCATTGTGGGGTTGACCATTACCCTTTTTCGGAACTCATTGATGTCTACGTGTCCAAGATTTGTGTCTAATACTAAGTCTCAGGTAGAGGAGAGCTTGCAGGTACACTCCACTCTGTGAAATTGGTAATTCATCTGGTCTTTTTCTTCTTTTCCTCTCAACATGTGTGTAGGCTTCTTTCCCTTATCAACTTTCTCAGCAGACTTCCTCAATGGACCCGCAACAAGCTCCATAAATCTTGCATGCAAAGATGCAATAAGTGCATTAGTATAGAAATCAGGGCAAGTGTTAGTCAAATCCTACAAAACAAGCATCAAATCCAGCAATACATCATCAAAAAATCAAAAATCGCATCAATATCAATCATTTAAGGCCCATTTAGATCATATACAGAAAAGTGGGTCCAAGGAGGCGGGTTTCCCTAGGCTAGAAGCTGTCAGGAAGGACTGGGAGCAAGACGACGTCGAGGCCACAGAGACCCGCAGGCGGCCACCTATAGCGAAATTTCCACATTACAAATTTGGTGGTCAAAGTTCTGCGAGCCAGTTTGGCACGTGCAGAAATTGGTTGCAAGGAACTTACAGTTGCCTAATTAGGCTTTGATACACTTCCGGGTTTGAGGTATGCGAGTGTAGAGAGATTGGAGAATGTTTGGAACCTTCATCGTTAAGCAACAGAATTCAAGGGGTGGCAACCCACAGGCGGAAGTCCACACTATGGGACCCGTGGGTACTTCAGACATTATGCATGATGCTTTGAAGATTGACCATTTAGGGGGGTGCAGAAGGGAGCTATCGGGTCGTCATCATAGGTTTACCATTGGAAATGGAGTTGGAGTGACAACAGCCTGCAATCGGCAGTCCGCACAAGCAGACCTGCAATGAGCTCATGAACCCAATTTATGTCTTAGCAACCTTCAAGTTTGGTGAAGGAAGAATCCTCCGCAGAACCCGCCATGTGGAAGGACGCAGGTGCATGGATGTTTGAGAACGGCGGAAAAGAAATAGCTACCTGCAGGCGGCCACCTGCATGAACCAGCCCATAGGCAATTTTCAACTTAGTCATTTTGGTGTTAGGCAATTTTGGAGCGACGACGAAGGAGATGAAGACTTCATGGCGGGAAAATGGGACAGCTTTCCCGCTAAATGTCGACACTCAAGCAACGGTGAACCACACGTGGAAATACACAAACAATGATATGCAGACTCTTTGGACTTGGTGAAAGCTTGGGGGATCGACGGAAAAGGTCGCGGCAGGACTCGCGATGCGAAAGGTGGTCGAGATTACACCATTGACTAACAGTGAAGAGAAGGTAGCGATCCGTAAGCGAACATCCGCATGGCCACTCTTGCATGGGGTAGATACTTAACCATTTTTATGAGGGTTTCCTTAGTTCAACCGAGACGGCAGTGACAAGGGTGTGGGCCACAAAGGTGGCTATTCCACATGAAGAATAGCGATGAATGACAGGTTTTCGCACGACTTCAAGGGCACCATTTGAGCGATTTTAAGTGAGTTTTAAAGTGTCAGGAGTGGATGTTGGTATGTGGCGACTGATCATGCTATATTGTATAGCCCATGGTATACTATACACCCTGGCCCCCTGTCCTCACTGGGGTCCGGGGCCGGGCCGGGCCCCGGGTGGGGGTTCGGGGGCGCAGCCCTCGAGAAAAAAAATTTTGCTATTTTTTTCGCGTCGTCAGCGAAAAAGGAAAAATCGTCAAAAAAGAAAGAAAACCGACTTTGTAAAACCCTAATTCTGGAAGCTTCTAAAATCTTGTTAAAAGGGGTTGGGATGGGGGTTACAGTATGAAGAAAAACGCGATTATTCGCAAGATTGTAATAGGTTTTGCACTGGATAATAAAAGTATTGGATGGTTGCGGTTTGGTGGATGTAGCCCAGATTGGGTGAACCACGTTAAATTCTCTATGTTATGATTTATTCTGTGTATGTTTTAGTTTCTCTGTTTATTATTTAAATCCGCATTTAATTGTTAGATATCTGCCATCTCTAACCCTAACAATGGATTCTTCTTGCGGAACCGACTGTTGTGATGGTCGCCGGGAGATTTGAGGTTTACTTCAAGATTTTTTATCATTAATTTAAAAAATCTAACCTCGAAAAGACCCATTTTAAGATTTTAAATTCAGGCGTACCTGAAATAGCACAAGAATTCGATGGCAACCTTGATTTTGATCCAACGGGAGCTTATGTGAGTGCAGGGTCTTCGTTCTTTGTTTTCCTTTTTGAAATGTCAAAAATGTATTGGTGAAAATAACAAGTGCGGGTGCATATTTATAGGCAAAGGTGCATTTATTGCCCACATTTAATCTCGGGTACAGCGGTAGGCATGGTAGTTGGAGCTGCAAAAATCTGATATAGCGTGGTCATCGGACAGCGAAGGATGGTGTGGGGCCCGCCATGCAGACGGACATCCAATTATGGCTATTAGTTAAGTGGTGAAGATATGATGGTGATGGGATAGTGGCAACCCACAAAGGGAAACCTGCAAATGTGGGGCCGTAGGACCTGGAGGATGTTGGGGCAAAAGGCCAAGGGAAACCCACAGGGGCATTTCTACAAGAGCCAAAGACTTAGGGAATTTTGTGGTGATGAATTTTGGTCAATGAAATGTGATGAATTTATTGCGTGTGGCCAACTCAAGCTCATAATTAGGGGCATGCAAAATGAGGCAAAGGCAAAGATGAACCAACAAAGGTGAAAAGGAAAGAGGGGGTCCCCGGTCCAAACGAGGTGTGTGTGCAATAGGCACAACACCTACTAAGTTGGGAAGATAGTACACAAGCTGGGTCTATCCCTCTCAATTATGAGATAATGTTGAGCACTCACTCTGACTTCAAAGAAAAACTATCCACTTGGAGGAATATTCCCATTCAGGGATCTGTAATGTACCGTGTTACTCAAAAACTCAAAAATATTAAAAACATGGTGAAAGGTTGGAACAAGTGGGTCTTTGGTGATGTGTTTCACCAAAAAGTGATTTGATAGCTAAACTCAAAGATATTGAGGTTAAAATGGCTAATGGTGATGTGAGTGAATAGACTTGCCACCTAGAGAAGGATTACCATCTTGATTGGTCTAAAGTTCTCAAAAAAGAATAAATATTTTGAAAACAAAAATCCAAAATATAATGGCTAAAAGGTGATCATAATTTTAATTTCTTCCATCTATCTACCCTCAAACATAGAAAAAGAAACCAAATTACCAAACTTAATGGAAATCTTGGGATTCAAGGCACTACTTTAGCATAGATTGGGAATATTGCCTCTCAATACTTTCAACATTCTTTCTTGGAGCCTACTATCAATCACTCTACTATTTTGGAAGAACAATTTTTGGACAACACCCCTGTAACCATAACATTTTTTTATAACACCTTTATCCTCAGGCCTGTTAGAATTGAAGAAGTTAGAAATGTTCTATTTAGCATGGGGGCTTACAAAGCTCCTAGGCCTGATGGTTTCCCATGACTTTCTTTTAGGAGTTTTGGGACATAGGGAGTGAAGATGTGTTCCTTGCCTCCAAAGACTTCTGTAAATCTAGAAGACTTATGAAGCAACTAAACCACACAATTATAGCTCTCATTCCAAAAAATTCAGACCCATAAACTATGGTTGACTTCAAACCTATGAGGCTTATGTAATACAATCTATAAATATTCTCCAAAATATTGGTAAATAGATTAAAGCCCCTTCTAGAGAAAATGATAAGCTCCTATTAGAAAGGCTTTATCCTAAGCTGTCAAATTTTGGATGCTACCATCTCCATGCATGAAATCCTTCATTTTATGGATAGGAGCAATAATTTTGGTATGGCTTTTAAACTTGAAATATCAAAAGCTTATGATAAGGTTTATTGGAATTTTCTACAAAAATTCCTAGCTAAGTTTGGCTTCAATCAATCATTTTTAAACCTCATCAAAGAATGTATTTCCATGATCAAGTATTTTGTTCTTGTTAATGATGTTCCCTATGGAATTTTTAGTGCAGGTAAAGGGATTATGCAAGGTAACCCCCTTATCCCCATACCTCTTCATCATGATTGCAATTTTTTTAAGTAGAAATATTTCTAAACTTCTTCAATTAGGTGATATCAAGGGAATCAAACCTACTACCTCTCTAGACCCCTCAACTATCCAAAAATTTATAGATGACACCATTCTCTTTGGGAAAGCCTCTATTTTTGAAGCTAGGAAATGGAAAATATGCCTCAACAACTATGTTTATATCTCTGGCCAATGCATAAATTACACAAAAAGCACGGTATACCTTTTTAGCACCACTTAGGCTCTTCAAAATAAGGTGACTACTATTTTTGTTTGTGGTAGTGCCCCTCTCTTAGCTATTTATCTGGGTCTTCCTCTAACTGTTAAGGAAGTCACCCCCAATTTTTGGGATTTGGTGCTTGAAATATTACAAAAAAACTTGTTGGGCAGTAAGGACCTATATTGATTCATGTGGGTAAATTATAACTCCTTGCTACTGTTCTTCAAGGGATTCTCGTTTATTTCTTATCCCTATTCAAAATTTCTAGATACATAGCTGAAAATTTGGAAAGAATTTAAATAAGTTTTCTCTGGTCTAGTACTAAGGAGAAGAAAAAGTTGGCTCTGCTAAGCTATAATAATTTATGTCTTCCCAAAACCAATGGTGGGCTTGGAATTAGAAAAATTCAAATTACAAATAAGTCTCTTCAAGCTAAGATTGGTTGGGATATTTTGAGGAAAAAGGACTGGTATACTATTCTGAATGCCAAGTATCTCAATAATGTCCCCTTTATCAGGAGCCTTTACACCACCGAACACCCTCATGGTTCCTTAATTTGAAATAATGTCATAAAATTGAAAAAAATGCTCTAGGGAGGCCTGAGATGGAAACTGGGGATGGTTACAAAATTAATTTTTAGGATGATTTCTAGTTATTAGGACATCCCCTCAACCAAACTAAATTCAAGGACCTGCAAGTTCCTGCCATAAACTAATTTGGTAGGAATTGTTGTGGATTACTTCATTAGTCGACCGAGCTCCCAAAAATAGAAAATGTTGGAGATATGTTACCACAATACTCAAGGGTTAAGGAAAAAAGATTGGTCCCTCTATAAAACACTTTCCTTCACTAGAATTCCTATGTTCTAGTGTGAAGATAGATTCTTATAGGCTAAGGAAATTAAATTCAACCTAACTGACAAGTTGGCTTACAATCTACTGTCAGAGCATGGTTCATGTGGTAGATATTGGAAACAAATTTGGAATCGACACCTAATTCAAAAGATAAATTTAATTTGGTGGAAACTACCAACAACAAGATTCTCACCCAGGACAACCTAAAGGAATCGAGGATTTCAAATCCTTAATAGATGCACTTTATGGAAAATGGATGAATAATTTATGTCTAACCTACTACTACATTGTCCATTTGTTGTTGATATTTTTCTCTGCAAAAGTTGGGTTTCTACTAGTCAATGAATGAGAATGTTAAAAAAATTGTGGAAATTTGAGTTTGTCCATTTACTCACCCCCTAATTAGAAAGATTTGGAGACAAGTACCCCCTTCATTTGTTGGTGCATCTGGAAGGAGGGGATAGGTTTTTTCATAATGAGGAAAAGAGCCCCAAGGTGGTCTTTGGTATTTTCTCCAAGCTTCTTACAGAGAATATTTCCTTGTTTTGCTGGAAACACTCGAGCAACCCCCTAATTTTATGAAGATCAATATAGCTCATAATTTGGATCTATAGCTAAACTCAAACTCCTTTGATAACTCTAAAATTATAGCAATACAAAACACTAAATGGAGGCCTCCATAGCTGGATTGTTATAAACTCAACTTTGATGGGGTTACAAAAGGAAACCTGGGTCTTGCTAGCATAGGGGTTATGATCAAAGATTCTGAAGGAAAATTTATTATTAATTATGTTGGGGGTATTGGTGAGCAATATTTTATGACAACTGAAGCTTTGGCTATGCTAGGTGGTATCAAAATAGCTTTATCAATAGGGATTAAAAATCTTCGCGTGGAAGGAGACTCTAAAATTGTAGTGGATGCTATCAAAAATAATAGTTTTATTGGATGGTCTTGTGAAGATATTATTTTGGATATTCATAATATCCTCATGAATTTGGAAATGAAAAAATTATCTCATATCTATAGAGAAGGCAATAATGTCGTTGATGCCTTGGTCAACTTAAGGATATCATTGGATTCTACGAGGTGTTGGAGAGACTACTCTGATTTTCAAGCAAATATTAAAGGCTTGATCCTTGAAGAGAAAAAAATCAATATACAAAATGGGGAGTGCTTCTAATTTTTTAAAAGTTATTAATTTATTGCTTACTCTTGCCATCATGTTGGGTAAGATGAGGTGGGATTGGAAATTAAATATGGATTAGTACAAGTGGATATTCTAGGCTATGTATTACTTGTAAAGTAAGATGAGGTGGAATGTGATCTTATGTAAAAGGAAGGAAATATGCATCTTGACACACGGCCCACACGAGGCTCCCCTTCCTAATTTTAATGGTATCATCACTAGATTGAGTTGGTAGGGGAAAAAAGGAAACCCATATCTCGAAACCTATGATGAATAATTACAACTTAAATATTGTGTGCTAGATCATTATTACCAACTCCCCTCTTACGACGTCCTTGAATCATCTTAAGTTATGCTCCTTCAATGACGGGCCTTTGGAAAAGACCGTTGGTGTGTGGGAATATATAATCACATTTATCCTAGGCAACAGAAATGTCACTTCATCTTATAGATCTTAGGAAAGGCCATGGTATTATTTATTCATATCAAGTTTAGTCGATGATTCACATCCTCTTGGTTACTTCAAACCCTTCATTCACATTGTTCTCTATCATCATATTATCCAAGAAATTCAACTTATTTTGTTTCAAAGGATGATGGGGATAAGGTTCAGATGGATCTTGGCTCTTGTGAGTAATTTCATATATACATCATCATTTGGTATATCTACATTGAGTGAGGTTTGACACATTTAATGGAAAGCCTCAATGGTCACGATGAGAACCTATAGATCCAGTTTGCTAACATCTAGTGTAATCGACAAGTTAAACTGGGGGAAATCTCCTTTGAGGTTAGTGAGGATATTATAGATAAAGTGACTGGTCTCTCATGCAACAGTAAAAAACTAAAGAAACACACCAAAGTTCAAGACGTCGACAACATGAACCAATTTTTCAAGAACAAACACCCCACCAAATTGCATGTGGGCTATGATAGGAGTAAGTTGTCAGTGTCGTGGAATCAGATTTGTCTTGTGATAATGAAATATGTAACTCTAGATGGAAGTTTTAAATGTTTCTATTATTACCATATACCTCTACTGAACCATTTCAGGTACCACCTTCTTATAAGCTTCCCTTTTTTCCTTCTTTCATATCTTGAACTTTTTGTCAAAGAGGTTGTCGAGCTCTCGACTAAAATTTTTAAGAAAACCCCAAATCCACTCCTTCAGGGGCTTATTCTAAGTCTTTACCATTTTCATCTTGTGCTTTGCACCCCAAAACCTATTTTTGCGACCCTTATGGAAGAGAAGCCTCATGATAATCCCCCTGTTAAAACCCCCCTGAACTCCCCCCCCCAATGCTAAAAAACTAGGTACCAAGTGTAAGCTTAATCCTTCTACTAACCAACTCACTCCCAATACCAACCCTAAAACCAAAAAAGAAGAGAAAAACCAACCATGTGCAAAGCCATACAACAGTGGCGATGGGGCTTTGTGAGTTAAAGAATACTCCTATTAAAAATTGGGGTAGACATGCAATGAAGAATAACCTAGATAATAAAAAATTAAATCTATCACCTTCTTTGTGAAAGAAGCTAACACTAAGGACAAGGAAGGTGAAGATAATACTAATGGCATTGGTGATGAGAAAAACATGATTGTCAATGAGCCTAAAGTTGGTTTTGATCCTACTAGTGTGAGAAGATCCAACAGGTTGGTTGGAAAACAAAGGCCAAAGGTTATTATTGATGAGATGTCTAGCAATTCTAAACATGACACCAGGAAAGATAATAGTAATGAGAAGATGGAGGAGGATGTTGAAGATAATATAGATGGTCCTAGCCACTTCCTCGAGCTGAATAAAATGATCAAGGAGGACTCCACCCAGACTCCTCTCCTCATCATGAACGTAAGAGGATGCTAGCTATCTTTGTGAGGAAATTGCACAAGGTTACAATGCTTTGCTAACTCAGGTCAACACACTGGAAAGGAAGCTTAATCATCTCACCTACTTCACTCTTAAAGTGATCTATCATTTTGTGGTCACTCTGGCTTCAGTGCTCCAGGAGAAGATTAAAAAATATGACCCTGCTAGTGAACCCAACTCTAATCAGGCCAAGATGGATGTGTTCAAGTTCCTCGTGGAGGAATGGGATAACATCTCCAAATAGGAGGCTCAAGGGTTACTTCATGTCCACTTCCTTTTTCAAGTTTTATTTCTCTATTGTTATTTTGTTGTTACTAGTATGTCTATTTTTTGTTAAAAATGGTTTTCTAAACTTCTACCCTCATGGCATTTTATGTTAAGGGTACAACACCCTATAAATGTTGCTTGTATAATTAAAAATATATATATATTTTTATATCCTAAACATTTATCCATCTTTAATATATGAGGAAATGAATTTTTGCAGCATATAATAAGTACATGTATATTGATCCTTCGTATATCTTTTTGAATTTTCAATTAATAAAGAATAAGACAAAAATTAATTAACAAAAACTTAGGTGGAAATGAGATACAAGATTGTATGACGCAAAACTAAAATAAAAAATAGAAATAAAAATAAATAAATAAATACACAAAAAAAAACAAAATTTCCTAACCTGCCTACCCCTTTACCAAAATTTTGATGATTCAATAATCTAAGTGTTATAGCTTCCATGTCTTCCCTTTTTAATATTGCCATACAATAAGCATTTAGTAGTTGTAATCTTGAAGGATGCAAGTTTTTCTTTAAATTTAGCTAAGGGAAGATTAGACCTCATCTCATGGTCTAAACTATCTTGAGAGAGAACTAGGATTTGAGGAATTTCATCTCTTTCATGTGTTTTGTCCAATAACATGTTATGCAATTTAAATTTTTATAGTTAAAAAATAAAAATAATTTATTTATTTTTGTTTCTAATTTATTATGCAAATTCCCTTGATTATTCATTACATTTCAATGAATATTAAATTATTTTTATAATTTATTTCAATGGTATGAGATATAGTAGAAAAATTATTATTACTACCATTAAAACAAAAAATACAATGAATAACAAGTAAGAAATGGTGTTTTGCGGTATCATCCATTAAAAAAAATTGTCCATTATTACATACATCATGCTTCTTTGTGTGCATTCATCATTCGTATCAACAAATTCATTAGGTACATGCACATCATGAAAAATAAATTTAATTAGTATCATACCATCTAAATATGATTCAATAAAATATTTTTCAACGAAACCACATCTTTCATATAAAATAACTTGATGCCATATAGGAGGAATACATACTTCTTTTTAAAAATATTGTAAAAATGATCATCATCTAGTTTCATTTCTTTAATTAAATAATTTGAACTTTTCATTCTTATATTGACTTTGGAAGTGATATCTAATTTTGCATAATAATCATTTTGTTCCAAAAAAAAATGTAAATTTTAAATCTTTTAGGGAAGGATCATTTTAATGCATCTGCTAGCTAGTTTCTTTGTTTCTTAGTGGGTCTTGGATTATCAAAAAAATATTAAAGCCACATGATGAAGGATTAGTTGGTTTTCCTTTCCAAATCCTTTTATATATTTCTATTGAATTTTAGATTGAGGTCATCCAATTGGGTAAATATAATGTTGTCCTTAATACAAAGCATGTTAGTTTCTTACATTTGTAATTCCCATGGGTCTTTTTATTTTAAGTATTTCGTGTTAGTATAAATATAAAAATATATATATATATATATCCACTTGGTTTTTTGTAGTCCTATTTATATAGGTACCAATAAATCTTCAATATCAAAATTTCCTCTCTTGTCATTATCAAGACAATCTAACTCTCTATTTGAATACTTTCTTATACTAAAGTCTTCAATCAATAAGTCATTGCACTAATGCATTTTCTCATAAGAAGTCATTTTATTCACCTCTTTGAAATTTCTAACATTATTATCATCAACCTTGTCATCATGAACCCTGAAATTATCAATTGTATATTTTATATTATGTCTTTCCTTAAATGTAACGACATTATTAATTGTCATCTCCTTGAATTTGAATATCACTAGATTTTCTACAAAATGCAAGGAATCTTGGCACTCATAATTTTCTTCTATGTTTTTGTCTACTTTTTTATGATGAAATTTTTCATTCAATAGAATTTTATCAAATCTTTGTCCTTTTTTTTTTTATATAGGAAAATTGTCACCAGAGAGGGTGACACTCTTCCATTGATTCAAAAAAATACATCCTGCATAAAGCATTTGAAAACCATTTGAAAAGAAAGAAGAACTATCACAACCCAAATGAACCAAAAATAGCACCAAACTGAAGCTATGTCACCAGAAATACGCCATGCAAACTTGCCCAATTATACCACACACGCTTGGGAGCACCAAACCAAATTGCAGAGCCAAACCCACCAAAAATAATTATTGGCACTGAAGACAATCTAAATGTAGCAAGTTTACCAAAGCCGGCCACCTGCTCACGTCTTCCAAAAACAAACTCTCCTCAGCCTGCTCCACTCCTATCTTGGAGAGGAAATCAGCAGACATATTTGCTTCCCTGTACACATGGGAAAGCCTAAAATTTTGAACAAGCCTCAAGGCAGAATTTATCTCAGAAACCCACTGATTCAACTTCCAGCTAGGAGCCTGACCCGAACCCACTGCCCTTATGACTACCAAAGAGTCACCTTCGAAATCCACATTGTGCCACCCTTTTGAGATGCAAAAGTTCACACCTGCGAACTGAGCAGCACACTCTGCATCATTATTTGTACCTTCCTGGATACTAAGGGACGCCGCCACCAGTAGTTGTTCGTTTTCATTTCTTACCACAAACCTAGCACCTGAGGGCCCCGGGTTGCCCTCTGAGGCCCCGTCAAAGTTCAATTTGAGCCTACCACTCGGAGGAAGGGCCCACTTAGATTGCTCCCTTGAAGCTTTACTCTTGAGAAGCTTTCCAGATGGCGGCTGAATCATCCTCCAATTCCTAGCCATCCTACTGTCCCATGCTAAGAAGAATTTAAATTTGTTCAATTTCAATTTTCTGTTCAGATGCTCGCTTACCCCTGATTCAATCTTGAAGAGGATATTCTCCAAAGAGTCTAATTTTTCTTTAAAGATTCTGGCATTGCACTCACGCCACAATTGCCACATAATCATTGCAGGAATTTCATTCCACGGGCCCCCAAAAGCTACCCCTTTGTAAATATTAGGCCAAGATTCAAAGAGTGATTGTAAATTGTTTGGAAGCAGCCCGACCCATTCTAGCTTGGCACAGAAATGTTGCCAAACCATTTGGGCTATGTCACACTTTAGCAATAGGTGTTGAGCATCCTCCGCACTACGCTTACATAGGACACACCAATGAGGTCCACATATTCCAATTTTTTCCAGCCTTTCACCAATGAGAATTCTGTCATGCATCGCGATCCAAGCAAAAGCTCTCACTTTGGGGAGAACATTCTTGCCCCAAAACAACCACTTGGGCCATGACGGCGTATCCAGCTCGTGCTTGATTACCTTATACCCCAACTTCACAGAATATTCACCCAATTTTGAGGCACACCATAGAATTGTATCAGATGATTCAGAAATAAAAAACCTCTATTTGGAAAGCTCAGATGTAAGTGCGCCCTTGACCTGTTCCTGGAGAAATCGAATGACTTCCAAGACCACTGCCAGCGCCCATTTTCTTGCCACACATTTAGATAATTTCTTAATTCCTCCCCGTATGCAGCTTTAGAATGCCCCACTGCTTCGGCCATGCCTGGGAGCTCACCCAAAGTAGGGTAGGAGTTCCACGAATCTTCCCAGAAGGAAACTTTTCTGCCATCCCCCATGCGCCAGGATAAGTGATCACAAATCACTTCTCTAGATTTCAAAATGAAATTCCAGACTGCGGATCCCTTCGGAGGATTTGCAATGGTAAAGATGCTGTCGGGATCCTGAGAGTCAAGGTACTTAGCCCTCAGTATTTTGCACCACACTGCTTATGAACAGTTAAAAATTTGCCACGCCAGTTTTGCACCCATCACCCGATTTTGGATCTTGAGATCTTTGACACATGCACCCCCTGAATCCTTCGATTTCATCACTGAATCCCAGGCCAACAAGAGAAAATGTTTCTTTTCTTGTGACCCCTCCCAAAGCACTTTCCTTTGAATGCCCGTCATCCTCCTTATTACTTTGTTTGGCACCTCAAGGCAGGAAAACATGTAAATTGGAATGGCTACTAAGACAGATTTAATCAATACAAGCCTTCCTACTAGGGTCAACCATCTGCACCTCCAAGAATCCACCTTTGCGCTGAATTTATTAACCATATCCTCCCAGTGGCTAAATTTTGGTTGGCCATCTATGAGAGGGATACCCAAGTACTTCGCTAGCAGCTTATCAAACTTGAAACCCAGAATGTCTGCCAGCCTTTGTTGCAATCCTCCCGAGATGTTAAAAGAATACACTTGATTTCTCCTTATTTACCTTTTGGCCGGCCTGGGAGCAATAGGCCTTAAGCGTCTCCTTGATGATGTTGGCTTCTGCCACTGAAGCATTGCCGAATAATGTGGTGTCATCAGCAAAAAATTGATGGGCTAGGGGTGGGAGAGAAGTAGCGACATTAATGCCTTTCCATAGACCCGCCTGAACTGCCTTTTTTATTTGGATGCTTAGAGCTTCAGACATTATAATGTACAAAAAAGGAGAAATTGGGTCACCTTGTCGTAACCCTTTTACACCACAAAAGAAACCGTATGGGGACCCATTTATGATTACCGAGTATCGCGGGGTTGAGATGCAGCTGAACACCCAATTTAACCAGATATCGTTGAAGCCTAATTTCTTCTTTACTTCCATTAAGAAACGCCAGCTTACCTTATCATAAGCTTTACTCATGTCTATTTTCACCAACATGCTTTTCTGTTTTGAATACTTGAGGGAGTGCGCTATTTCATGGGCGACCACTATGGCATCTGAGATATTTCTGCCTGGGACGAAACCACATTGCTCCTGTGAGATCAGCTTTGGAAGAATAGGTTTTAACCAATTCGCCATCACCTTGGATATCAATTTATAAATGGTATTGCACAATGCGATTGGCCTAAAGTCATCAAAGGTTTCACAATTTTCTTTCTTCTGAATCAAGGCTATGTTCGTATTGTTCAGATCTTTAAGAATTACACCTTTCTTTCTAGACTCCTCGACCACCCCAAGGAGGTCCGGGCCAATAAAATCCCAGCATGATTGATAAAACAAAGTGCTAAAGCCATCAGGGCCTGGTGCTTTGTCGGGTTGCATCTGGAATAGAGCGAATTTGATTTCTCCTAGAGAAATTTCACCTGTCAACATTTTGTTATCTACCTCCGAAATTATAGGCTCAAGATCATCCACAATACTCAAATTAAGAGGTTTGGCTTCCTCCATCCCCCCTAGCAGTGAAGAGAAATAAGCTACGCCTGCGGCCTGGATTTATTCCTCCTTAGTCTTGATTTGCCCATTCACGTCAACAATCTGCTCTATCCTGTTCCAACTTTGCTTCATTTTTGTTGAACTGTGAAAAAACTTTGTGTTTAAATCCCCATCTTGCAGCCAGGTGTCCCTGGATTTTGAGCGCCAATAGCATTCCTCTCTGAGAAGAACTTCATTGTATTCTTCTTTCAGCTATTTCTCTTTTTCAAATTCAAAGTTTGACATACCATGCCTTATTACAGCGTCTCCCAAAGAAAGCAGATCTTCTTCAATGCGCAACTTTTCCTCAAAAATATTTTTGAAACATGTTTTATTCCAATCCCTTAGTTTCTCCTTCAACCTTTGCAGTTTTTTTTTTAAAACAAACATTTTGGTACCCGCCACCAGTATTGGTTCTAACCACCATTACTTCAATAGATCAGGAAGATTTGGGGCCCACAACCACATTTTCTCAAACCTGAACTGTCCTTTAGCCAGTTTAGAACCTTCATTAACCCATAGGATGATTGGGAAGTGATCAGAAATTGCAACCGAGTGTATTAATGATTTTGGCAACAAATTATCCTACAGCCAATCTTCATAGACAAGAAATCTATCGAGCCTTTCGGCAATATTAGTAAAATATTTCTGCCTATTGTTCCACGTGTAGATTCCATTTGAAGTTTTAATATCCAACAGATTATTTGATTCAATGAAATGTAAAAAATCTTTTTGAACTTGAGTAATTTTCCTTGAACCCCCCAACTTTTCTTGCAAATCCATTATTGCATTAAAGTCCCCACCTAATATGACTTTTGAGTTGCCTAAATTATTTGAAATGGTATCCCACAGAAGTTTTTTCTCTTCAGTTTTAATTGGCCCGTAGACATTGTGCAATTCAAATTTTAACTTCGATTGTACAACTAATACCTCACATTTCATCCAGTTTGGGTTAGACTTTAACAGAGATACCTTAATTTTTCCAGGACGCCAAAGAACCCCCAGTCCTCCAGAAGCACTAGTGGCATCCACGAAAATACCTTCCCATAACTTGCAGTATTTGATAAACGTGGTGGTTTCATCTCCTTCCAGTTTTGTTTCCTAAAGGAAAATAAGATCTAGAGTCAAGCTTTCCAACTGACGCTTCACCAATCGCCTCTTGTTAGGGGCATTTATGCCCCTAACGTTCCAGGATAGGACTTTCATTGCCTCCCAAGGGAGGCCCCTACTCCCTTGGATCGTGTCATGTATGATCTAATGGAAGGTTGTTTGCATTTTAGCACCTCCTCCTCCCTTTTCTGTTTGTTAGATTTTCTGCCAACTTTGGAAGAGGAGGCGGACTTCGCCGATTGTTTGATTCTTCTTTTTTCTAACGTCTCCAATTCTTCATGGAAACATTTTTCCGATTGTGTCTTAGATTCCCCACCTTCTTCATTGTTGTACCATTCGAGCATTTTAATAGGTGAACCAATTTCATCTTCAAAGTGTCTAATCTCCCCTTCTTCGGTTTGCGAACCTTCTTCCCCCACTGGATCATCCTGGGACTCCGCCAAGACAATATGCCAATGCTTGACATGGGAAGATGCTTGAAGGCCATTATGTTCCACAACACTAGCATCACCTTTCTGATTAGCATCCCTTGGGGCATCCTTCACAACTATTTTATGTTTCTCCTTCCAAGCCACCCTGACCGTTGGAGGAAACTGTTTGCGTTTATCTTCATTGCGATTACACCGCCTGCACTTTGTACAATAAAATTTCAGAATTTCTACTTCAATACACTGCCTCCACTTACATTCACCCGATGTTAAATCAATAAATTGAGGTATCTCTTTTATAGCAAGTACCAGAATCCTTGCATAAATCAGCGATTCACCATTTCGTAGATCAGTTTCCAAGGTCCAGCCCAATGAATTCCTGATAGTTGCAATGCAACCTTCAGACCAGTATTCAAAGGGCATGTTGTAAAGCCGTAACCAATTTGGACCATTGTGGGGGGCATAGTCCAGAAGATTGAAGTTCCTCTCCCATCTTTGAAGAAACAAGAAGGTAGGACCATTCTGCCACACCAGTGCATTCAGAATTTGGTCCCTTTCCAAACCGTTACTAAACACTGCTACAAAAAATCCCTTGGGCAGAAAATTCAAGACAAGATCCAACTTCCAATTTTCCAGAACCCATTCCCCTATCCCCTTCCTTGATAACCATTTTCCCAGGAATCTCCCAATGATGGCACACTGCTCCAAATAATTTACATCATTCTCTACAAATTTGGAAATGTCCACCGATGGAACTGTGAAAACATTTTTTAACACCCCTTCCACTTGATCTTTTCTCTCTGTCACACCACCCGACAAACCCACACCTTCGCCATGAATTGCAGAGGTCTTCGCCTTCGCCATCATTTCATTGTAAGAACATTATTCATTTTATTTGTATTATTTTTATCAAATCTTTGTCCTTTACTTTGATTCTAAATTTGTTGATTCTTGTTCCTTTTCATTAAATAGCATCCATAATTTATTTAATTCATGTCTAATTTGATAATTACTTGTATACATGTGATTTTACCATTTTTTTTGTACCATGTAGATGATATGCATCACATAGACTTATTTGTTTGAAATATACTAGAAATCTAAGAATTCTCACGTCATTATTCAAATTTTTAATTGACTCCATAATATCTAGTTTTGAAGCTAGGCATAGCTAATTGAAATGGTTTTGTAAACACGCAGGTATTGTTAGGAAGAAGACTACTCCATACACCTTAAAAATCCTCAACAGAATGGGGTGGTAGAAAGGATGAACTAAACAATTAAGGAAAGAGCCAAAAGTATGTTAAGTGGTTCACAATTGAATAGATCATTTTGAGCAAAAGTTATTGTTGTGCACTTTTTGCACACACACCCCACCAGAGGCAAGTACCCTCTTTTGTTTGTTTTTATTTTTGGTTTTTCTTTAGGTTTGACCTTTTCCCCTTAAGGGTTAGGTTCCTCAGGTTTTGGGTTTACTTCACCTGGTTGAATTAATGATCCATCTGCACTTTAGGTGCCTTTGTTTGCAACATATTGATTTCAAGTGGTGTCTAGAACCTTAGTTTTCCATGCAAATTTCATTAGGGCATCGAAGGTATATCCTCTCGAAGAATCTAGCCCCTGTCGGATTCCCCGAATCCACTTCCTGGTCGTATTTCCGAGCTTCGAGGGGTCATTTCATTGCATTGATTGCTTTGTCAGTAATTGTATTGGGATGCATTTAATGGAATTTTAGGGTGTTATTTGTGGTTTTAACCTTTTTAATTTTCATTATGCATTGTGTGTTGTGATTGAAGAACCCCCTTTAATCATCTAGCTTTCGATATTGGTAATTTGGGTATCGACATTTAGGGCCCTTGATTGATCATTAGGTGCATTTGACACAATAACATTGACTTCTTAGTTTGAAAGGTAGGTTTTTACAAACCTTGGTGATTTCAATTTGGTTCCATGATTGTCTTCAATGATTGAATGGTTTATTGCTTCATCGTTTATATCACCATTTGATTTTGAGAGTTGTCATTGCATTCGTTCTATTTTTTCATTTGGTTTTGTTTGGTGATTGATGGGTGTTCTTAAGATCTTTTGTGATTCCATCCATTCTTGCAAGATTGAACGAGTTAGGGCACCGGATTCACTTAGGGTTTTTTGAGTTTGTTGTTGTAGCGAATTAGGGTTTTTGAGTTTCTAATGTGGTTAGGGTTTGAGCTTGAAGCGTTGTTGAGTTCTTATGTAAATTTTTGTGGATGATTTGATAAATCATTTATAAACCTTAATTATATCTTTTTGGAGCCCTAGTTCATTTTTATGAGACTTTGATAATGATGTGAATGCTTTATAGAGGGCTTGAGGTTGTTTTGCGTACCTATATTTGAATTATGGCTCAAACACCTCAAAGATCATGAGTTTTAGAACATGAACCTAGACATAGTCGATTTCACGAAGTTGAAGAAATAATGATGAATCAAGAACTCCGTGGAATCCACGTACCCGCGGATTTTTCGAGCATTGTTTCCTTCAGAAAATCCACCTTTGGATGGGTTCTTCGAATCTGTTGTAGCATAAAAACCCTGAATTCATACGAGAGTTAGATTGATGCCTTAGCTCGGCCTTGGCAAAGAGTTAGAGATTATTACATAAAGCTTACAAGACTTTAGGAGTTTTATTTTGGTTGAAGTTTCATCCTTCGAAATTTTCATCATGTCGTGGATTCTCCGAGTTTCAATTCCTTTGGAAAAAATTTCATGCCACAGATTCTCTAAGTTTCAGTTCCTTCGAAAAATCTGCCTGCTTACAGATTCTTTGAAACCTTCAAGGCTTGAAAATCTTGAACTTTTGTATGCTAAGAGTGAGAGCTTGGATTCGATCTTATCATTAGGATGAAAATGGTTGCATGATGTTAGCAAGGGAATGATGATGTAAGTTTGAATTGAATTGATCTATTCAGAAAATTCATTATCCTCTAGATTCCCTGAGCTCACGTATCTTTGGATAATCCTCCTAGGGGCGAATTCCCTGAAATCCATCCATGCCCAAAATCTTTGAAGGTATGAAAAGCCCGAAGTTGTTTGATATGCCATTTTAAGGCTTTTGTGATGGGATTTTTAAGGTTCCCATGATGGTTTGAGGTTAATTGTGTAATGTTTATGGACTCTCATGGTTATCTTGATGATATGTTTGGATTCAATGCTTGATTATGCTTAATATCATGGTAATTGTTGTTTCTTTCTAATAGATGTAGGCCAAGTCCATTCAAGGGAAGGGATCTAAGGCAAAGACATCTAAACCTGGTCTAGAAGAACCTCAAAGCAGAGCTGAAAGGATAAATTATGATTTCAAGGGTATTTGGCCTGAATCTAAGATTCTTTCAACATGGAGCAAGATCAATGATACCAATGTGGGCCATGTAGATTATGATGATTTTAAACAAAGGATGTCTAGGAATGCACCTTTGAAGCTTGTTGAGATCATCACCCATACACGACTGGCTTAAGATGTAGGATTTCCACCCACACTACAGTATCCAAAGTTAGTTTTGGAGTGTACCAAGCACTATGATCTAGATAAGAGACTGATTATTGGTCCTCAAGGGAGGATTATGGCCAATATGACTAAAGAATCTATAGCAAAGACTTTTAACATCATATCACATCACAAGCTAGTAAGGATAAATATAAAGGAAGCAGAGGAATTTTATGCAAAGGATCTTGATAAGGCTTTGGCCATGATGAATAGTACTTGGATTGCTAAGCCAAAATCACACTACTCAAAGTTTCCCAAGCAATTGCACATGAGTAATTTTAAATTAGAATACAATGATATGATTACCCTCTTGGGAAGAATAGTGGGATTAGAGGAGGCTTTCATATTCAAAAATTGGATGTTTTATGTTATTACAAAAATTGTGAAGGGAACCCATTATCACTGGGTAGGTGTCTTAAGTGACAACTTGGACATACAATTGAGGAATGTGCAAGATACAAAGAAACTCACCATGACCTCCTACCTTGTATATTTGTTGGCCAAGAAGAATAAGTACAAAGGTTTTAGTTGCAAAGGATCCCTTGGAAAGGATAGGATATGTGATGTTTACCCTCAACTCCAATTTAATACTTCCAATTATAGGAGGGTAAATGATGCCTTTTTCATGTATATCACAAGATTGTTATAGGATGCACTACACATCATAATTTCAGCAGAGGCCATGGAATTAATAAGGAAATATGGTTGGTGGTTTGTTCAGTTTTCAAAGTTCTCCTATATCAAAGTGCAAGGATCACTAGTAGTGCCCATTAGATTGCCAAGGTATCCAACAAATAAGCTCATTTTGCTAGAATTAACTAGGCAGTTGGTGGCCTTTGATACAGTTATAAAATATATGCACAAGACAGGACTTGGAGTTGAGTTCCCATTAAGAATTGGAGTACTAGAAGCCTGCCCCTCTATTCAAAGTGCTTATCATTCTAAAATGGAGATGCTATAGTTTCATTTATATTCACATACAAATGGAAGTAACTTTGATCCCAATGGAATTGCTCAAAAGTTGGCAAGTAGAGAGTACAGGAACAAGATTCACATAGAGGATTATTGGGCCAATTGTAGAGATGAGTTTGAGGTTATTAAAAGAAGCTATTCTAGCTTATCCTTGAGAATGATTAGATTGCACAGAGTTTCCTATGTTCCTGACCAAGTAGAGGATGGAGATGATCCTGTGCAATATCATGACTATGAACCTTTTCAAAACAAACCACTCCTCCAATTAATTGGTCTAAAGATGAAATGGTTGACTTGGATCAACTGAATGAGCCGGTGTTAAAATATTCCAAGTTGTGGGTTAAGCATAAAATTTTGGAGCTGGAAGCAATAGGTATGAAGTTTACTTATGATCTTGTGGGTGATATGGACTCTCTTTGGAGGAAGAAATAGAGAACACCCAAGATGATGCTACTGAGCTTCATGAAGAAGAGAATGTAGAGAAAGCTCAATTCACAATCAAAAGAAGAACCAGAAGCCAAGATAAAAGTAAGGGACCTCAAAGACAGCCTGTAGCGAAAGTGAGAAATCCTTCAAAAGAAATAGTTGAAGGAGGTACCAACAAGGCCCAACCTTCCAAGAAGAGAAGGATTATTACTGAGGATCATAGTATGGAAAAATCAAAGAAGTCCAAGGTTGTTGAAGATGAAATCACCCAAACCAAAGTGGTTGATGTTGAGAGCTCAGGAGAAAAGCAACAAGTGTATGTGAGGAGAAGTTCTCCCAAGTAGAAAACACCTCCTGTAGAAGCCATGAAATACATGATGGAGGAAAAAGGAGTAGACACTAGAGAGGCGCCTACTGGTGATACTTCAAGATAAATAAAGAGAGCAACTCCAAGAAATAATTCTCCTCCTCCATCTCCAGTCCAAAATGTATAAGCTGATGAAGATATTGTCAATCAAAAGGGTAATGTTTCTAATGAACTCGGACAACAAATTGAAGAAGAGGACATCTCCAATAACCCTAAAGAGGATATGGGAAGTGAAGAATTACCCACACCCAAGAGTGGGAAATTAAGTGATTTTAGGAGGCAATTAGAAGAGAATGAAGTACAAAGTAAGGAGGCAACATCATAAGTGACAGTAGAAATGCCTTCCCAGCCTCTAGTGAAAGAACATATGGATATATCACATGCATAGGATAAGAATGAGGATAAGTATGATGTGGATGAAGAACAACAAAAGAAAGAGGAGAATAACAAGGATGCAAAGGAATGTTGAAGGTAATCCTTCCAATGGTCAGCAAGAACAGGATGTTTCTCAGGTGAATATAGAAATAGAACAATCAGCTACCCCAGAATGGTTGGAGAAGAGGCTGGAACAGAATTCCATCATTGTGGAGGATGAAACTCCTAACTAGGATAAGTTTTTGGAGAGTTGGGGACAGCCCAAAGAAAGGAAAAGAGCTAGAATAAGTTTACAAAAGATGAATTCAATAATAGAATTGTTCATGTTGCTACTCCTATAGGTGATAAATACAAAGATGAGGTAAGGCCCTCAGATTAAAAAGTAGAAACTATTAATCTTGTGCCTTCTACAAAGGAATAGGAGGGGGATCTTCAAGAATTAGTACAAACAATCCTCAAAAGGTTGGATAGTGAAACCAAAGAAAAGGAAGAGTTGCAAAGGCAACTAAGAGAAGTGCACAGATATGTTCAACATTTGGTAAAACCCCTACAAGAACAGAGTAGTGAAGGATCTTCATTTTTAGAAGGGTTATTATCAAAGGATGCTATATCAGAGATTAAGAGAATGAAATCTTCTATCTGGGACACTCAAGAATGGTTACATAGTGTGAGCCAGAGAGGAGATATGATGATTGAGAAGATACTGCATACGCTTGAAAAGGAAACATCTCTCCTCAAAAGCATAACTCAACTCATCATTGACTACCAAGCCCCCGATGATACCATTATTACTGAATTGAAGAAGGTATTTGAAGTCCCTAAGGATGTGTTGATCAAAGAGGGGGTACTTACAGTTGACAATATAGGCAGAGTCGTGGAATGGATAGAGACCTTTAATTTCATAAATGAGCTCAAAATCAAGGCATTAAAGAAAATATCTAAGGCCCAAAGTAAAGTTAAGGAGATCTCAAATAGTTGCAATACATTTCTAGAAATTGTCACTGGGAGGAAGGAATTTTGACAAAAGAATTTGAATGTCAAGCAATTGTAGAAATGGTGGCATGAGGTGTATGCTCCAAGCAGTGATGGACCTGTGATAAAAGATCAGCTTGAGGATGTTGCAGTTTACATTTTTAATCTGGACAAGTACCAGGGGCTTCATGGTGATAGGGAAAAGGCTTTGACAAAATATGGAGAAGAAATAAATACAATTAAAACAAGAATTAATTTGATACCAATCCCAGCCTAGGCCGACCTGGATGTTGTACTTTCAAAAGTAAAGGAACTTTCTAGAAGGGAAGGAGAAAAAGATAAAGGGAATGACTCAGCCTAGCTACCTTGGAGAATGTGCCTTCTGCATTGAGCTTTTTGGAGATTCAAGTCGGCTATTCTTTGATTTTTGTGCCAAGATTATATTTAATTGTAAAAAATTATCTTTTGGGCTGACCTTAAGTATTATTTCATTGTAAATTTAAATTATTGAATTTTAAAAAGTATCAAGGTCGGCCTATCTGGCTGACCTCATGCAAACCTAATTTAAGTTTCTCCTAGGCCGGCCTATCTGGAGGATTTCTATAAATTGAGGCTCTCTCCTCATTTGTAAGGTTGATAATGAATAGTGGATAGTTGATAGCACATAGTGAATAGCTGCTAAGTTGTTGATACTGCTACATTCTGAGGAACTTGAATTGTTGCAAATTATTGGTGAAGTGAATACAAGTGAAGACATTGTCTCTTGTTGTTCTTCTTTTTTTTATTTCATCTATGCATGGTTCTTATGACTCTAATCTATTATCTTTTGAGTAAGTCTTTTATGGTTAATCTTAGAACTAGTTGCAATTTTTGTATTTATGACAAAGTGTTTGAGGTGTTGAGGAATCTTCGGTTCATACTTTTAGTGATCTGTTGATTGTGGATTGTTGTGTAAAGTTAGTCTGGGCCTACTCTATTTTGTACTCAAGTTCAATTATGGATGTTTGAATGTATGTTTGAACATTTACAATCTGAAAATCATCTAATTCCTTTGGAGATTGCACTATCTTTGTGATACTATGGATATAATCTTGGTTAAACAAAGATTGGTTTTGGAAGATTGGTCCATCTTGAACACTGTTGTTTTCACAATTGATCATAGGTTAGTTTAGATATCTCTCTCTTAAACCCTTATCTTTTTCTATTTCTTTGTAATTATTTTAGAGCAAGATTCACAAAGCATCACCATTATTTTTACATTTTATGAGTATTGAAGCTTCCAACATTTTGTTCGTAAGGCCCCTTGTGATTACTAGCATTTTCACATATTATCACTGAGTTGTTTGTTGCATTGTCAAGACCTGACATTAGAGACCTTGAGGTTGTTTCTTGAGGCTTGTTGATAGAAACTTACCTTTCAAGAGATAGAGTACTTGTATTCTGTCTAAGTTGTTGTAGTGCTAAAAACACCATCAACGGTTATGAGTACTTCTTGTTACTTGTTAAAAATATGTCCTAATAAGGCTCTTTATTTAACACCTTATGAAGTGTTTATAGATAAGAAATATTTTGTTTCACATTTAATGGTTTTTGGCTTTAATACTTAGGTTCACATCCTGAGATAAAAATGATCTAAATTAGATCCAAAAGCATAAAGGTGTATTTTCATTGGATATGGTGAGAATGTTAAGGGTTTAAAACTTTGAAATCCACTAAACAATAAAATTATTTATTCTAGAGATGTGATTTTTAGGGAACTTAGATCATTTTTTTACCCTTAACAACCAAAATATAAATAAAAGGAAAGGATAGTACACTTTGAGATTAAGTAGGAAGATGCACTTCAAGAAGAACAAAGAGATTGATTTGGGGATGAGGAAGAAGAAGAAAAGAGTTCAAATGAAGAGTCTAATAAAACTAAAGAGGTTAGGGGAAATAACCAAGAAGTTCAACAAACTCAACAACAAGAAGAGACTTGTACTCCTTTTCTTAGGAGATTCACACGACGATAAAATCTAGTTGACAAGTATAGCCCACTAGGTTTTCATTATATATTTTCTTTATTGAGGTTTAATAATTAACCTAGACCTTATAGGGAAGTTATTAATGCATATGATAGTGATTATTGGATGCAAGCAATGAAAGAGGGGATGATGGCTTTAGACTCTTGTAACACCTAGGAGCTTGCATATTTACCCAATGAAAGGAAGGTCATTTGTTGTAAATGGATCTTTATGAATAATTTTGGAGTATATGGTTCATTAAAGAGGTACAAGGGTAGACTATAACCAAGAGATGCTCCCAAAGAAAGGGACTTTGTTTTGGTGAAATACTCTCTCTTGTTGATAAATTATCCTTGATTATATTTCTTTTATCCATAGCTACTACTAATGATTTTGAAATTGATCAAATAGATGTTAAAACTATAGTTTAATATGGAGACTTGGAAGAGGAAATTTATATACAATAACTTAATTTTTTTGAGGAAAAAGGGAAAGAACACTTGTTTTTCAAGTTAAAATATTCTCTTTATGATTTAAATTAATCTTGGATGTGGTATCAAAAGTTTGATTCACTTTTTTACATTATATATTGATAATAATATACTAATTGTTGTCATGCATGTAGATATGTTATTTTTAATAACACCAAGGGTATGAGTAGTGAGCTAAAAGGTAAAGTTTTGTGTGCACTTTAGATGAAATGTCTTTGGGTAGCAAGGTATTGGGAATAGAAATAAGAAGAGATTGAGAAAATAGAAAAGTTTGGTTATCACAAAGTAAGCATGTTCATACTATTTTAAACATGTTTAGTATGCAATATTGTAAGCCAGTTAGAATTCCTTCACCCCTTGGCACTAATATTTCATTATATGTGTGTCCCAAGAGTGAATAATTTTTAGGATATATGTCTAATGTATCCTATTCTACTATTATAGGAATCTTAACTTATGCAATGGTTTGCACTATGCTAGATATTTCCCAAGCAATGAGAGTTTTGATTAGGTTTTAATTTACCCTTGGTAGGGAATATTAAAATTATATGAAAAAGGTGTTAATATATTTTTATGGTACTTATAACTATTGTTTATTTTATTCTAGCACTAATGATGTGGTTAAGATATTGGAAATACATGGTTTTGTTGATGCAAATTGGGTAACTAACTTACACAATCGAAGGTCGACTAGTGAGTATGTGTTTACTTTGTTTGGAGGAGCAATTTGAGCTAGATGAGTGAGAGGAAAACTATGGCTGTTTTATCCAGCACTAAAGAATACTATATGGTTGTTACCCCTATTTCTAAGGAGTAATTTTTGTTACAAAGTTTATTTACAGGTATTGGTTTTGATTGTAAAACTATTTAAATTTGTTGTGATAGCTAGACTATAATTTGTTTGGTGAAGAGTTTTATGTATCATGCATAGACTAAAGTATATGGATGTATAATATTGTTTTGTTCATGAAATAATTGCTAATATAAAGATAGAGTTGAAAGATATTGAAACTTAGGAGAATTTTATAGATTCACTTACTAAACTCGTGAGAATAAAAAAAATTACATGGTGTAGGGAGGCCATGGCCCTTGTTCCTAGTACTTAGTTGAATTATGTATTCCTATGGATGTATTTACAATGTATGATGTAAAGTGGGAGAATTTTAGGATAAAGGTGTCATCAACCTTATAAATTTGATGCATTTAACTACTCCTAATATTATTTTTAAATTTTTCATTAGGGATGAGGTATTCACCATTAGCAATTTAAAAAATTTACCATTAGGGTTTTACTGATATAGTAATTTTTTTATTTGGGGTCTATAACTATTTTTTATCAATATCGAGTTACTATTTACTAGATAAATATCTTGGAGGTTATAGTGATTTTGGGTGCCCAACTTCTCATATGGTTGTTATGACACCTTGTGAGGCTATTATTAAAGCTAAAACATCCTTTGGCTATAATCAATAGTCACCTACAAACTAACAACAACTAGGCAACCAATTCTAGAAGGTGAGTAAATTGGTTACAACTTACATTATCCTATGTCTAGATTCTTGTATTTTTCAAGGAGGAGCATTGGGATTTGATAACCAACTTGGATTCCCCATTTAGGGGATTGAAAATGATATATAAGAAATTCTTAAGGTGGTGGTAGTAAGACAATACATTTAGCAAGTTATTTATATTTACATAGGTGTTTAAGGATTGAAGATAGAAGAGGAGAAAGGAAGGAATATATGTAATCTTTATTTTGAAGATAATAAAGACTTGGGCCTCTCATCTTGGTGGATTTTTTTTCTCAAGAGGGTTTCTCCATGTAAACGTTGTGTTATGTGTTTTTATTTTATTCCATATTTCTTTGTGTTGATTTAATTTTCTTTCAATCTCTATTTGGTTAACTACTAGATAAAATAAAATTTATAGTTGTACTCAAATTTCTATTTTATAGTTGTTCACCTTAATTTCTAATAATGGGAGATAGGTTTTGGGAACAACCTGTGTTGGCTCAAGAAAAAATATTTTAGGACTTGAAAATGGACTAATATGATAATGGGAAAACACAATTCTAAATCACTTAGATGAGGGTTTGATATGGAAATTACTAATAACTCTCAAAGTTGGAAAATAATGGCTTGCATTCATAAAGGTGTATGGGAAACATAAAATAATGAAGACTTAATGATAATGAAAGGGGATAGAATAAATTTTATATATTAGAATAATTGAGGTAAGTTGTTAGAGGTTTTGAGAGAAAAAGAGAGGAAATGAATACACCCAAAGAATATGGCTTCAACAATGGAGATGGAGAGAATGGGAGATATCTAAAACTAGATTCAAATGGTATGGGAAATGCATGGTAATGGATTGCATGTGTGTGGGGGAGAGATATGAAGAGGATTCTAAAAATATATAAAAAAAAAAGTGATTTCCAAATAAAAACCACAAAAGAAAATAGTTCACCCTATAAAAATCCTTGGAAATCAATCATCTACTAATGAAGATATTGTTACAAAATTACATAATGGCTAATTTAAAGTTATGTAAGAGGTTGGGTATGAAGCTAGCTCACTCCTAAATCAATAGTAGGATGTCATCTTTGAAAAAAGATAGCAAAAATAAAATAAAAAGTTTAGTATTTTACTTTTTCTATCTAAAAATGAGATAAAGATAGTTTGATTTAAATAACCTTCTAAGGAAAATCAAGGATGAAAACTAAGTAGATTGAAATTTCTATTAATTAATGAGCTTGTGTTCCAAATTACTGGCAAGCAGATGATAAGTCAAAGTTTCCCTATTATATGTCAAATTATGGGCATTATCTATGACTAAGAATTAGACCCAATATTTTAGGAGAAAATAAGCTCAAAATGGTATCTTATGGTGGGTGGTCACAATAATTTTGAGCTCAACAAGGTAGGTTTTGTTGAACACCTAGAATATTGAGAGGGGGTTGAATCAGTATTCTTTGAAACCACTTCAACATTTAAACATTCATTCCATATAACATATTCAGTTTGTAGAAGGAAAGGAAAGCATTAAAACAACCATCAACATCACATAACACATGAACACCATATTTTTACGTGGAAAACCCAAAACGGGAAAAACCACGTTGAGGATTAGCTCACAATATATTATAACTCATTATAGTATATTATAGAAGTGCTCACTACAGGTGGACTCATTGTCCACTGAAAGAAGGAAAGATAGAAGAGAGTGGTGGCTCACAACCAAGATTTGAACTATTACAAATGCATCTACAACATGTTGGGATATAGTTCCAATGAAGCTCAATATGTTGACTTCATACGCTTCATATTGATTTGCACTAACACTTTGCTTTGCGTTGTATTCACCTTATACTCGCACAATTCGCATCAACAATTATATAATAAATGTATCACTATCATCAAAACATTGAAAAATATCTTACATATATATCTACTTCATCCACAAACACTTAGAACATCAATTAGGTCGACCTAATTAGATGTATTATACAAAATATAACTTGTCAGCTCACCATACACACATACACAGTTCGTGTTGAGATTCAAAACTTCTAACCAATCAAAATAGGTCAACATGGACCCAAAATAGTTCCCACATAATGTATCAGTACTTAAACAACCTTCACATTATTTACATCATATTAGGTTGGCATTGGTAATGACCTAACATAGAAATTTTCCAACTATACATCCACAAACTGACATGCGGACCTCCAAACTTCATGCCGTTTAGAATTCACACTTTACTAGCATTTGTCAACATCTCTGTAAATTTGCAAAGCCGGATACCAATCCGTGGAGAAGTGCGGATTCATCAAAACATGCATATTGTATTGGTAGCACTATAACTACCAGACTGAAACTTCTTTCATTCATATCTTCAACACCAAAAGTCAAAAACATATGAAATTCTAGATTTACACTCTTTTAACATCCAACAAAATTACCCCAAAATTGCAAAGCGAGATTTTACACAATGGACCAATGTCGATCAAAATTTTGGATGTCCTATACACCAAAATACTTTTTTGACACTTAACCAATTTTCCCTCCATCTATCTTCACTGGATCAAACCTTCTTGCAAATATCCATTGGATAACCATCTCAAAAACATGCTCAAGTTGTACAAACTGATCTACATGATGATCTTCATACTGGAATATTGTTGCAAGAATGGAAAGATTGAAGGTGTTGTCAATGATATCAACTGGTCAATTGGTTAGCAACTGATTGTTGTCATTAGTGTCATAGATACAGGTTATCAGTTGTATTGTTTGAGGATATTGATAAAATTGTAATGAAGACATGTTGAAATTGTTCAATAGTTGCTCTAAGTTTTTCTCTGAATTTTCTCCTATATTTGTATGGTTCATATATGTTGATCATGGTTGTTGGAAGCTACTATATCCTGATTTTTGGCTATTGATTCATTGTACTGTGCGAGTTGTATTCACCAGTTGTGAACTGTGGTTTTTTGTGTTTCTGGTTGAGGTTCGGGAGAAATATTGTTGGTCTGGATTTATCTTTGATAAAGTCTTATGACTTGCAATTCTAGAGTTGAATTATTTTGATTGTATTGAAGATAATTTTGGTATCTCGAAAGTTTGTGCTTAATTATTTTGTGTTTTACACTGGTTTGGCTGACCTTGTGTGAAATACTACTTTCAGAATTAGAGAAGCGTGTTGGATCTATTTCGGTCCTGATGAAGAGTGTGTTTGGGTCACCCTCATTGTAATTCCACCCTAGAATGTTTTGGCATCGACCCAATTTGAATTTGAATTTGGATGGCCGAATTTGGACAACTTTCAAAGTTGAAGATGGTATAAATGCAGAATGAGTTAGGGAAGAAGAAGCAAAGAAAAGGACAAAGAAAATAAAGACAAGAGTGCAAGAGAATAGAGATAAGTGTGAATCATTGTGTCTGTGATTTGAGTATGGCAGATCAATGTGAAGCCTAAATGTTGAGTTTCTGAAAGCACTGAGTTGAAGGTGCACTCTATCATTTGTGCATGTCTTCAAGTGGATTGAGTGAATTGTGGTGGAATCCTTTGTTGCATTGAGATTTTCTTCTCTCTATAACAAGTCTTCTTTATCTTCTTTGTATCTCTATGGCAGTGAGCCCTCTAGGTTGTTGGCCCTGTTGGATAGTAAGTCCTTGTTCTAGATAGTGAGTCCTTGTTTTGGCAGTGAGCCTTGTTTCTCAGGAAGTGAGCCTCTTGTAATTGGTTTTGATATTCTCTAGAGTGTGATTTAATCCTCACCATGGTTTTTCCCTTATTGGGTTTTCCACGTAAATCTGGTGTTACTATGTTTATGTGATGGTTTTCAATTTTTGCACTAGTATTTAATGTTTAATCTGCTAAGCAGTGTTAAGGTGTAGTTCTGGTGAATGAAATAAATTTTAAATCTGTGATAATTGATTCACCCCCCTCTTAGTTGTCTTGTTCAACAATTGTGTAAGGAAAGCAGAGGTGCGGAAACAACTATCCTAACGTCAAAACCACAGGGAAGAATGCAGACAGTGCTTTTAATTTTCAAATTACAATCCAATTAAGACACACATGAAAGATTTACAGAAACAAAAATAATACACAAAGACAATGAACAACAAATTTACGTGGGAAACCCTTTCGGGAAAAAACCCACCACACCAAGCTGAATTTCTTTGAATTACAGTAACAAACAATTACATACAATGCAGAGATACAACTCTCTGGTATCAGTTCACAGTAGCTTCATTCATTGTTCAATCTCTTACAGAAATGCTCTCAACAATCCGATTTTTTCAAACTCAGAATCGATCCCTTAAATCTTATCGCATTCTGATTTTTATCTTTTGTTCATCCTTATCCGCCATTACCCATCGTAGAAATTTTCCTCTCGAGCGTTGATTTTTTCTTGCATGCAGTTCAGCTCCAGCGTCGCAACTGTTGCAAAAATCCAATCGCCAACTATTTGAATTTTGCTTCCTCTGATTGGTCCATGAGACACCACATAGGATAGTCAAATAGTCAAGGAAACATTCAACTAAGTTCGCATGTCGGTGAGACACAAGAAGTGTCTCCCCGATGCTCAAAGGCTTCACTATCGATATCGGCGTAGGTTCCAACAGTCGGCAAGACGATATAGCGAATGCCACAAGTCATACCGAAACCACCGATATCCATTTCATTCCTATCGGCAAGAGTTTCCTCATCGGCAAGACTCATACCGATGCTCACAAGTCACAATGACCTCTACCTTGCTATCGGCAAGACTACCGCAGTTCGCCAAGACTTCATACCGAAGTCTTCAAGTCATGCCGACATGAGTATTCCATTCGGTGAGACAATCATCTTTCGCCAAGAAATCACACTGAGCTCTTCATGTTATACCAGAGCATTCAACAGTAGGTGAGACTTATCGCTTTCACCGAGACATCACACTGAGGTCTCAAGTCATACCGAGCGCCAAATAATAGTCGGCAAGACTTTACTGCTCACCAAGAGGTTACACCGAGACTTCTTAGTCACACTGAAGCATCTGATAGTCGGCAAGACATTCGTCTTTCACCAAGACATCACACCGAGTTCAACATGTTATCCTGAAGACCATATGCTATCGGAGAGACATTCTTTAGTCGCTGGGACTTCTTCCCGAGTGTTCAAGTCACCCCGAAGCCCCTAGTCACTATGAGTCTCCCCGACGCCCGATAAGAGCATTCTGTTGGCCAAAGATCTCCACTCGACAAAAGGTCACAGCGATAGACTTCATTCGGAAAGACATCAACTCTGTCTCGGCGACATGAACATTCCAAAAGGATTCAGAGCAACTAGTCAGCCAGACATGAATAATGTCACAGTGACTTTTCCCTTCAGGAGTTACATGTTAGTATGGATTGAGGCACATATTCCAACAAATTGGTATCATAGCTTGGTTCCTTAGTGAAGAGATTAACCACTCAAGGAAGGTCTTGGATGGCTGGCAAGATGACTTATGATTATCTAAGGTTCAATGGAACTAACTATGTTATCTAGAAAATATTGATGGAAGAATATCTGGAGTATTGAGGATATGATGTGGAGAAATCTTACAAGAATCCTTACACTCCTACTAATGGTCTGAGCACAGCTGATGAGATCAAAGCACATGAAGTGAACAATAAGGTGAAGTACATTTTGAAGAATAGTCTGGTACATTCTAAGTTGATTAAGGTTCAAAATCTGAAGACTGGGAAGGAAGTCTAGGATGCTTTGGAAAGGGTGCATGAAGGTGATGAGAGAGTTAAAGAGGAAAAATTACAGAATTTGGAGACATAGTTTGAGCTTTTGCGCATGTCTGAAGATGAGAATGTTAAAGCTTATGTACAAAGATTGGATGAGATAGTGGCTAGAATGCGAGGACTTGGTGCTACTATAGATGAAACCAGAATTGTAAAGAAGATTCTTAGAACTCTCCCTGATGCTTACAGTGAGAAGGTGTGTGCTATTGAACAAAGTATAGATTATAAGACCTACACTAAAGATTTGTTGTTGGGATTTTTGACATCTTATGAGATGAGGAAGCCGAGTCTCAGGAATGGATGCAAATCAGAAACTGCTTTTAAGGCAACAAAAGATGAAGATACGGATGAAGAAAAAATTGATGAAATAGAAGCTAACTTTGTGAGAAGGATGAGGAAAGGTTCTGGTAAGTATGAAGGTAAGTTACCCTTTAAATGCTTTAGTTGTGGAGAAATAGGTCATTATGTTACAAAGTGTCTGGAAAGTGCTAAGAGAAATAAACAAAGACATGAGAAAGAAAAGAAAGGAAAGAATATTAATAGAGCATATTATGTGAATGAGAATGCTAGCATATCTTATGAAGATTCTAAGTATGAAGATCCCGATGATAATGAATGTGTGTTCTTGGCTATAAAGGATGAACCTACTTCTGCTAATTCTGAAAAATAGGTAAAGGAAAGCCCTCCGAAGAAGGAGAAAAAAGAAGGTATTGTTATCTCTGCCCTACATGCTAAACAAGAAAAGAGCTATTGGGTTGTTGGTAGTGGTTGTTCAAATCACATGACTAGTGATAAAAGTGAATTTTTTAAGCTTGAAAAATATGATGGAGGCTTGGTTATGTTTGGAGATGATACTGGTGCTAAAATTTGTGGGATAGGTTTAGTAAGTTTTGATGGAAAGCATAATACTGATGATGTCTACTATGTAAAGGGATTAAGGCATAATCTTTTGAGTGTTGGTCAAATGTGTAGTAAGGGATATGATCTTGTGTTTAAGGACATGAGAGCTGTGAGATTGGGAAAGGATCCAGAACATTGAATGTTGCAGGAAAGAAATTTGAAGGAAATATCTATCAACTCAAGGGTGTTGATGGACGATGCTTTATGACTCAGATTAATGACAACTGGTTATGGCATAGAATAATTTGTCACATGAATTTTGATAACTTGGCAAGGATTAGTGCAATTCAGGTCGTGAGAGATTTACCAAGAATTACAAAGCTTGTTAATGTTATCTGCAGGAATTGTCAGTTTGGAAAGCAAGCAAGAAGTCACTACAGATCGAAGGAATTTATTTCATACAGATCTTTGTGGTCCTACAAGAGTGAGAAGTCTACAAGGTGAAAGGTACTTTATGCTTTTGATTGATGATTATTCTAGATATACATGGGTTACATTTATTAGAGAGAAATCAAATGCATTAGATAGATCCAAGACATTCAAAGCTATGGTTGAAAATGAAGTAAAATTGAAGATAAAATGCTTAAGGTCTGACAGACATGGAGAATTCACCTCACATGAGTTTAATATGTTTTGTGAAGTGCATGGAATAAAGAGATAGTTATCTGCTCTAAGAATTCCTTAGCAGAATGGAGTTGTTCAAAGGAAAAATAGAACAGTTCAAGAGGTTGCTAGATCAATTATTACTGAGGCTGGTTTACTGGAATTTTACTAGAAAGAAGCTATTTATGCTATTGTTTATGTATTCAATCGAGTTCAAGCAAGAGAAAACAATACAAACACCCCCTATGAGTTATGACTTGGAAGAATTCCTACTATTAAGTATTTCAAGGTATTCAGAAGCAAATGTTATATTAGAAGAGATGAAGAAACTTTAGGGAAGTTTGATGCAAGAAGTGATGGAGGCATTTTTCTTGGATATTCCACTAAAAGAAAATCATACAAATGTTTCAATAAAAGGCTGAGAAAGATTGTAGAAAGTGAAAATGTCAAGGTTGATGAGACTGTGAAGAATTCAATTGACATTGATGGATATGAATATGATGAACCTGGTTGTGTAAGAATTGAAGAGATTGTGGAAGAACGGGAAAAGGACGAGCAAGAAGAGAAGAATGAACAAAATGAAAGAGAAGAAGATGCTCTGGTGATGTCACCTAAGACACCTAGATATGTATAGAAGAATCATTCAAAAATTCATATTATTGGAGACAAGACTAAAGGAGTATTAACTAGAATTAGAGTTGTTGTTGGAGTTAATCTGTGTTTACTTTTTGAGATTGAACTGAAGATTGTAAGTGAAGCATGTAAAGATGAAAATTGGATGGAAGCTATGAAAGAAGAACTTATGCAGATTGAGAAGAATCAAACTTGGGAATTTGTCCCAAGATCGACAGATAAAAACATTATTGGATCAAAATGGGTATTTAGAAATAAGTTGAATGAGAATGGAGAAGTGGTTAGAAGAAGTGGTTAGAAACAAAGCAAGGCTTGTGTGTAAAGGTTATTCACAAGTAGAAGGCATAGATTTTCAGGAAACTTTTGCTTTGGTAGCAAGAATGGAAGCTATAAGGATGTTCTTAGCATTTGTAGCTCATAAAGATTTCAAGGTCTATCAGATGCATGTCAAGACAACATTTTTGAATGGTGAGCTAGAAGAAGAGTTCTACATCGAACAACCAGAAGGATTTCAGTTGTTAGAGCAATTGGATATGGTGTGCAGATTGAAGAAAGCTTTATATGGATTGAAGCAAGCTCCTAGAGCTTGGTATGCAAGGTTGGACAGGTATTTGATTCAGCGAGGTTTCAACAAAGGTATGACAGATAGTAATCTATATGTAAGATTGAAAATGACAAAATATTGATTGTAGTTGTATATGTTGGTGACATTATCTTTGGAGGAAATGAAAATATGTGCAAGATGTTTGCGGAAGAGATGCAAAAAGAATTTTAAATGTCTATGTTTGGACAGATGAATTTCTTTCTTGGGCTACAGATCAATCAAACAAAGAAAGTAATTTTTATTTCATAGTCTAAGTATGTGAAAGAGATGTTGAAGAAGTTTGGGATGGATGGTTCCAAACCGATATGTACTCCTATGGTGACTAGTTTCAAATTGGGTAAATATGATGATTCACCTAAGGTTGATCAAAGCAAGTATAGATCTATGGTTGGTGGACTACTATATTTGACTGCTACTAGATCAGATATTATGCATGTTGTTAGTCTTGTGGCTAGATTTCAAGAAGATCCTAAGGAAACACATGTTGCTACTATTAAAAGAATATTTAGATATTTGAATGGCACTCTAGATTATGGATTATGGTATCCTAGAGATACTGACTTTACTCTAAGTGCTTATACAAATGCAGATTGGGTTGGATGTGTATATGACAAAAAGAGTACAAGTGGTGGTGCATTCTTTCTTGGTTACAGATTGGTGGCATGGTTGAGTAAAAAACAAGATTAGTCTACTTGTCTACTATTGAAGCTGAATATATTGTTGTTGCATCTTGTTGTACACAAGTTCTATGGATGAAACAAACATTGAAAGATATCACAATGGTGTATGATGCTCCTATTTCTATCTTCTGTTATAATACAAGTGCAATTAACATTTCAAAGAATCCTTTGATGATCTCGAGGACAAAGTATATATCTATCAGATATCATTTCTTGAGAGAGAAGGTCATGGAGAATGAAGTAAAACTTGATTATGTTCCGACAAAGGATCAGGTGGTTGATATATTTACGAAGGCTCTTCCTAAAGATACTTTTGAGTATCTCTGAGAGAAGTTAGGGGTCATTTCCCCTCCTTTCTTGAACTAGATGCATATGGATATGCATCAGTCTGGTGGATCTATGGATCTATCTTTTTTTTGGACTGATGTTTTGGTGGCTACCTCTCAGGGGGAGCAGGTAGTATCAGGTGTTATCATTGTGTGTATTATGTTTTCTATGTCAAATGGGAAATCAATGTAAAATATTTGTTGCCTTTGAAATTGATGTCAAATGGGGAGAGGAAGCATGTGAAAAAAAGGGTGAGGAAGCATGTGAAAAAGGAGAAGTATGTGAAAAAGAAGAAGAAGGAAATAGGAAGAATATAAAAGACTATCTACTAAGGGGGAGAAACAGAAAGGAACTGAAAGAAAAATATTGAGAATTGTATTCAAAGTTGTATGGTGTCTTTGATGGTTTTTCACATCATGTGTTGCCATCAATGATAAATGGGGAGATTGTTGTAAGAATGGAAAGATTGAAGGTGTTTTCATTGATGTCAACTGGTCAATTAGTTAGCAACCAATTGTTGTTGTCATTAATGTCATGGATACAAGTTATCGGTTGTATATGTAAAGGATATTGAGAAAATTATAATGAAGACATGTTGCAAGTGTTCAGTAGTTGCTCTGGGTTTTGCTCTGGATTTTCTCATATATTTGTGTTGTTTAGATATGTTGATCATGGTTATTGGAAGCTGCTATATCCTGATTTTTGGCTATTGATTCATTATATTGTGTGAGTTGTGTTCACTAGTTTTGAACTATGGTTTTTTGTGTTTCTAGTTAAGGTCTGGGAGAAATATTGTTGGTCTGTATTTCTCTTTGATGAAGTCTTATGGCTTGTGGTTCTAGATTTGAATTATTTTGATTATATTGAAGATAATTTTGGTATCTAGAAAGTTTGTGCTTAATTGTTCTATGTGTTTTACACTGGTTTGGCCAACCTTGTGTGAAATACTACTTTCGGAGTTAGAGAAGCGTGTTGGATCTATTTGGGTCCCGATGAAGTGTGTGTTTGGGTTTCCCTCATTTTAATTCTACCCTAGAATATTTTGGCACCAACCTAATTTGAATTCAAATTTGGATGGCTAACTTTGGATATGTTTCAAAGTTGAAGATGGTATAAATGCAGAATGAGTTAGGGAAGAAGCAAAGAAGAGGACAAAGAAAATAGAGACAAGAGCGTAAGAGAATAGAGATAAGTGTGAATCAGTGTATGTGTGCAATGCGAGTATGTCAGATCAATGTGAAGCCTAAATGTTGAGTTTCCAGAAGCAGTGAGCTGAAGATGCACTCTATAATTCATGCATGTCTACAAGTGGATTGAGCGAATTGTGGTGTAATCTTTTTTTGCATTGAGATTGTCTTCTCTCTATAACAATTCTTCTTTTTCTTTGTAGCTATATGTCAATGATCCCTTTGGGTTGTTAGCCTTGTTGGACAGTGAGTCCTTGTTCTGGACAGTGAGTCCTTGTTTTGGCAGTGAGCCTTGTTTCTCAGGCAATGAGCCTCTTGTAATCAGTTTTGATATTCTCTATAGTGTGAGTTAATCCTCACCATGGTTTTTCCCTTATTAGGTTTTCCACATAAATATGGTATCAGTATGTTTATGTGATGGTTTTCAATTTTTGCACTAGTTTTTAATGTTTAATCTGCTAAGCAGTGTTAAGGTGTAGTTCTGGTGAATGAACTAAAGTTTAAATCTATGACAATTGATTCACCCCCTCCTCTCAGTTTTCTTGTTCAACCAATACAATGTTAACATCAATGACAACACTGAACTGTATATTATGCAACTTATACTCATACTTCATGCTCATGTTTCCAACAAACAAATCAATGACAAACTCCTTATCTTCTAACAATATTCCCCTTTTCATTGATGGCAACATGCCAAAACTACTCTCCCCCTTTGACATCAAGGGAAAAGGGTGCATACTTATATATCTTCTCCCCTCTTTACATAATTTTGTATCTACCAGATTGCATACATGCATACTCATGTTTTCCCACTAACTAATATATGCATATATATACAAACCTAAAACTTTGTTGACTCCCCCTAACTGTGCTATCCAACAAAAAATTATACTTAAAAATTTCCTTATACCATCTGTATATGTACACTGAAATCTAAATAATAAACTAAAATATGTAAAAAGAAAGAAATACATTCACCCGGAGGAAGCATTTGACTCTTGTATCTTTTCAAAATGGGATTTCCATTCTTTCTTTCCTTCCTCCCAACTCTTCTTGGTTAGGCCAAGCATTCTGCTCTAGGTTTCAAACTTCATCAAGAGTTTTTCACCATCATCTGAAGTGTTGGGTGTCTTGTTTAGCTTTGAGGCTTTATCAGCACTTAATAAGGCATTGGAAATAGGTGTGAACTTAGGGTTCACCAAATCCTTGAGATGACCAAATTGCATTATAATATTTTATTTTTGACCTTGCAGTTCGAAGAACTACTCATGTAGATTTTCAATTATAGACCTTGTGTTTCCATCCAAATCTTGTATTAGATCATAAGCACTGGAAGCCTTATCAATTTGGGACTCAATAGATTCCATCTCATCTTTTATGCTCTTTGTAGAGCTCAGCCATTTCATACAGAATTGGAATAAAACTTTATCTTCTGCCACAAAATCCTATACACCTTTAAGATTTTCCTTGAATTTATTGTGTGCAGTAGCACACTTCTCAGTTATATCCACCAATCTCTTGTCATTTACCATTTTCTCTAATTCTTTATCTAATTTCCATTTCATTCCATTAGCATATTCCTTGAATGGATCAAGAAAAAAATTTAGATTGTCCATACCAAATAAGGAGTTATCAATACTTACACCAGGTATGGCCTCATGCAAAATTCTTACTACCTCATCAATCATCTATCCACTCTTTTGATGTGTCTCTATAATTTAATTATGGGTAGATGCATGAAACACATCACCAAATTGAAGCTTGTGAAGGGGAGAAATCTTGTTCATGTCCACATACCCCTATTGTGTTGGAAGTTGCAATAACTAGGCAGACACTACAAATTGGAACTGTAACTGTATGCTTAACAAATTCTTTAACAAATCTCTGAAGGAATCAAAAGATTCACCAATAGTCTTTACATTCTCCTTTACATCCTTCTCAAGTTCAATGCCTCTTCCTTGTCACCAGTGTTAACCGATGTCTCCTCATCCTTCTTTTCATCATTGTCGGGAGCACCCTCATCCTTCTACTCCTTCTGCACATCTTCACCAATAGATTTATCCTTGTTATCCAGAGGAATTATTGTCTCTAGGTGGCCTTGAGCATCTTTAACATTCTCCTCAGATACCAAAGGAGGTATTTGATGATCTATAGTATTGTCATCCTTTGAAGTGTATTTTCCTTTGCAATGTCTTCTCTAATAGCTCCTTCTTCTTCAACATTCTCCTCTCCTGCAACATTTTCTTCTACAATTTCTTCCACTTCCAGAAGAACGTTACCATGCGCATTACCTTCTTCAGTTTCATGCTCATGTTGAGCATCATTATGTTGTGCTTCTTCTTCAATGTTCACATCCAGAGTTGGCATATCAACATGCATTTCTTTTGTGCTCTTTGGAGTCATCCCTAATCTTTGTGCTAATGTTGCAAATTTCTCCACTATCTTGTTCTAGAGCCTTTTGAGATCATTCTGGTCTCTTCTCATGAGGGTGGTCACCCTTTGCTTCATTCAGAACTCCTTGTTGTACAACTTAACCAATGTGGCTTTATTTTCTTCTAAGAGAGGTGCACTGATCTTTTCCAATGCAAAATATTTTTACTTTTCTTCTTCCTTTGTAGCATCTTGCCTCCTTGCAAGTAGTACATTCCTTAGATCTTCAGGTAGCTACTTCTCAATATTCTGCATATTAACTTCTAATGCAACAATATATCTGACAATTTCTTCTCCAATGGTGGCTTTGTCCACCTCCTCAACATTATTATATAATGCAGCGATCTCTTCTACCATCTCATGCTCCACAATCCTATTAAATATAGCATCAAGTTTCATAGGGCTATGTGCCCTTACCAAATTATTTTTCTTCTTCTTCTTCTTCTTCTTCTTGTCTTCTAGTGGATTTTTCTCCTTACCGAACTCTGCTTTCTTTTCTATCATTTGCATCACAAAAGCTTGCTTTTCTTTTTCAACTTCTTCCTATTCATTTGTATCCACAATATCTATTCTCACTTTCTTTGCACTAGCTTCTCCTTGTGAAGCTTTAGTCTTCCTTTTTCAAACCAATTATGGTCCTTCTTCTTCTTCTTCTTCAACATTCACTCCCAAGTATTTTTTGCTTGTGTTCTTTTCTTTTAATATCCTTCTTGTAGGTTCAATTTTTTGTTGTGTTTTTGAAGCAACCTTTTCCTTTTCAATCCTCTTCTATTTTTTCATCGAAGGAGTCTTCTCCTTTAATGGAGTGCTTACAAGTTCTTTTCTTTTCTCCCTTGAGGTAGCCTTAGTCCCAGAGGACTTGGGGGCAATCAAAGGATTGGTAGTTGTTCGACCAGATCTCCTAATACTTGATGATTCTCCTAATGAGCTAGACATGTCTTTTTTCCTTCTCAATTTTTTTTTTGGTGAGGCCCATTGCCTCTACAAATTGTGGGGTCATCTTCTCAACTGTCTTACTCATTTGCTTTTTCCTTTAGTCCATGTGAACTTTCATGGACTTCTCCTCATAGGTTTCATACCTCTCTTCAGAGGTGTCCCTTGGTTGGCTCAACATGTAGTTTGTAGTCCCTACAATATCTACTTTAGCGATTTCATATCCCATTTCTGGGATCCATATTTTCCTAGGCTCAACAACATTTATGATGCACTCATTCTTTGTCACCAAGAATGTAATTTCATTTTTGTACTTTTCCACCATCTTCTAAGGAATCCTTTCTCTTGCTTGCATTCTCTTTTAGAAAATTATGAAGAATCCTAAAAGAGCCTCATCATGTGCCTCTGCATCACTAATACCTCTTAGAAATTCTTTGATTTGTTGTGCTATCGATCTTTGTTTTAACCATACAACACTCTTTGTACTGGGTAGCTCTCTCAAGAAGTAAAACAACAAACATATGATCAATGTCCTATATTTGAAACTTGGATATTTGGAATCCTTTGTCTTTTGCAAATTCTCCATCAGTTGTGCTCTCAGTAGCTTGCACAAATCGAAGGCCATACCATTCACCACCATTTCATATGTTGTGTTAATTGTGGTGGCCTAAACTGAATTCTCTTTGTTAGAGAAGTAGATCTTATAACCAATCATCATCATGGCATACTTGACCATAGTATTTTTTATGCCCTTGGTGGTCAAGGCTCTCCTATCATACTTTGCACCTGTAAGCTCCATTACAACTTCATTTTTTATTGACTTAAGCACCAGAACTGGTCCAATTGAGCACAATCTTGTAAAAACACTAAATACCTCCTTGGTAATCAAGTTGGGCATATTTTTCCATATAAATTTATCATGAATATGGCTTAGTGTGATTCTCACCCAAGCATCATCATGGAAAAAGTTGGGAAAACCTTGCCAAACATTGAGCTTCTTCATTACTAAGTTCTAGTATTTAGGCTTTAGTGCAAAATCTTCGTCGGTGAGTTCATTCACCCACACATCACCAAGTTTAGAGCGATCATACTCTTCCAATTTTCTTTCAATGTAAATCATTATGTCTTCAGTGTGCAAAACACCATACGGGACCCTCGAAAATACATTGTCTAGGTTGACCTCCATAGATTTATTAGGATGTTTCTTAAACTTTGGTCAGGGTCGTTATGATACCTCAACAACCCTTGGAGTATCCATTTCGATTGTTTCAAAATACTTTATGAAAAACTAGGGCAAATAGAAACTGTAAATACCTTTCAAATTGCTTTTCGGCTAGGGTTTCGCTTGTACCAAATCTCAAATGCTTCAATTACACTACTTTGCTTGTTGTTTGCTCTTCTCTCCTTGAATGTTTGTTTGCAAATGAATTTTTATTAAGTGTAATCACTTATAAACCTTTCACCATGCCCTAATTTGCAATAAATGCTTCAATCAATAAAGTTGGCAAACCCTAACTGTATGTACAATCAAGTTCAAATGCTTTGCAAATTTTTGCATCTTGATATTTTCTAATGGGATCTTCTCCAATAGATCAAGCACGTTGACCCACACCTCATATCCATATGTTGAAGCATCAACGCCATTTCTTTGGCAGGGGATGAAATATTTTCCATTAAAGCTCCCCTTGAGCCAAAGCTCTCAACTCAGTTTCCGAAGGAAACATCTGCACTAGATGTTGTTACAGACTCAGGCTTAGTCTCACTATCTTCCTTCTTTTTCCAAATCTTGTCCATCTCTTTCTTCATCTTTGCTAGATCAACCTTTTTCACTAGATCATTCTTCTTTACTGGATTGGTCTTCTTTATATTTTTGCTTCTACAAAACTTAGAAATGTGTCCAGGCCTATTGCAATTGTAACATATGATATTCTTTTGAACTAGCTTACTTCCATTCATTCTAGATCTGCATTGACTAGCTTTGTGCCTAAATCCATTGTATCTATAATAGTATCCATTGAAAGATTGAATCATCCTACCATTGTTATAGCTATTCATCATTTGATTTATGCATTCACTAGCCTTAATTATGATCGAATCTTTTCCATGTAAAACACTAACCGGGAAAAGATGGAACATTCTGATTCATTCTACTTCTACATTCCATAGCCTTATGTTCAAATCTATTGCAAGAATAACAGAAGCCATTAAAATATGGGTGCCTTTGTGCATTTGGTTGTCTGATAGCTGGTCTTTTGAAGTCTCTTCTTTGATTTTGGACTTTCTTTCCATTGCTCTTCTTGTCCCCAGTCTTCTTTTCAGCTTGATTTTGAGTTTGATCTATCTTTGAGCTTTCACCTTTTTCAAACCCTAATCCTTCTTTTTCTTTAGATCCTTTCTGGTTTGCAATCATTTCATCAAGGATAGATGTACTCTTCTTGAATTTGTCTTCATGATTCTTTGCTTTTTCAAGATCTGATCTCAAGGTCACAACTTCTTGTTCAAGATTTAAGAATTCTTCATATTTGCTTTTCACCTTAGCATTCAAGCATTCTTCAACTCTTTTTCCTTCTTGAACTTGTACTTTCAAACTAGTAATTGTTTCATTGCTTTCTTCAACTACTCATTGACCTCCTTATGTCTTTCTCTGAACTTCTTGGTTTGCTCTCTCAACTTTCTAATATATTCATCTGCTTCTTTGACATTTTCTTTTAGATCTGTATTTTCACTTTCAATTCTTTCCAGATCTTCAAGAGCTATTTTGAGTTCTCCATTCATGTCAACTATGCAATCTTCTTCTATGAATCCAACTATAGGAATCTTTTTCAGATGAGTAGGAAATCTACTAATAGCCATGTGTTCAACCTCCAAGATATTCCCCAAGCGGTTAAGCTCCTTCCAAGGAACCAAGCTATGATACCAATTGTTGAACACTCAGAATACTGAGAAGGGGGTGAATTAGTATTCTTTGAAACCACTTAAACATTTAAACATTCATTCCACATAGAATATTCAATTTGTAGAAGGAAAGGAAAGCAAAGCATGAAAACAACCAACCATCAAAATCACATAACACATGAACAACATTTTTTTACGTGGGAAAAACCATGGTGAGGAATAGCTCACAATATATTATAACTGGTTATATATGTTAAAGAAGTGTTCATTGCAAGTGAACTCACTACCTGCTGAAAGAAGGAAAGATAGAAGAAAGCGGTGGCTCACAGCCAAGATTTGAACTATTACAAATGCATTTACAACATGATAGGATATAGTTGCAATGAAGCTCAATATACTGACTTCACACACTTCATACTAATTTTCACTAACACTCTGCTCTATTCTACATTCACCTTATACTTACACAATTCACATCAACAATTACATAAAACATGTATCACTATCATCAAAAACATCAAAAAATATCTTGCATATATATCTGCTTTATCCACGAACACTTACAACATCAATTAGGTCAGCCTAATTAGATGTATTATACAAAATATAACTTGTCGGCTCAACATGCACACATACACACTTTGTGCCAAGATTCAAAACATATAACCAATCAAAATAGGTCGGCATGGACCCAGAATAGCGCCCACATAATGGATCAATACTTACACAACCTTTGCATTACTTACATCATATTAGGTCGGCATCGGTAACGACCTAACATAGAAATTTTCCTACTGTACATCCACAAACTAGCACGTGGGCCTCCAAATTTCATGCCACTAGGAATTCACACTCTACTGGCACCTGTCAACATCTCCATAACTTTGCAAAGCCATATACCAATCCATAGAGAAGTGTGGACTCATCAAAACATGCATATTGTACTGGTAACATTGTAACTACCAAACTAGAACTTTTGTCATTCATATCTTCAACACCAGAAGCTGAAAACATGTGAAATTCTAGATTTAGACTCTTCTAACATCCAAAAAAATTACTCCAAAACCATAGAGCAATATTTTACACAACAGACCAATGTGGATCAAAATATCAGATGTCTTATACATAAAAATACATGTTTTAACACAACTAATTTTCCCTTCATTTATCTTCATCGGATCAAACCTTCTTGCAAATATCCATTGGATAACCATCTCAAAACATGCTCAAGTTGTACAAACTAGTCTACATGATTATCTTCATACAAGAATACAATGTTGACATCAATGACAACACTGAACTGCATACTATGCAACTTATACCCGTACTCCATGCTCATGTTGCCAACAAACAAGTCAATGACAAACTCCTTAATCTTCCTATAGTTTTTGGGAATGATAAAGTTGGGATTAACATAGGATAGGGCTAGGCTCAACATTTAATGGTTTAATAAGGGTGTGGAGGGGATAAATTAAAAGAAAATTAAATATGGCCTAAGGACATGGAAGGGAGATAAAAAATTAATTAATTGGACACATAAGAATAAATAAGACCATGTGAACAACATAGGAAAAGGGACATGGATGACTAAATATGACTTAGGCTAGGGATAAGGGGTCAAAACATGAAGAAAAAAACACCCATAGATGAGCTCGAGCTAAAATAGACACAAAATTTAAATAACAAAGTTGTAAGGTATGCAATTTCTACTATTACATGTGCATGGCTTGAAATTCCATGGTAAGAGAGCTTATAACAGTTTATCTAAGATGCAAGAGCAATTTTTTGTTGCTTAAGTGGGACTATCCATGATGTCTAGTTTAGGTGTTTACAACAAAGCTTATGAGCATTAGCATTTTGGACATTTAGAAGGTGGTTCTAGACATAGTGATAGCAAATATGTTCGCTAACTAGTTCTTGGTTCAGATCTTTGTCTATTAATTTTTTGTCTTATTAGTACAATTAATATGTTTGTGTTGTTGGCTCTATTGTGCACCTTTTAAAAGGGCAATTAATGCAATTTAGTGTTTATAAAGTTCTATGGTTTCATATAATTGGGAAGGGGCCTATATATAGATCCTATGTAGCTATATTTAAAATAAGCATTGTTAAAATGTGCTCTTATAATCAGGAAGAGAGATTGACTTCATTCTTAGTTGCTAGGCCCTAAGACCAACTCAATGAACATAGACAAAGAATAAACAAAATAGTCAAATAGTTGAACCTACAAGTACTAGTGACACATGAAAATATATATCCTATTACAATTAAATACTCTCCATAATATTTAATTTATATATAGTCATGTAATGATAAAAATAAACTTAATAAAATGATACTTTTAAATATAAAATCTTACACATACCTCAAAGCCTTTTAAAACCACACACATACATAAATATAATTTAAAAGAACCAATAAAAAATAAGTAATGCAAAAGAAAGAACTAATCTCCTCTATAAAATTACAAGTAAAAGGTAATTATAAGATTCCTTCAAAACTTAAAGAAATACATTTCACGCTCATGAAAGCTATTCTACAATTAAATACTCTTCATAATATTTATATATAATCATGTAATGTTAAAAATAAACTTAATGATATTTTTAAATACAAAACCTTACACATAACTTAAAATCTTTTAAAAACATAAACATATATATAAAGAACCCATAGAAAATAAGGAATATAAAAGAAAGAACTAATCTTCTTTATATAAAATTACATGTAAAAGGTAAAATCATAAGGTTCTTTTAAAAGGTTAAAGAAATAAGAAATACATTTCTCATTTATGGAAGTTATTCTACAATAGTTCAAGAAACTTCAGTTAAAAGTAAAGATAGGCATCATTATTCTTTTAAAAAGGTTGTCTCTTCACCATCACAAATTTATTTCAAAATCATAAATATTTTAATTATAGTAGGAATGATTTTTCCACTGTTCATGAGACTTAAAAAGAAAAAATTGGATTCAATTGTGTCTGTTTATTTGTATCCTCTCTTCATCATTTTCCTCTTTCTGATGATAATGAATCACTGAGTGTGATTTGAAACGTCGATACAAATAAACAGACACAGTTGAATTCAAAAAAATTCTTTTAAATATTTTAACTATTTTCAAAATTTAACAGACGAAATACCCCTCAAACCCTAATTCTAGGGTTTAAAACATAAGAAAACTACGAAGAATTAGGTATTCAGACAATAGAAACTTTGAATACAGCAAATAAAAGCATCTGATAAAAATGGAAGATTTTACGGACTGGAAATGTCAAATTTGGAAGAAAGTATGGAATGTGACAGATACCTGAAATGGGCGGTGAGCACAAATCCCAAGTAATTGAAATTTATTGGAAGCAGCGTCATGCACACGGTGCTTACTCCACAGATGGACCCGCCATTCGAGTTTAAAATTCAGAAAAGCCTTCAGAATGGACAGAACCATGAAAAAGTAAAAGCAAAAGCTACTTCTGTGCTGAGCAAATGGACGTGCTGTAACAGTAGCTATGCTTATAATGGAGAACCTAAGCTACGCTCCTACGGAAGGGAGACAGAACTCTTAAAAGGAATGTTTTTTTATTTTGGGGATAATAGCTATCTGGTTACAGGGAAATTGGCATTTCTGTTCTTATCTGAATTATAGTATTTAAATGAAACTTTGGGTTTGAATTCATGGTTAGGTTAGTCATTGGATTCTAATCGGTGGTCCATTAGTTAGCTAGAAGATGAACTAACTGTCCTATTTACTTTTAGGACCTTTTTTTCTATATGGAGTCAAAACTCAGGGGTCTTGTTTTAGGAAAACTAACTGAAATTGAATGGAAAGAATACTTATTTGCATGTTATACAAGCACCTTCATGTTAAAAGATAAGTTCTTCAAGATATCATTCTCGCTGAATTAGGTATTACTCTGCTCATTATTGTTATGATCTTTCAAGTGGTAATTATGATACATAAGCTTAGGCAAATGGTCAAGCATTTCGACTAGTTTCTTCAGTCATGTCAAGTATTTAAATACTATATACAATTGACACAGCACTAATCTACTTCAGTTAGTATGCCAAGGCTTTTGGTCTACTAAATCTTGTAGGCATTGAAATTAACAAACTTTCTTTGCATAATTTTTCAATTGATGCACTAAATATTATTGCTAAAAAAAAAAGGGATATCAAAGATGAGATCTATAAAGCCTACCTGTATTCCAAATGGCTAGAGCCTCAAGAGTACATGTATAGACATGTATATAAATACATATGTGTATATATACATGTATATTCACTTTGAGGATAGGATTATCCAACGTCCAAGTTACACTAAGCTTCAATTGCCCTATCATTTGAGTGTCCCTTTGGCACAAGTCAAAGTTTGTTCACACCCCTTTTGGTAGGGAATGATCACCATATTCCTCAAGTGCATTGTATTTGTCAAATCTATTTGATCAAACCTGAAACTAATGATCATTTTATTTTTGGATGCTCTCCTTACTATGAGATTAGAGGGTGATTCAATTGCCACTTTGAAGACTCGAATAACTCTCTCCATAGCTTCATGGCTTACAAGAATCAAATATGCTTACTATTTTCTTTCAAGTGATGTTTGATATTCGTCAATGTTTGGACAAAGACTTTGCTCCACAATGCTTTACACTTGGAGGATTGCTTCTTTTGTTTTTCAAGGTTAAGTAGGAGAGACATCATGATAGATTTATAGACATGATGAGATTCGTGAGGCATCAAAGGATTTGATTTATTTTCATATACTCTCTTTAGCATACACATTTTATTTTTGTCCTCTTTAGAGTTACCTTTGCACTTTTTATTCCTTAATTTTCATTGTACTTTAAGAGTCTCTTAGGCCATTTGGCCTTTCATGGACATGAATATTATCATTATATTATACCATAATTAATAGATAAATATTTGAGGAAGGCCAAGGAGCACAATGAACCGCCTTCCTTAAAATAAATAGTCACTAAACGAGCACAAGGAGTACAAAAAATTGCTTAAACAAACCAATGAGGATGTCAAAGAGGCCACCAACCTACCTTCACTATTATGTACTTCGATTGTTAAATTTGGGTAAGATTTGTATATTATTAAACATAGATAAATTTATATACATAATGCATGAATTCAACTTATTAAATAGTAGGCTTTAGTTTGCACATGGCATCATATCTATAAAAGTGAATTTTACCTCTTGTTTAGCACCTACTCTCAACCCCTTCACGTCAATAATTAGTACATCAATTGGTTATGATCATCTAGCATGCCAATTGTCCCTAATCTTATAATTCATTTTCATGACCTTTTTTGGACCTAAACACTATAGTTCCACTCAAATCCTATCTTCCAACCACTTTAGACATCATCATGCATGGTAGCATCCACTACGGTCAAAATCCTTGTTTAAAATTTGATGCCTACCCTTTCACTTCAATATGTATCCCTATCTTTTTCCTTTCCTAAATAGTCAAAAATGGTTATGTAATGATCTATTAAAGGGAATGATTTCTAAATGAAAAAGAAGAATGTAGAAATAAGATATCAATATATATGAAGCACATAAAAATAGAAACACATAATAATTTCACCAATAGGAACCATACAACATAGTAGAATCCATTATTGTATTTCCTCAGTTGTACATGATGTCATTTCCATTAATACATAGTTCTTAAAGTTTCACTATTATAGTCTTTGTAAATATTTGTAGGGCTTGATCTTCATCAAGGAACTTTTTTTTGTTTATTTTTCTTAGGTCAAGCCCCTAAAGGTTCATATGGAACCATCTAATCTATATGTTGACCTTTCATTATAGGCGTTAAAAGTGCAAAGTTGCAAATTATTAAACCATGGTCATACACGACACCTCTACAACAAAAGGATGCTACTACAATCATATGGACACCACCATGACAAAGAGGATAGAACCATGTGTGGATCCATCCTCCCCACATAGACATAGAGCAAAAAAGATTGAGACAAGATGCATATTCCTTATTCTAGATCCTAATCCAACATAATAGAACTCTAGAGAAAGATAAAATATTGTCTCAGTTGTAAAAAGGACCTATCTTTCTCTAGTTGTATTCTCTCTATTCTTTTTTTTTAGCAACTCTTTCTTATTTCTTGGTTTAGAATATGGAAATGTTTTAAATGTATATCATGTTTTATATTAAATTATTTATTAAAGATAATGAAGTAAGGGTAAATCAAACATTTACAGAGTCATATTTTCCCATTTTCAATGTGGTGAACCTAACAAATTACATAACTATTTAGGATCCTTTCCTCAAATTTTCTTAGTGATTTCCATATTTTTATGTCATCTAGGAGTAGGTTAAGGTATTCTTTAGGTTTTAAAATTTTGAAATCCTTAGCCATCCCTTCCCCACCAATTATTTCTCTTTCCAAGTGTCAAATATTTTTTTCTATGCCTCTTTTTTTCATCTATGAATAACTTTGAGACAATCATTTATGTTTTCAACTTATTTTTGCTAATCCCATGATCCCATAGCACATATTATCCTTTTATATCTAGGATGATTCTTCCTTTTCTATTGATTGCTTTATGGGAAGCTTAGATAATTTAGATTATTCATTACATTCATTAGCACAGCACCTATCGTCACATCCTTGACACCAATGTTGAATTTGTTTATATCCAAAATAAATCACCTTCATCCCTTTAGCATGTTGTTACTTTAATAGATAATGAAGTTATGTTTCATGCTTCTCATTTAAAATTTGGCAATAATATATTATTTTAAAAATAAATTAAACTATGTTAACTTCTATATGATTAATGTGAGTTGGTTAAAGAAATACAACTTACTACAATATGATAAATAGAATTGAAAAACCAAATTCACAAAAAAGAAGAGGAACTTAAGATGCTCTCGGTAATAAACCTTAGAAGCTTACTATCTCAGATGCTATCTCATTATCTAAACATCCGTGATATGTTATAGCATCCTACTTACACACTATAGTCTAGTTTATGCGTCATTATCCCAAAAAGTTACAAAACTCAAATATTTTTCTAGATTCAAGGTTTTTTTAACATTAGGAGACAAAAACAAGAACAATAGCAAACAAGGGAAAATATCAAATAACACATAAATACTAGAAATTGATCCAAACTAACTAAGTCAAAAGGAATATCAAAATACACAAGGAAAATAAGAGATGCAAGCAAACTTGTGTTTTTGGAGTGATTTAAGTACCTACAATCTAGAACAAAGAGAAACGAGTGGTTGTATAGGAGCATACTTTTAGGTCAAGCCCCTATTTTAGTCTTTTGAGCTCCATTAATAGCCAATGATATAGAAAAAATTGAAACATGTGTACTCTTATCCTATGTGCATATAGGACTAAGAACATCAATAACAAAGCAAAATTATAATCATCAATCCCTAGTCTATGGGGAAGAATATCCTAGTTTGCATATGAGATTGGATAAAAGGGTGGTGATGGTCACTAATAGATTTTCCAAGAGAAATGTAGAAGAAAATTATGAATATAGTGGTTTAAATATTATTCAAACAAGAACAAAAACTTATTGGAACAATATTACTAGCATGATAAGGAATAAAGGAGTGAGAACATGGAGTTATAAAAATATATATATGATAGCATATAACCTCAAAAAATTCCAACAATGGAGGTTTGGTCAATAAAGTGCAACCAAGAGAGGGGAGAGAAGAGAACCAAAAGATAGTTTTTAATTATTGGAGAAGACAAAAATCAAATACTGATTTATAAGTGTTCTTTAGGATGTTAAAGGGTCAAATTCAGATGGAAAAGACATTTTTTTGGATATATGAGCATTATAGTAGGTAGCGAAGCAAGAAACTAATGACTCAAATTTTTAAAACTTGTGGGGCACTAGCACATCATGTGAATGTATATGCATCATCCTAGTGTTTAGTATAAAATGCTAAATTCTGATAATTGATTCCAAGTTAGTGAGAAGAATCAAAATGTGATGCAAAATTGTGTAATATGATGAAGGAAAAGGTCAAGGCTAGGCTAAAATGATACCTAAAATAATCTATGGGAATGGATACCAATATAAGGATAATATGCAATGTCAAAATTATAGGGTATATAATTTTTTATACTACAATTATATGATGGTGGAAAAATGTTTGTACATCTTCTCCTACTTTCCTTTATAAAGAACCGATGTTAGATACATTTAGTGCCAATAGTTGTTTTACATTTTAAAAATTTTGTTTCATCTTTCTATGAACATAGGAAAACAAATTTTCTTTTACATGCATTTGAACACACTTAAAATTATTTAGCACCTTAATGGCTCAATTTATATGGCATTCATTATGTTTTTTTATAATTGATATGTGCATTCTTACTCTACAATACTACTCCAACTCAAAATTGTGTCCTTGAAACTTCTACACACACTAAAATTATGTTTCCAACTATTCCTTCATATCACATGGCATGCATCTTATAGCACATTAGCACAAGGCCCTAATGATACCTCATAGATCTTGCAAAGAAACATCAAGATATAACATTAGCCAAACTATAATTATTTAAATGCGCATCCTCCCTTCCAACCATAACCATTATTCTTTGATACTAATCCTTATTTTGATAATTATATTCCTCCTATTACTACATATCTATGCACTCTAGATTTATCTTGGGATACTAAATCTTCTTCATCCTTCATAACTACCCATAACGATCCTCTTCCTACAATTCATTAGAACTCTCCAAAAGGCTCCCATACTTTTATTGATCATTTACCTTTTGATACTTTAAGTGATTCCTTCAAAATTGATAATGGCATCCAATCCCTTATGATAAATATTATATCCTAAAGCTCTTGTGAGGTCTAATCCTTATCATAATGTACCTTATACCCTTCTTTTGAATCCCTTTCTTTAATTGAGGGATTTGTCCATAAATAAAATGTTGACCATAATGACATCATAAACCATTTATTAGACACAATATTAGATATATTGCATCTAACTAACAATGACTTTAGACCTAGTAAATTATCCTAGTGGCTCTTCCATACAAGAGATCTATGCCTATTAAGCCATATTCCCATCCTTCCTTTACATGTCTCTCATACACACATTCTAAACATGGATCCTCTCCCACATCTTTCCATGTATATTACCATATCTTATAATTAGAAGATCACAACCTCTTCACATTTATTTTCTCATGATATTATGTGTGGATAAAAACTATATAGAAGATAGCAACATTGTTGGATAAATTCACACTGTCATACACCCAATTATGTGCATGGATTTCTACATCATCCATTATCTCATGATATCCTAGACCATCCTTCTCCTATAGACCTTGGTACATTGTGTTTTGATATTTATAATGGTAAGGAGGATCCCTTCAAACATGTGAATAAAAATTATTATGTGTTTAACCTCATATGTGATAAAATTACTATAATAGTAAGGAGGATCCCTTTAAACATTATAAAATTTCGGCCAAGTTGTTTCCTAGCACTTTTGAATTAGTTTTATATTTTAGCCCACCATTAAAAACAATTATTTTAAAATTTAGTAAAGTCATTTGTATATCATTTCCAATTCAAAATTAACCCTAAAATTCCATTACATAATCAATATAATGTAATCGAGATCCAAATGACCATCTCAAAGAGAAAATATTGTGTCATTTATCTAAAATAAATTCATGCTTCAAACATATCATTTATTTTCTTACCTATATATGGAAGAAATTAGTATTAAATAAGAGTTACTAGAAGCAGATCTCCTCAACTAAAAGAACCCTCATTTTGTCACACCTCAAAAAAAAATGATATACCATCCCAAAACAAGAAACCAAGAAGTTTGCACACCTAGAAATGATCTTCCTAAACATTTATTACAACTAATCTTGAAATATTAGATAATAACATTACCCTCTTTCAAACAATATAATACACCTCAATAGGGTTATTTACCTTTTTCAACACATTTATATTATGACTTGACACATATCCAACCATTCTACCAATCAAAGAGAAACATTATGTTGAACATAATTCAAGATCTTATCAATGTTGGTAGTATCACAGTAGATTCTACCAAGTAGAAAACACGTCACATCTTTCAACTAGGAACAAATTCTAACTAACATTAAAATAAATAGCTAACAAAATGTAATGATATATCATCTCTTTGTTCTTAGGATTATAGACCAAGAAAGATACCCTTAACATCTCACACAAGTTCATTTCTTCTACACATAACTTCCTATTTTTACTTAATTATTTTCTTCTTCTATTTCTTTCCTCATATTCCATGATATTTTAATGATATAAATATTCTTGTTGGAATCTTCTTCTCATCCTCTACACTTTGATCATTAACTATTTTCTTTGCAAGGATTTTATATTATTATTGTGCTAAGTACTAGCATATTCTTATGTGCGAGTTTCATTTATATTTATAATTTATTATTTTTATCTTATATGTGGTGGTGTAATTATTAATTATAGATCTCTAATACACATATAAAACAAAATATAAATATAGTATATGTGCTCAAAATGTTTAGTCATCTATATTATGTCCAAATTGTAGTAAAAGTAAAACCTCTAGGGAGGTGGCCTTAAGGAACTCTCTAAAGTAATACCCCTTCCCTGTGTCATTGAAAATATCAACCAAACCTTATAAACAAAAACCAAAACATTATAAATTTTCTTAAAGCACTCAAAAAAAATGCTAAAATTAGAAATATCCTTCTTCCTTAACATGACCTACACCCGATGGAGTAGAACCATCCATTTGGATGTCACCGAATGAGGATAGGATGCCACTACATGGAGTGGGATATCACCACAAGGATGTGGATTCTACTACATATAAAAAAAATTTAAAAAAAAATCATATCCTATTTTTCTAAGAAAACTAGTTTTTAATTTTTCAAAAAAAAAATTATTATTATTAACTCCATCTTATCACCTAATATAATAATATTTCACAATTGATATACCTTAGGTGCTATTAACACATGATACTGAGGTAGAATAAGTTTGAGAATAGGATTTCGATAATAATATAAAAGTGAATGTTTCAATTTATGATAATTACCTTTTTACTATTTTTTTTCTTTATATAATGAACACATTTTAATATATTTTTAATTTCTCTTTATATTTTTAATCATTCTATTGTATTAACTTACCAAAACCTTTCTTTATCATTCTCATGGGCCTTGACAAAGGGATTTTTTTACACAATTAATATTTGTACCCATTTTTGTGCCTTGATTTTCTCTAAAAATATGTTATAGTGGCATACAAAATTATTCTTCGAAATTAAAGTTTCTCTCTCACACAAAACTCTTGTATGGAATATATTTTTCTTGTGTAAATCAATACAAAATTCTATACTTGAATCTCATTGTGCAATATTCTTATCATACAATTTAAATGATTAAAAATCTCATTTGATTCACCTATTATTTTCTATTGTATGTATTTTGCATACTAAAGTTTATCGTTGTAGTACACAATACTTTAACTTCACCCATATTTATTGTGCTTTACTTTAAATTTAAATCCTACACAACACTTATCCTCATAATGAGACAATATTGCACCCCACGTTTTAAGCTTTCATGATCTTATCTTTCATAAACAGAAACACACTTTAAGCCAACATATTTTTCTATTTGGCCCTCTTTCTTTCTAAAAAACTCTCCCTTTCTCCCCTAAATGAAATTAATTACATATTATTCTATTTAATCAACTCACAGAGGCATGCATTCTATTAGATTCTACACACACATTCACACATAGTGCAATGGTTAAAATGAAACATTTGTGGGTCTTATATTGTATGTACCCTAGTTAAATTCATTACATGGTATGGTTCCTACATCATGTAATGGTTTTAAATAAATACCTTCATCAATCCTACATTATGCAATGGTTAAAATGATTCTATAATGGATCATATAGTAATTATACTAATCATGCATTATACCCTTCATGGAGATTAACTTAATAAACCTCCATGCTTGTGGAATACAACATGATCCTTTCCTTTTAGTCAACCACTTTTGTAGGGTTTCATGGAGATCAACTTAGTCACATCTTCATGGTTCCCTTTCAAATATGATAAATGACATAAAATTCCTTTAACTTGTGTGTTGATGAAAAGGGGATCCTGGGTCTAATGCATAGATCACTAACATCAATACTCTTTCAAATAACATTAGGATGCAAACCGGAAAGGATATTAGATTGACTTCCAACCTAAAAGGTGAGTCAATCAACCTTAAATCTGATACTTCAATGCCTTATAAATTGATTGAAATTGGTATGCTTTTATTGACTTAATGAAACTATGAGACCAAATCTGAAAATGTAACTTTTATCTAACAAAGAAACTATAAAACCAAATTTCAATAGTAGATCTGGGAAGACCCGAGTTTTGTACACTTGGCATACAAATTTGAGCCTAATTTTGTTGTACAATGGTGCCTAGGTAGCTTATGTCTGGAGAGCTAAAACTGCAATCTTCTTTCACAATCCTTAGGTCCCTATTCTAAGGCTTCTTCCTTTCGGATCTCACTATCAGATCTTTGTTGGTTGTCGAGATAATTGAGTTTTTGTATCTTTTCAAGTTGTAGGGTTTGAATGCAACAATGAACAAATGATCTTGAATCTTCCTCTAATATTCTTCAGATCTATAACCTACACATTCAAAGAGAGAGGAAGGATCGTGCCATGTAGGGGCTTGCCTCAATCAAACCTTGTGTTGGTGTTTCAACCTCCACAATGGAAAAGTTGATGAAAGAGAGCTTATCCTTTTTAGGGATAGAGGATAAATGATAAATAAATGATGATCAATAATTGAATGCAACTCACCACTCAAATTTGATTTCCTTGAAGGATTGAAGTCATGCACATCTTCTCAAGGCTTGATTGCAAATTGGCTTGGATTGCTTTCAAGACCTACAAGTGTTAATAATCACAAAATAAATTATCAGAAAACAAGAATCAACTTACATGAAAACATGATGATGACTTGACATGATGCTTGACTAAGAATAATGCTATAATAATATTCATAAATCTACTCTTTAATTGATTTTAGGATCTTCACTTTGCTCCAAAATTCCCCTTAGGATTGAAATGGCGAAAATACTATGTATTTAATCTAATTTCCTAAAAATTAAATCTCGATAGCTGACATTTGACATTTGAGATAAAATAGGGGGACAAAGTCACCTAGGGTGCCATTGCCCCAGCCCTATTTAGTAAGGTGTAAAGTGTCGGGAGCAAAATATTAAATGTTTACCTTGGTTTTTTACATGTGATTTCTTGATAAATGTCCAAATGGGCCACAAAATGCATAATTTAGGAAATTAGGTGTAGTGATAACTTTAAAAAAAAACCCTCAAAAAAAGATATAAAATCCTAGCGAATCTTTCATTTTTTTAGGAAAAAAAATTAATTTCTATTGGCGAATCTTTCATTTTTTTATTAATTTTATGACGATTTTTTACATCACTAAAAGTTTGTAGAAAATTTTGGCGAATCTTGAAAAATAATATGAAAATGCATTATTTATGATGGAAAATACATCCAATCTAAAAATAATTGTCATGGAAAAGTAGGGGCCCAAGGGTGAAACTTATCGATGGGTTTAAGGGGTAGACTATAATATGTACTTGCCACCATTATTTGAAAATATAATATAGTGACCCTCATTATATTCTACAAGGTAAAATGTACCCATGATTTGTAATTCTCATGGGGCCTAAGATTTATTTTTGATCATTGATCTAACGACCCTTGTTGTACTCTTTGAGGTAAATGCACCCACAATCTATAATGCTCATCAAACCCAAAATTGTGGGCCCCATAAGCATTACAAATTGTGGGTACATTTTACCTCATGGAATACAACAAGGGCCATTAGATTATAATGTAAATCAATGGTGGAAACTAAAGATTAGAAATATAGCTCTAAAGAAACTAATAATTACAATATACTATTGGAAAACTAATATAAATTTCTACAATGATTTATAAAATTTAGGCGAATCTAATCTAATCATTTATCGAATATTGTGGCGAAGTTTTGAGTTAATTTTCTTAATAAAATAAATTATTTGATGATTTAAATGAGACTATAATAAAATATTGTAAAAATGTGTGGATTCAAGTCACGTTATAGCTTGAACTATTAGCCAATTTTGGATTATCAAATTTCAAATATTAGCCAATTGGCAAATATTAGCCACTAAGAAAATCAATGATTAGGTGTACAATTAAGTCCATGCACATAGGAGGGAGCAAAATCTAGTGTGAAATTGTCAAGGGTGACAATTTACGACACTACAACCTGTAAAATTATTTTTGATGTCCTTTTTATTATATACATTAATTTCTCCATGTACATATTTTATAAAAATGAATGCTCTACTTGTAGAAAGATACAAAAGACTACAAAAAATAAAAACCCTTCTATACACTTTTGAATCAAATGTATCAGATATAATTATTAGTATATTTACTTTAGCATGCATGCTTCACTTAAGTTGACATGTGTGAAAGAGGAGGGAAATGTGAAGATGAAATTCCTACTTAGCTTTTGTCCTTCTCATTTGGCATCTTCACTTTAATAAATAGTACAAAAACTAGTTATTATCATTTGGCCTACAAACTATCTTGTAAACTTCAAACTCATTTCACATATCCTTTTTAAGACCTAAACATCCTAGATCCAGTTGAGTCCTTGTCTTCCAACCACTTTGGATTCCACCACACCCATGGTACTCTCCCTAGAAATAATTATGCAGGATAGTAACCACAATGATCAAAAGTTATTTTTTTCAATCTAACACTTGCCTTTTCACTCCAGTTGCTATCCTTATCCCTTTTCTATACACAAATGGTAAAAAACTTTTTGTAATGGTTTATTATATGGAAATGTAATTAAATAGAAGAATACAAAAATAGGATAACATCATACATAAATTGAAGCCATCACAACATATCCCTAGTTGGATTCCCTAGCATTTTTTTTTTACAATTTCCAAGGTTTATGTATTCTAATTTTTTAAAATATTTGTGGGGCCTAATTATTTTTTACTCTCAAATTAATGTTGAATTTAAGAGCTACAAGTCTGAAAATTTTGTTCTATTATGATATTGCTATCAGGATTCAACCGTGTAGTTTCGAGTCAAACTCATTGACCCATGTTTCATGAGTAGTGGTTCAACACGAACCCATCTCTCATGATATCGAATGGTCCACTTAGCACTCATTGCATCTAGGTGATGCTCACAGAGGTGAAGCACTGGTCCGTCCCAGGAGGTCACCCATCCCAGTACTGCTCCAGCTCAATTTTGTTCTACTTTCTCTAAACATGAAAATATTAAAGAGGTATCAATATAGTTGAAAAATTAGAAATAAACATCCAGTATAATTTAAATGAATCAAATAAAATAACAAGAATTTACTCCAGAAACCCTATGAGAGTACAAAATAGCTTAGTAATGGTAATTTCTCATATACATTTGTTGAAATTAAATAGGAAAAACAAGTGCAATAAATGGGTACAACATTAGTTTTCCTCTACTACTCTAACAAGCCTCTAAAAAACTATGAAAAGATTAATTCCTCTCTTTAATATAAAACTAAAATCCATCTCGTGTTTGAACACATTTTCTCCATCTTTATTTATATTTTTTTTGGTAATCCTCAAGTATTCTCATATGTCCCGAAATAATCCTACAAACACTAAGGGTGGAAAGGGTGATGTTTCAAATCAATTTTAGGTTTCAAAGTTTGAGGGACATTTTGGGTTCCACCCAAGTCATTTCTATGAGAAAAAATTTAACCTAAAAATGTGGAAGCATCCTTTATCTATATACAAGTTTCTTTTAATTTCTATAATTCTATGTTTGCCTCTGTGTATTTCCTCAATCTAATTTATTTTGTATTTATCTTGAACAATGTGGATCACACCTCCCTTATTAGAGATATTTTGGTCCCACAAAATCTTAATGAGAAACTAAGTGCAAGAATAATTTACACACTCTTCCTGTGGAGTTCCATTTTTCTTTATTCATATTTTAGCCTTTGAGTCCCACTTTCCAAGACTCTCAAACCCTATTTATATTATCCATTTTTATGCAATTACACATCCTTTAAAATTATTTCTTATCCATTAACACCCATCTTTGAAGGAATGTAATAACAAATATTTTTCTTCATCATCGAACTTATAAATCTCATAAGATGCAATATTCATAGCTCAACTGAAAGTATCCTCATGGAGGGAGTTATATAAATTCTAGAATATTTTTCTCTCGTACACTCCATGATAGGGAAAGGACCATTTTCTAAAATGCTTAATTTTCTTAGCTTGTCCCTATATCTTTCTTAACACAAGGAAATCCAAAATCTATCTCCCACCTTAAACTTATGATCTTTCCTATGTTGGTTATATCTTATTTTGCACAAATTTTAAGTCTTTTTCAAATGGTATTTTTACTTTAAGTTGGATTTTTCTAATCATTTTAATAAAAATTGTGCTTTATTCAGGATCTATATATTTTCCTAAATTTTCTTCTTGTATTTATAAATTTACACCAAGTAGAATTAAGAGAAAATACTCCAATCATGCCTCAAAGGGTGATTGATTTGCAAAAGAATTAATTATCTTGTTAAAATAATATTCACTCCCTCTAGATTTATCCTCCATATTCTCTATCATATTAAAGTCCCCACCAATGATCCATGGGATGTATTGTAACCTACTTAACCAATCCCATAGCATACACCTTTTCCTATAGTCATTGGGGGCATAAACTAAGCATATACCAAACTTTAAATTATCTCTTTCAATTAGGATCCATATAGCTCTATTACAGGGTGATAGGCCTTGATTTATAACCCATTTGGCCCAACTATTTGCAACCAAAATTGCAACAACCCCTTTCCCCTTTTCATGCTTGGTAAAAAAGTGGGTGGATTCTTTCCAGATAAAATTTAGGCTTGTCTCGAGCTGAAATTTGACCACTTTGACCTCTTGGAGCATCACAATGTCTTTTTGTTCAGCTTGATTTAAGAACCTCCTTAAATTATATTTCATATTTGGGGACTCAAGTCCCCTAATGTTCTAGGAGATATAGTTAAGTGTCATTTGATTCTATTGTTTGAGGACCATCTTTCGAGCTCCTAAAGATATCAAAGAATTTAAGGGGAATGGCTTTACCCAATTCTTCTGATAGGGGATTTACTCTTTCTTATGTTTCTTCCTTCTCCTTTTTTTCTTAAGCATTTTATTTACCAAATTACCTCCTTCTTCATCCTCCTGATCACCCTCCCCTTGATGGGGTATGTCATCAGCCTTACTCTAGTTACCATGCCTTTTTGTGCCTACACCTTTGGTCAAGGTCACAACATCTCTTATTGGGTTCAAACTATTTATATAATCTTGGAAAAATTACAAAGAATCTTGGTTTAAAGATTTAAAATCTGAGAGATTTGGAGTCATCTTGTTTTTATCTTTTTCATTAGTAGGCCCGCTCATTTCCAGAGATTTTTTGTTTCTCCAAATTTGAGGTTGGGTTGCTATTATTTTCATTGCTAATTTGGATGGACTTTCCCTCCATGTCCATGGCCTCACTAGAGGATGTAGCTCCATCCCCTAGTCTTTCCATCAATAAAGGGGGGTCCTCCCCATCCAAATTAGAAATTTTAGGAGTTTCAATAATATTTGAGGATTTAGTTCCTTTATTTAATGTCCTTGGAGATGGGCCTAACATCAGAATTTTTTTCTGAACTGGCACTCTGGAATGTGATCCTTTTGCTTATCTATCTTTTGAGCATCCTTAGGGATATTTAAGGAATTTTCTAGGGTTTTATCCTTCTTTAGGGACTGACTTATTTTATCCTCCTTATCATTAAAACTATCCCATCCTGACCTAAAATCTTTAATAATTTTTTATTTCTTGTAATTTTCTCTCTCATCCGTTTCAAGACCATTTCTTGGGCACTCAGTTTACCCCCAAGGGAGAGATGGCCACCCTTCCTTTGGTGGACCTCCTCCATACTAATGGGGTCCTTTTTAATTGGGGATGTGTTCCCCTCACACATTTTTGGGTTGGACTCGATATCCTTCCCTCTCTCTTGGTTTTTATTTTCAGCCTCTGAGTTCCCCTGAATTGGGGAATTCCCAAAGATAAAATTTTCTCCTGTGTGGATAAAACAAGCTCGGATGAGTCTTCAACCCCCAAGCCTTGAGATGGGTCCCAAGTGTTCCCACTCAACATCTCCACCACCATGGAATTAGGATCCAAAGATCCACCATCATTTTCAAGTTTCAATCCCTCCCCTAACTTATCAAGGTTAGGATTTTCCTTTTTCCTTTGATTCAGTTTCTTCCCCCTAGGTCTTCCTACATTATTATTTTTTAGAATCAGACAGTTTTTCCTTATATGACCTTTTTTGTAGAGAAAGCACATGTTGGCACTCCCCAAAATTTCAATTTTACATTTCAAGATAGCAGTGTCAGTTTCAAGTTTGATTTCATCCAAGATTTCCACCCTGGGTAATAGAAAGCAAGATGCAGACATCCATATGTAGGAGGGTGTTTTTGGTTTCTTCAACCCTAATTGACCTCTCAAAATGCAAGAGAAATTGTGGGAGAACCATCCATAACACTAGAAAAACATTTTTATTTTGACCCATCTAGGATAGGAAAGGGTCAAAACTTCCTCATTTATCACATTCAGTAACCAAGCAATAGCCTTAAACACCACATTACCAACTGACCAAAATTCTTTGTTGGTTGCTTTTTTTTGCATTTCACTATTTCTAAAGAAAATCATAAATAAAAAATTTTGAATCAGCCTACAAAATGAATTTTGAATCCCCATTTTTTACTCCAAACATTTAATAACCAGCCGCCAAGAAATTTTTGTGAGGAAACCTTGTTACAATCTAATGTAGCAAATCAAATAGAAGCATTTTTAAGCCTTCTTTCCTCATTATCTAACACCTTCACCATATCCTCATTAGGGATAAAGTAGTCCTTCCTAGGGCTTGTAGAAGAGAGCTTACCTCCTCCATCATCTGCAAATCGGATGGGTTTCAGTCTTTCATCGTTGATTGAGATGAAGTTTGTTGTCTCAAGGACCCTACTCCTCTCGTTACCCATGATGATATCCTTGAAAGACTTTACAAAAATATTATCGATTTTCATAGAGACACTATTTAAATCATTTTGCAAATTTTTTGGGGGCTTAACGAGTATCAGCCCCCTCCCTTCCATCAATGGCTTCTGATTACTTCATGCCAGAGGAAGCGAGTGAGCGATGTTGGAAGAATTATTACACTGATGGGTCAAATCCAATCGATGGTTTTTCCAGGTAACAACAAACACCACAAAATACAATAATATCTAGAGAACAATACACACACTTGAAAAGAAAATAATATAACCAAAGCATTGAATGCAACTCTAACCAGGTTGTAGAAAAGATCTTATGAGGGGAAGAAGTACTTCCTTGATGGCTTAAAGCCATCTTGAGAGTATTCTTTCGTACATAGAAACCCTCTTCATGTGCTCCTCCTCCCCAGTGATGCCTCCTTTGGAGATCAACAAAACCCTCTATCTACTCAGTTGCCCACACATCTTGCCAAGATTTTTTTTTGATGAATAGGAAGCTATCAATATTATTAATAAAGATAAAGTTACATATTCACAAAAAAAGGGTGGGTGGTAAGAAGGCACACACCGAGAGTCACATGGGCAGAGCCCAGAAAACCAAAAACTAGTCACTTGGGCCTAACCGAGAAATCCATAAACATTACAAACATGTAAAATAAAAATGTCATCAAGCGGCCAAAGCAGTGCCAACAGAGCTAGAAGGGTCTTTGTCATCCATCTTTTTCCCCCATACATCAACAAGGTCTGGAGTGACATCAGGAGGACCCCAACCATCATCAGTTTCTTTTTCCTTCTCTTTATCTTCCTCGCGCTGGGGTGATATTGCAATCGCCAAACGTGGAAAGCATTTACCAGAGTCTAGCCAACCAGAGCCACTACCAGGAGTAGTATTAGAGGGCCACTCAGAACCGCCACCATTGCTCCCTGCAACTCCTCCAGAGGGCCACCCCTGGCCAGCCCGTGGAGGAGGAGAATGAGACCACTGAGGAGGGCGGGAACCACACTAAAGAAGGGTCTAAGAGTGGGGGCGAGTAGATCCACTCCACTATCAGCCCCAAGAGGGCAATTGGCCGTGAGAGGAGGTGGGTGAAGCGGGAACCCGAGCCACAATACACGAGGCATTGCCACAATGATCCAAAAGCACCTGAAGGTGAGCCACCTCAAGTGCAACTTTGTTTTCTTGAACTTGTATCTGCAAAATCATGTTAGAGAAAATAATAGCTTTATAAAACAAAGAAACATTTTTATCCATTTGAGTGTGAGAAAATATGCAGGCATTTCTATCTTTCCAGATATTGAAGAGGATTAACACCCTGAAAGTGTGCCAAAGTTGGGTATACTTAGCAAGAAGCCTGGGCGAATCTCCCAATAGAACCATATGCCAGGAGAAGGGCTCCAGTTTGAAAGGTTGAAAGAAGTCATGAATCCAATTCCAATATTGTTGAGTTCTGGTGCAAAACCAGAAGAGATGCTTAAAAGACTCATCTTTCCCACAAAAAGGGCACTAAGGGTCCTGGACCTCCAAGTGAACAAGTCGAGCCCCCACAGGCAAGCCTTGGAAAAGAATACACCAAGAAAAGTGGGCAAGTTTTGGCTCAACACTTACAGACCAAGTGGCAGAGAATCTTTTTTTCCAAACATGAATAGAGGATTGAAGAAGTTGTAAGAGAGGGGGACCACCGTGTGCAAGACCCCAGGTCATGGAGGGTCAAGACGCGAGAGGCTGCCCTAACTTACCTCAGCTAAGGGTAATGTGATGGAATGCGAGGTGAAAGTAACAAGGACCGTGAGGCCACACAGTTACTCTGCAGACCCAAAACACAAGGAGAGGCTAGGCGAGCTAGTTTCTAGGTCTAACACTACATCTCAGAAATCTCTTTGTACGAGGAAAGAAGCGCGGTCTATGGACATCAACGCGACACGTTGGCGTCTCAAAAGTGTGTTGTCTATATGGCCAGACAACATTGGAGACGAGGTCAAACCAGTAAAACAAGCTAACGGCCCAGCGGACTAACTAAAGGGCTAGAATGATATGATTAAATAAATGAAGTACTCTCTAATATTATAAACCAAATATGCAAGAGTAAAGAGAATAAGGAAGATCTCACAAAGGAATTCATTCACCAGTTGATCCCTCGAAGAGCATGTACTCATACACACAACAAGAAAGGGAAAATGTTGGGTGGTTGTATAGGGGCTAGCCTCAGTCAAACCCCCGTTTAGGTGTTTCCACCTCCATGGACAGCCAAGGAAAGGAGATAAAGGAAATAATAAACAAAAGAGCAAAGAAGCACTACAAAACAGTCTTATGCTACTCAACCAAGTGATAGAGGAGAGGAGAGGGAAGCTTACCACCTCCACCAAGAGCACTCAAGGCTACTTGGGGGAGAAAATGAGAGTACTTGAGCCTCTGTTGTGATGGTGTGGTCCCAAAATTTCTCTACCAAAGTGATGGAGTGTGGCTTTAGCTGTAATGGAATGCTTGAATGCTTGGAGTGAGTGAAAGTGAGCTTGAGAGTGAGTATGGATGAAATGAAGCAACTGTAGAAGTTATGAAGAGTTGGATTGAATGTTGAAGGGATGAATTTGAAGAATGAGTGGAAGAAATGGCCATATTCGAGTCAGTCGGCCAAAGGGAGCATTACAACTTCACCTCCAATGAGAAGTGTAACGCCTCTGTAGGTTCAGCCATAGGAATCTTCCAGGGACGTAAGTGTGTCGCACAGATGTCTGCGCATCGTGCGGGTGTCCCCAACAGAAACACCTCCACCGACACTCAAAATAGGCACCACGTGGGATGCAAGCAACGGGCTTAGGTGGAATTAAGCCTCTGAACTTGGTTTTTTAAGGTGGATAAAGGAAAAAAGTGGATTTGCTCCTAGGGTACAAATTCACTCTTATACATTTTTCCCCCACTTTAGCGAGCATGAATATTGATGAGTGCTCGGTAAAGTAGATCAAGAAATAGTAGGGTTATAAACGTATAGCTGAACCATCGAGGAAGCAGACCGCGATCTGGTGAACCTGAAGGTGCAAGGAAAGCAAAGGACTCCATAGCTGCTTGGAACTATGAAGTTGGGAAAAACAAAGCATCTTACAGGCCTGCAGACCTGCAAGGAGGCAACCCCCAAGATCTCTCACATGAAGGAAGCCCCATGAAGTAAGCACCTTACAAGCCCATAGACCTACAAGGAAGGTATCCTCCAAAAACTCTAGCATGGAGGAGACCTAAAGGAAGCGCCCTACAAGCTCTCAGTCCCATAGGCAAGGTATTCTCCATGAACTCAAGCATGAAGAACACCCAAGGAAGCGCCCTATAGGCTCTTAGTCCCATAGGGAAGGTATTCTCCACAACTCAAGCATGAAGAATACCCAAGGAAGTAGACTCCACAGATTCAAGAAGCGGCCATATAAGCAAGTAAGCAAACAGTTACGCAAACCGTCGATGATTCAGAAGTCTTTCAAAGGGGTCCCTCGAGAACCCTTCAAAAGGGGAGGGGTCCACTCAAGGGACGCGTTGTTTGAAAGGTGAGGTCTAGTCAGGCTGCCCCCGAGCTAGACATGAAGAGGGGAATGGAATAAGTCTAGTCGGGTTTCCCCCAAGCTAGACGTGAAGAAACCCATTCGAGGCAAAGACTTTCAAAGAAGGGTCCCTTGGGAACCCGCCATGAAAAGGGGTCCACTCAAGGGACACACAGTTTGAAAGTAGTTGTTCTTCTTTCATCAGAGTGATCCATCATCAAGGAATCCTTTCGAAAGATGTTCACTTCAACAAGGAATTTGAAAGGAAGGATATTCCCCCACGCGCAGGGAAGATTAAAGTCATTCCTGCTTCGGAGGAAGGTCTTCAAGTCCTCTCTTTACGAACCCGTGATGAAGGAAATACATTATGTTAGGGTTCCAAGTTGAGAATGTGATTCCAAAGAAAATTTTGTGGAGACTTTCAAGAAAATATTCATTGACAATGAATACATTTTCTAAAAATCGAAATGTTAAAGAGGGGGCGTTGTCACACATGAAAGGGACAACTCAAGAAAAGAAGAGAAAACAAAAGAAAGAGAAAAATATAAACAAAGGGCACAGGGGGATCTAGTTTAGCGGGATCAGATCTATCTAAGCTCATAATAATAGGTAACCACAATGTAAGGAAAAAGATCATCAAACCCCAACCAAATCATGAAGAATGCACAGAAAATAAAGTAAAAACAAAAAATTGGGTCAACATGGAAGGGAATCCTAAATGCTCCCAATGCTTTGCATCATCCCCAATTTATCGAAATTCAAGCACAAACATGGAAAAATGATGATACAAATAGAATAAGGTTTACGACACAAAAATCACGCCTGTATCCAAGCACCAACAAGGGTGACGAGGGTTATCCAGGAACACATAGCACGGGTATGGGGGAACACATCATAGAACACACACACACGCAAGATCAAGAAAGGGGCCTCCTCCAAACATTGATCAACCAAGAGTTCATCCACTTCCCAATCTAAATCCTCATAAGGGGAAGGAGGATGAGCCTGCAATGGTGGGATGTTAAGAGGAGGAGCATCCATCCCTCCCACAACAAGGGCCAAGGAAGAGGGCCCCTCGAGGTCCTCTCCATCGAGCTCTTGTGGAGTCAAGGTCAGTGACTTAGCGAAGATCGCCGACAAGGTCGGGACTTCATCCATAAAATTAAACATGCACCTCACGAGGGCACCATGTCTAGCTTCAGCAAATGGGATGGATGTGCTTGAGATTCACTGCTAAGCTCGCTGAACGACTCGAGAGCAGTGACAAATTCAGGGGAAGCCGAGACTAGTTTTGTCACTAAGATAGAACAAGTCAACACAGGGCCGCCTTGCGAGAGGCAAAATTTTCTTACATCCTTCATTTCCAGAAGAACCATCATTCGCCCCTTGTTTCGTCAGAGGATATTAACTGCCCACAGACGAGGCTAGAGGGGAAAAGGAAGAAGGGGAGAGAACCGCAGCGGACACAACTAAGGTATTAACCATGTCCACAGGGTTTGGGAAAGGCTCGATATCTAGAACAGACATCAACAAAGGCAGCTCCATCGAAGGAGCAATGAACACTTGTACCCATTGAGGGTTAGGCGCATTTGTACTCGCAACAGAAGCCAGGAGCAGTATAGGACCAGACTGAAGGGACACAGAAGGAAGGGAGGAAGAAGACGTTGTAGGAGGCCCTGAAGCATGGGCGGTCATTTCTTCCTCCTTCCTTTGTGAGGCGGCTTGCTTAGCCAAGAGGGCCTTTCACTAGCGCTTGCACTCATGTGCAAGGTGGTTTCTATAGCTCTTTGAGTTAGAGGCTAGGATTTTCAAAGGGATAGAAGGTTCATGCTCAACCATGGGAACATCCACCTCGGCAGCGGGCCTTTTTCTGCTCACTGCCTTAAGAGCAAGAGCGGTAGGAGGTCGCGGATTGAACTCTCTATGAGAACCTTTCTTTCTGTCATATAAATAATACCATGAACCGGGGTATTCATTAGGGAGGTCCGCAATTCTGAGCTTCAGCCTACGCCAAGAAGGAATCATCAGATTCAATGGGTAGCCACCAGGCTAACTCATCCAATACTCTTCCTAAGAAGGTGGAGAGGACGGGGCAGACTGAGAGGAGGTAGCCTTCTCTTTACCTTTATGGGAAGGAGAGGGAGCCGACGTGGACTTCTCTTTCCCTTTCAGTGAAGGGAGAGTAGTCGATGCAGGATTCTTCTTCTCTTCTTGGGAAGAGGAGGTGACTGATTGTTTTTTCATAGGAAGGGTCAGCTTTGGCTCCCCTTTTCCCCCAACTTTATACTTCACGTAGTTCTTGTAAAGTAGGTCTATTCTTGGAGGAAGCAGACCGACCAGGGAGGGCCAAAAGTGATCCAGCGAATATCCACCATAAGACACCAAGGGCTGGTATCCAATGTCATGCACTAAGTGAATGGCACCTTCATGGGAGAACTTTAAACACTTGTGAATAATGGAGGCGATTCCATTCAAGGAGGCGAGCTAGGGTATCCCTAGCTTCAGCCTAAACAAATCCGACTTTGGGATAATATCAAAGACTGTGTCGATAGCCCTAGGTCCAACCAGGACGGACAAAGTGATTGAGCCATAAGTTTTAAGGCACATACCATCATGTGTATGGATGGTAGATTTTGTTTCTTCATATTTTTCCTTTTGCGATGAATTTAATACTAATGTCTCCTCAGTGATAACATTCACGCGGCTCACGGGATCTATCAAGACTCCTGTCACAATGTTACCATTGACACGAGCGGGAATGTAGAGAGGTGAAGGTTTGTTGTTTAAGGGTAAATCTTGTGATGTAAATGTAATATCTGGCGAATCGGGTGCAGGTGGAATAGTGGAAGTTACCGTGACCATATTGATGTAGGCCTCAGGTTGGGTAACATAATCAGTGGGATCAATAATCATGTAGCAGAGTGTGACGGAGATGGATCCGTGTATATTTGCAGTTCACTATTAGCTTTCGCCATTGATTTGTTAGCATTATGTTTATTCCCATCGAAACGAATGGTATCGTCCTCAATGTGCTCATGTATCTCATGACACAGTCACATACAACATTTGGTATCATGTCCATTAACACGATGATACTAGAAATAAGTGCTCCCATCGTACCAATTAGGGTAGTGTTCTTTAACAGGCTTAGGGGTCGGCAAAGTTATAATCTTATCCTTCAACAGTTTCTGTAAGACAAAAGTATAAGATTTGGATAACTTTATGAATTTCTGTTTGCGTTTGAGGTTGTTCTCATTAGCAGCGGATACTACATTTGCAATGGCCTTACCTTTCCCAGAGATTAATACAATGGATTTTCCCTCAGAACGGGAGTGCGAGGAGGATCCCCCGAATTGAATAACCGTCTGTTGGTACTCTCATAAGGTTGCACACAAGTGCGTGAAAGAAGGGTATTTCATAAGGGAAAAATTCTCTTGCCAAGGCCTTTGTAAGTTTCCTATGAATACCTTATGCACATTAGAATTGGGAAGTTGATACGATATTTGTGAAAGGAGCGCTTGGTAATGCGCTATGAAGTCAGTGATTTTTTCATTATCCCCTTGTTTACATCGGACGAGATCTGAAAAGGTCATCTTCGGCCTGATGTTTTCTTGGAACTATCTAAGGAATTGGTTTACAATTTGATCAAATGAGAAAATAGAGTTGTTAGGAAAGGAACAGTACCAATCGAGGGTTGTGTCCTTGAGGGATCAAGGAAAAATTTTAGCCATCAACACATTGTGATGGAAGAAGTCGGTGCACAGGGCATTAAAGGCAGACACATGTGTCTGCGGATCTCCCTTACCACCATACTTCTCAAATTTAGGGATATCCATTCCTTGAGGGAAAGGAGTGTTCAAGATGGCAACTGACAATGGGCTATGTCAGAAGAAGGGCTGGAAGATAGGCTAGGCAGAGGCTTGGGAAAGACTCACAAACTGGCTTTGCATCTTACCCATATTCTAAAGAAGAGTGTTCAGAATAGGGTCATTAGAAGATAGAGGGCTAGAGGGACCTCCTCCAGAACCACCACCAAGGCCTCCTCCAGAGCCACCCCAGGTGTGACCTCTGCCAAAGTCGTCACTAGAGCCACTGCCACCAGTGGGGCCTCCACCAGAACCACCACTGTGACCTCCACCAGAGCCACCTCCACCGGCACCACCTCCACTATCAAATCCACCACCACTACAAAAGCCCCCACCACTCATCCCATCGAAGCCTTCACCACTAGAGGTGACAAGAGGAGTAAAGCTAAAGCCCAAGGGGACCCTATTAACCTTGATAGTTTTAGGTTGTTCAGAGGCAGAAGGGATACTAATAGAAGGGACCGCGTCGTCCATATAGACAGATGTGGGGGCATCAATACTCCCAACTGTCCTTCACACTCTTTGAAAGTGACTCCTTGTGTGAAGCTAGGGTTATTCAAAGGAGCACAGGCTTCGGCGAGACCAAGGAGGCTAGTCAGAAGTTCAATGCATGTTCGATCTTTACTCATCATATGCCTTAATTCACTAACAACCCAAGTGGCTCTAGCCATCTTCGGGTTTCTTTCCAAGTGGTTTTCTAAGTTTCCTAATCCCCTAGCAAGAGCGGAAACATATTTTGTAGGGATCTAAACGGCCTCATACTCATCCACTAATGATGGCATGGGAGACGCAGGGGGAGTGGGAATGTGATCGGTTTCATCAATGAACCCCATCTCATTCCTTGACAACTGCTCCTACACAGCCAAACTAACGGCAGAAGTGGAGAAGAGACCCGTAGAGAGACCAATCAAGACCTTCATCCTATCCATCAAGAGGTTTCGTACACTTCTCCTAACGATATACCTAGAAGTTGTGGATTGGGTTGTGATGCTCATAAACCTTCACAACACTCAAGAGAACAACAATCACAGAGTACCCAAGGGAAGCTTCAACACCAACGGATGAACAGACGTTGGCTCACGTCAAGTTCACCAAAAATGTAAGAGGGGGACCACCGTGTGCAAGACCCTAGGTCACGAAGGGTCAAGATGCGAGAGGTTGCCCTAACTTACCTCAACTAAGTGTAATGTGAGGGAATGTGAGGCGAAAGTAACAAGGACCGTGAGGCCACACAATTACTCTGCAGACCCGAAACATAGGGAGAGGCTAGGTGAGCCAGTTTCTAGGTCTAACACTACGTCTCAGAAAGCTCTATGTCTGAGGACAAAAGTGCGGTCTTTGGACATCAGCGCGACGCGCTGGCATCTCAAAAGTGTGTATTCGTTTGTATGGCCAAACAACGGTGGAGATGAGGTCAAACCAGTAAAACAAGCTAACGGCCCAGTGAACTAACTAAAGGGCTAGAATGATATGATTAAATAAATGAAGTACTCTCTAATATTATAAAGAAAATATGCAAAAGTAAAGAGAATAAGCAGGATCTCACTAAGGAATTTGTTTGCCAGCTGATCCCTCGAAGAGAACGTACTCCTACACACAACAAGAAAGGGAAAATGTTGGGTGGTTGTACAGGTGCCTGCCTCAGTTAGACCCCTATTTAGGTGTTTCCACCTCCACAGATAGCAAAGGAAAGGAGATAAAGGAAATAATAAATAAAAGAGCAAAGAAGCACTACAAAATAGTGTTATGCTACTCAACCAAGTGATAGAGGAGAGGAGAGAGAAGCTTACCACCTCCACCAAGAGCACTCAAGGCTGCTTGGGGGAGAAAATGAGAGTACTCGAGCCTCTGTTGCGATGGTGTGGTCCCAAACTTGCTCTACCAAAGTGATGGAGTGTGGCTTTAGCTACAATGGAATGCTTGAATGCTTGGAGTGAGTGAAAGTGAGCTTGAGAATGAGTATGGATGAAATGAAGCAGTTGTAGAAGTTGTGAAGAGTTGGATTTAATGTTGAAGGGATGAATTTGAAGAAAGAGTGGAAGAAAATGGCCATATTCAGGTCATTCGGCCGAAGGGGGCGTTACAAATTCACCTCCAATGAGAAGTGTAACGCCTCTACAGGTTCAGCCGCAAGAATCTTCCAAGGACATAAGCGTGCTACATGGACGTCTGCGCGTTGCGCTGGCGTCCCTGACAAAAATGCCTCCACCGACACTCAAAACAAGTGCCAAGTGGGATGAAAGCAATGGCCTTAGGTGGAATTAAGCCTTCGAACTTGGTTTTCTAAGGTGGATAAAGGAAAAAAGGCGATTTGCACATGGGGTGCAAATTCACTCTTATACAAAAGCCACCTCTAGTTCAGACTTTCAATCATAGGAAAATGTGGCGAAAGCCACATATAGCCAAGCCTAGGCTTGTAATTCCTAAAAGGGGTATCTGGGTACCACTTCCAGTCCTTCCACCATGGCTTGGTCCCACGAATTCCCACTTTATGCAACATATTTGTAGGAATAACATTCACCATACCATCATAAGTATCACGGTCTAGGTTATGGAGACTATAACAAGCATGAAAATCTTCCCATGGAATAATGCACATTGTGGGTTTGTGGAACACATGATGCAAAGTTTGAATGCCTTTCTTGTGGAATCTTAGCACCTTAAGCCCAGGTGATTTGGCCAACGGCTAACCATTGCTAGAAAAAAGGGGCGACCACCAAATGTTTTGTTGGTTGAGAGGAAACCCATCTTGGAGGCCAAATCCAACCCGGTGAAGCCAAGGCTTAACCACTTCCTAGGCTCTCCAAATGCTCTTAGCCATGAAATTTCCCACAATTTGAACCGGTTCCTTCATAATTAGAAGGGTTTGAAAGCCAATCCCCTTCTAGGCGGGTCTATGAACAAGGAAGCCGGATTGGATGCAATGCCTGAGGAGAATTTTCTAGGCTTCATCTCTAGTAAGGGCTCTAATATCCATTTCACACACAAGGAAGTCCCTTGTCTTTGAGTGGAGAGTAGCCCAAGACCTCTAGAGTCTCTAGGTAAGCAACAAAACTCCCAAGCAACGCGGTGAAACCCTCTATGAGACTTTGTAGAGGCCCAAAGAAAGTCTCGAAGAAGCTTTTTGAGCTTGGCATAGGCAGCCTTAGAAGGAACCCAACAAGAGGAGTAATAAACATGTGTAGCAGCCAAAATCTTAGAACAAACTTGAAATTTTCCTGCTAGAGAAAGAGGTTTGGTAATCCAATAGGCCAGCTTTTGCTCAATCCTGGAGAGCACAACTTGCCACAACTCAGTTGGAGAAGCCTAGAAGGCTAAGGAAATTCCCAAAAACTAAAAGATTTCCCCTAGCCCAATCCATTTCCAACCATACTGTTGAAGACAGTGAGGAGTGGGAAGAATAGACTGCTTGTAACAAGAGTTTTATGTCATTGAATGGAAGACCCAGACACAAGACAAAAAATATGAAGGCATTCAAGAGCTTCCTTAATATTATTCTCTTCCTCCAAAAGGGTGAGGAAAGAGTCATCAACAAAATGGCCATTAACAAGTTGAGCCTGGGAGTTAGGTAGGGAAATGCCTCTAACATGTTGTTGAGAAACCACACTGGCCAGTAAATAACCAAATCCTTCAGCAACAAGCGCATAAAGAGAAGGAGCAAGCGGACATCTTTTCCGAATAGAGTGGAAAAGACCAAAAGCAAAAGATTGGCGGCCATTAATGGTAATACAAGTAGAGGCGTCTGAGAAAAGCATTTGGATGGCCTGAATGAAGTTAGGCCCAAACCCCAAGGCTTTCAACATGGCAAGAATGAAAGGCCACTCAATGTGGTCATAGGCTTTAACAAAATCAATTTTGAGAAAAATGGCTTTCTGGCTCGAACACCTAGCCCACTCCATACCTTCCCACACGGCAATAAATAAATCTAGATTTAATAAAACCAATTTGCTTTGGGCGCACAATCTGAAGCAAAAGATGGTGAATCTTCAGAGCCAAAGCTTTAGCAATGATTTTGTATGAGACATTGAGGAGTGTGATAGGCTGCCAGTTGTAGATATCCTCAAGATCTTCAAGATTAGGTATGAATTTAATGTTTCCTTTATTGATTACATTACCTAGAGTTTTGGAATGAAAAGCCTCAAGATAGACTTTATGTAAATCTTTCCCAACACAATCCCAAAGGGCTTTGTAAAATTCACAAGGGAATCCATCAACACCCGCGGCCTTGTCATTTGCCATGGCATGAACGACTTCCTTCAATTTTTCAACAGTGAGCAACTGCTCACAAAAATATTTTTGGGTTGAAGATAGCCTATTTGGCACAACAACAAGGCAATCTTGAAGGGCTTGTTGGCACTTCGGCGTGCAATCTTGGGCAATGAAAACTTGTTCATAATGCCTTACAAAGGCTTGGAGAATATTAGGTAGCTCAAAAAGCACCTAGATTCCATCCTTGCTTTTTTTTATCCCCAGGGAAGAGTGTCTGGCACGCAAGGCCAAAAAAAAATCCTTTGAGGCACGGTCACCATTTTTTAAATAGTGTAATCTTGCTTTAATTTGTGCACCTCTGGCAGCATAATTATCTGCAACTTGTTTTTTGTGCCTTAACTCAGCCACCCTGAATTGCAATGATGGGGAGAAAGGGTTGGTCATTAGATCCTCGGTAGTTGAGTGCAGGTCGGTAGTGGTAGCCTCATAAGACCGCCGGTGAAAAACAGCCAACTAGCGCCCATAAATGTAGAGAAACCTAGTCGTGTGAGTGATAGCATCATTCCACCAATTAATCCAACCTTTATTATGTGGTGGCCTACACTCCAAATTCCAGACCTTGCAAATGTGGTCGAGCATGGGCTGATGTGAAAGTAGAGACGTGTTCAAAAATAACTGTTTTACAGGCCTGAGGTTGTCTTGTCTCCCATTCAATGCGAAAAGAAATGGGGAAATGATCTAACAAAGTCACATCAACTAACGGCTTAACCAGGAGCGAAGAGTTGTCAAAAGAGAAGAAATATTGAGCCAAGATCATGGCACGATCAAGGCGCTTAAATATCTTGTCAGATCTAGCCTAGTAATTACACCAAGTGTGCTAGAGGGAATGAGAATTGCGGTGACCAATATTGGGATCAAAAATCCCCAATTTATTACACATGTAAAACCATGCCTCCCATTTGCCAGTTGTCCATCTGAATGGAAAAGTGCCATCTTTATCATACGCCATCTCAACCATATTGAAATCCCCACACAATAACCAAGTAGCAACGGGAAATGAAACAGCAATCCAACACCAAAGCATAGAACGTTCCACGGCATCATTAGAAGCATAAACATTAATAATCCCAAAGGAATGGTTATCGATGTTGAGAAGGATCCAAACGAGTTGATGTGTGGGGTCAAACCCGTGGTCAACCACACAAGCGTGCCACTATGGAGACAAAAGGGTGATAGCTCCACCACGCCCAACTTCATGATCTATACAAAACATTTGACTAGTTGGCCAAATAGAGCGACAAGTCAACGCGAGCAAAAAACTAATAATTTTAACTTCTTGGAGACAAAGCACTTCAATACCAGAATATTTATGCAAAGTATCCCTAACAGAATACTTTTTGGAGAGGTCTGTCAAACCTTGAACATTCCATGAGAGGAAATTCATGAGTGAAACTCCTCCATATCGTCGAAGTCTGGATTCTCTTCCCTTAGAGTAGAGAAGCAATTTTGCAAAAACTCTAGCAGAACTGACCCAATTCTCCTGTACAAATTCACCTTCTTCTAATGGAAGAGAAGGACTGTGAGACTGCCTTTGAGCTCCTGACATAGGAGGAGAAGCATTCGGTTGCGCTATCATAAAAGCAACAAGCTGAGGCATAGCCTTTGACCTCGGTCGCACTGGAATATTATTAGCCCCGACTGGAGCCTCGTTCCCCTTCATCGAAGGGTTTGAAACATTTTTAGTTGGCTCAGGGACTTTGGAAGTCGTCCTAGAGCCACTGGACTTATTTTTTATGGTTTGCGACCGTGGTCCATTTTTCGTCAAGTTTGGTAGCAGAATTATCCACTTGACGAGGATTTTCAGACTCCTGTGGTGAAGGAGTACGAGGCACTACCAAAGGGAAGTCCTTGATCTTGTGGTCTATGGACTAACATCTATAACATGTGTTAGGAAGATTAAAATAAGTGACCTTCTGGGTATGCCAAAGAGCTCCAATTTGAATGTCAATAAGGTCCTTCAAATCTTGTGAAAGGTCCACTTCGACACAGACCCGTTTCTAGGGTCGAGCCTGGAAAAACCTATATGGCTCAATACAAATGACCTTCCCCAGAGAGGACGCAACATGACTCAGAAAAGGAACAAAATGAAAACGAAAACATAGAAACTCAATCCAGAATGGGACCCGCAACTTGGTGTCATCCAAGACAGTGAAGTCCTAGGTCCACGACTGGAAAACCAACAGAGAAGACCTAATATACCAGGGACCATGGTTCAGGATTTCCTGAACATAACTGACCTCCACAAAGTGAAATGGAGCATATCAAGGCAGACCCCATGAGGGACCCATGCCTTGTTGACCCATTCTTTAAGCACACTTTCAGGGGGAGTCCTCCCAACAAAATACCCAACAAGGGTATGTTGCTCAAGCCATTGACAAGCAAAATCAAAATTCGGCAAAGGTAAAACCACATCAACTAGGGAGTCAAAAGACTTACCTCATGAAACACTTTCGAAACAAATTTTTGAGGTTGATTGTTCGAAGGAGGATCCATTGAGCAGAGCCGTCAAACCGCCAACACCAGTATGAACTGCTGAGTTAGAGTCGGTTGAAGGCATACTAAAACAAAAAAAAATGCAGTAAATGCGGTGGTACACATAGGAAAAGAGAAAAATCCTACACAAAGATCGCAGTATGATGCAAGAGGGGCCAAGACTAACTGTAGAAACAAGAAAACCCTAGCAGAGCTCATACACCTTCATTGAAGCTGCCTAAAAAAATTTGAAGATATTTTTTACCAAATATAGATGTTATTTATATCCAACATTAATTATTAAGTGAAATATTTATTAGGATATGTTGGGTACATAAAATTAACCCTCTTGTTTGTATATTCTATATTTATCTAATTTTATGGCTTTATTATCTTTTATATAATACATATTAAAAAAACTTTTAAACATTCTATTATTATATTCCTTGAGATTTAAATTTTAAAGTTATATTATTGTAATGGGTAAAATGGCATATCCATGCCATTTTCCCTTGTATATTAGGTCCATTTTGATTAAGGTGTCCTACATACAATAATTATCTTACAAATAGCATATTCATGTGTAAATTTAGTTTATATCTTGATCTCTACTATCATTAGTCCACATAGATCTATTATTGATTGACATATTCATTGTGCAACATCCTAGATCAAATATTTGGGTGTGGTTTTGGCCTAGGTCAATCACATAATCATAAGTTTGACCCATTCCTTTTTAAATTTTGAAATCAAACTTATCTCTTGTCAACCATTTCCCAACAATAATGTACATTTTATTAAATTGTAGGCTTGGTTGACATATCTAAAGACATTCCCTCATTCATTTAAAATCAACTTGGACTTAAATAAAAAATATCATGCTAGTGTTTTATTAATAAAACATTTATGAGAGCATTGTAGTAGAATTATTAGAATGGATCATCCTAGGCTTGTTAACTAATTGTTTGTTGTCTTTGAATATTCTCTAAGAGCCATATGGCCTATTTTTTTAAGGGTTTGACCAAGGATAACTTGACCCTTGTGATTCATAAAATTCACAAAGGTATTTATAAACACCTCTAATCCTTACAAGTACTTAGACATAAAAGATCAAGGAGAGTGAATTACAATAGTTTGCAAAGTGCCAAATCAATCCCACTAAAATAGATTCAATTTCATGTGCAAGTTTCATTTTATACTCATGGATCTAATCTATCCAAATTATTTGAATAACTTGGTTCATATTTCATCATTATAATTCTAATACATCTAAGAAGTCATGACTCCATGGTATGGTTTAAAAATGATCAAAATAGTGGACATATATCTATCAACCACATATTTTTTTTGTGTTTTCATTTCTATTTATTTTTCGATTTCTAATTTCTCTTATATGTTTTATCACAACTATAAATTACGTTGCATGGATTATTTTCTTGTTATATCCATTGATCCTAACTTTTGATAAGGAAATTTATTTTAGTTCTTTATGGATTGTAGTGAATATAACTCCCTTACATGACCCGAGATTTTAACCTTATGGTTTATCATTCTAAATTGGAGTTCCATATGTAATATTATGATTGCATACTTTTCATTTCAAATTTTATTAGTTTGTACCAACCTTCATTTTTTATTCATTTCTTTATCGTGATTAGGTTTTAGGCTACTACTAATTTTTGTATTTGATTCTTAGCCCATAGACTCTCTCTTATGCACTTTCATTATTAGATCTTTAACTTTGATATATTCTCCTTGTTCCTTTCTAATATCATTTCTTATGTCACTTTTCTCTATGATGATATAGCTTTTTTGTAACATGTGATTGTGACTTAGCCACCAATTCATCAATATATAGATTCAATGCATCTACGGCTATTGACTCATGTGATTTTGTGTCCAACAAACATGTTCCTTTTCTATGTTACAATATAGTTTAATTTACATGCATAGATTCCCCTCCATGTGCTTCTCTCAATTCACCTTTTCTTAAGGATTCTAGTGATATAGATAAATATATTCCACCTTTGATTACATATTATGATGATGCACATTTTCCTATGCTTAGCAATATACTTGTTAGCTTGAGCTTACCTATCTATGATGTTTATATTTCTTTTATCACTACTGATATAACTATAGATGATACATCTTGTTCACCTTCACATGAGGTAATTACCCTACATGAAGCTCATGATAATCCTCTTCTATATCTCTTGGTTTATGGTCTATTGATGATGTATTTAGTTATGTGCATAGTGATAGCTCTTGACCTTCTCATGATAAGGTTTGTTACTCCTTTTTTTGTGTTAATTTAGGTTACGGGGCATATTCTTGATAAACACTTGTAATGGAGTAATTTAGTGGTAATGAAGATGTAAAATTACATGTGGAATCCTTTTATCCTCATATTCTAGTTATATACATGCTAATAATACTTTAATGCATCTACATCTCTTGGTTTATGGTCTATTGATGATGTATTTAGTAATGTGCATAATGATAGCTCTTAACTTTCTCATGATAAGGTTTGTTACTCTTTGTTTTTTGTTAATTTAGGTTATGGGGAATATTCTTGATAAACACTTGTAATGGAGTAATTTAGTGGTAATGAAGATGTAAAATTACATGTGGAATCCTTTTATCCTTGTATTCTATTTATATACATGCTAATAATACTTTAATGCATGCATTTTTTGATACCTTGGTTGATAAAGACAATAATGATTTGATCCATTTCATAATTATTACACATCCTTCCATGATTTGTCATATTCTTTCATAGATTAATTTTCTCTTGGCTCTAAACCATGTATTACTCGTGATGATTATTTTTCACATTCTAGTGGCCCTTCTCTAGAGAATCCCATGAATTTTTCTATGCATCATGATGATATATCACTTTTGATGGAGACCCAACTTGGGATCCTCTTGTATTTTCTTGCATGATGAATATTTGAGTGATTTTAGAGTATATTCTTGTATGTACACTCTTCTAAATAAATACATTATATAGATACCCCTAATGATGAAGAACAACATGAGCATATTTTATAGTTTTTACTTGGTATACATGAGGACAGTGCACCACCAATTGATGATATGTTTTTTCCATCTTCTTCTACTATTACATGTATTATAAGAATGCATGTATGAAAATGGGACATGTTTAGAATGATATTTGACCTCATGTGAGCTACCACATTGGTGAGACAATTCATCTAAAAAATCGCATTGATGATAACGAATAAACATTTAAACATAAAGATTATTTTAAACCAATATTAGGAAATCATTTAACACATAACATTCTAACTTATCTTACACCAACTGGACTTGTGGCACCTTTTCTAAAAATGTGATGGAAAATGAGATAATGATATTTACAATATTTTTAAACCATGTGATTCACTTATTTTTATTTGTATCCATTGCTTGATAGACTATTTCTTATAAGTTTAATGCTAGCGTGAAAATAGATATTACACATCTAGTTCCTAGACCTAGTAGACCTATTCACACTAGGTTAAGTTAACTTAGCATGATTTAGTTGTATCACCTCATAGGAACATGACACTTTCTCTCATACTTATCCAAAGCTTTATACATGTGTCATACTTCTTGTAGAGTTAGTCAATGTTTTACTCTCACCTTCCTACTTCCTCCTCCTATATATACAAGGAGGCCATTGTATAGTCTCATACATTTTTCATGATAATTTATGGTATTTTATGTGTACATTCACATTTTGGAAGTTCTTGGATATTGTATTCTTTTATTTTTGTTCCAACATGATATCAAATCCATGAATCATATTTCCCTTATCAATTTTAGTTGAATCCCACAATTAGCCCTATCATAGGTGTGTCATAGAGTTGAATGGATATTTCCATTGCATTCGTAAGGCCCAAATTAGCTACAGATTCCTAAATTAGCTAGAAATTTCTACAAAATCCATCATTGAAAATTTTTACAATTTTTTTCCCTTATGAGGATAAAAGGATTCCACATATAATTTTACATCTACAAAATATTGTACATCTACAAAATTCTTTATTGTAAGGAAATTTTTTTGTATAATTTGAAGATTAGGCATTTTATTTTTTGTAGGAAATCGGTTTGTTTGCAAGGCTCATGATCTTAGTTGAAGTTATTTTGTTTCAAATTTCATGTTTTTTAACCTACAAATTTCTTTCTTTTTCCACGGGTTATTTTTCTTGGTTAGCCTTATACATCCAAGGCTGAGCCACCTGCTCCCATGACCTTCAACACTTCACCAACTTAAAAATTATTTATTTGTTGATATTTATGGGAAAATGGCTTCAAAAAATCTCCCACACCATTTTGTAGTATATATAAAACAAATGAGAAATTTTCCTTTTATTTTATAGGTTTAGATTACCACACAACCTATGCCCAAAAATATGTGGCTCCACCAACTACTTCACAACCTTGGTTTAACAAATGACATAAATTATTTAAGGGTTTCACAATTACCTTTGGCTGGCCATGCCACAAACATAGTGGTGAAACTCTAGCATGGCTCCACCCACCACCAATTTTCATCTCTAGTTTTATTTTGGTTCATGGGTTTACTTTGGGAGTTTTCACCTAGTTTTTGGCTAGTTCATGGCTTCATCACCAACCTCAACCTTCAATTACCACACCTCAATATTTGTAGGCTTCCATAGATTCTTAAGTCGTTAAAGGTTTCAAAGCGATGTGACACTACTAATAGTCATGCCCCCTTCAAGAAATTGCACCTACATAGGCTATTGTAGCCTTCCATAGTGTCACCCAAGCTTCTCCTCAACCTCATAGTGCCATAATAGTTTTTAAATTGTTAACATAAGTTATAAACATTTCTTGTGAATTATAAAATTTACTTACACCATAACAATTATTGTTATAGTTTCCATTAAACCCAACATTTAAAATTGTATATTATTTTTTTTTTAGTGGCACCACCTCTCATCACAACCACAAATTTTCCATGAGTGGTGCTACTAGGGCACCACCTATCTACATAGCGACTACACTACCTTATAACCATTAGTCACCTTCTAAATGATTTAAAAGAGTTTTTCTTTCTTTTAACATAACTTTCAAATCAAGTGGGTATTTTCAAACTTGAATAATTGATAAAATACGGTTCCATCTACTACATCATAGCAAGGATCATTTTCTCAAACTGTACTATTTTTAACATTTTTTTTCCTCTGAAATCAGATATTTATAATAAATTTTAATGAGGCATAACTTTCACCTTGTTTCCCTGTGTATGGGAAAAATCAGGATAATCCAATCATCAACCCCAGATTGGATGCAAAATGGAAACCACTTAGATGAGGGTTGAAGTAACAATGAAATTGATGCAGGGAACAAATAATGTAGTGGAAATACAAGCAACATGGATAGGGATAAAATTATATTGAAAGTTGGGTTACAGACGACTTCATTTAGAAGGTGATTCTTTGATCATAATAAATGTCATCCACAAGAAAGATACATTGAACTAGAAAATTCAAGAATTCATACCAGAATTTAGGAATGCCTTGGCCAATTGGAGGATTTTAAATTGTCTCACATATACCACAAAGGCAATGTTGAAGCAGATAGGTTGTCGAAATTGACCATTGACATGATTGGATGCAAAGAAGAAAGGATTGTGGGTATCAGGTGGCAAACTCACATGAGTGAAGTACAACAGGATGGGAATTGTAGGATGTTAAGACATTTAAGACACTAAAAACAAGAGTTATTAGGGGTTGGAATTTGGTGACATAGTGGCTTTAAGAGCTAGCAAAAAGAAAAGGAAAGGTCCTTTTATAGTCCACAATACTAGGCGATCTATTTTTAGGTCTACAAACAGCTTACAGTATATGGGACTCCTTGTACTCCCACTATGAGGGAGGCACCTAACTCGTGCTCCACAATACAAGGTGTACATACATTACCCCCTATAGGATTTGAACTTGTGACCTCTCTTTCAAGAGTACAAGTTCTCCACCATTAGACAAAGGAAAAAAAATGGATGATAAGCCTAGACAATAAAGAGCAGTAGATGGCTTTATGCAGGCACGTTACAGACCAACAACTACGGAAAGTATTCAACATCGAGGACTCTGAGATACTAGAAGCAATCAAAGCTATCTTGGGTTATCATTTCATGGATTCGAGCTACCGAGTGAACAATGACATCGTGTCAATATCTATGGCCAGGCTCTTGCAAGTGTGGGAGGACATAAAGACTGTCAAATGGCTAATGTGAAATCTCATCAAGGCAATATGGCATGAGGGCATGGAAAAATTCCCATCATGGGTAGTGTTGAGTAGAAGATAAGACCCACAACAGGGGTATGGCCACTGCTCATGATGGACTATAATGTCTCATGGATCCACTTTATCATTTGGAGTGTGGGAGAAGACCGGGATGCACAAACACAGGAGGTGGTGGAGAATGTAGCATGGTTGAAAGATTTGACATGGGCATATCAAATGGAGGTAGAACAGATGGTGTTGGCACTCCAAATAGCTCTGGGGGGTGGAGCCAAGGGAAGTAGAGGTAGAAGAGGAGGACTAGCTAAGTCTCAGGTGGATCGATAATGGTTTTTTATGGGGATAATTTTGTAATTTTATTTTTTTTGATGGAGGTCATCCACAAATTATTTGTAGTTAACTGATAGGGGAGCACGAGCCTTTTTGGGCTGAACCTCTTCGGCTAAGAGCCAAGGACTGAGGGGTATCCATTCCGCCAAATTTTCATGGGGCATGATCCCGGCCCCATCCATTTTTCGATGTTGGAGCCTTTGCACTCAACAAGACTTGATCCTAGTGGGCTCATTTTGTAATTTTGATAAAATGAAAAGTTGAACAAAGTTTTTATTTGGATTTGGCCCCCTTAGCATCAAATTAATATATCAAAAAAAAATTCACCCTATTTAATATAATTATGCAAATTTTTTATTGATTATAAAATCACAATAATTTCAATTATACATGTCATTTTTAGATTTGGATAGCCTTTTTTATCAAAAAAATATCAGAATCATCATGTTCTATAAATTGATGATTTAGGCCTCCATCTTGCACAACTTGTAATAAAATATTGTTATATTTTTATTTTTATTTTGGGGTGGGGGCTTATTTTATAGTTCTAATCTAATTTGGGTGTTTTATAAGGAACACTTCAACTTCATCTTTGTGGGTTTCAAGTATGAATGCAAAAAATAATCTTTTAACTCCACATAACTTTCATACATGGAAGATTAAAGTACAAAAAAATATTTAGTCAAAAGCTTTATGGAAAATGCTAAATGGTGAAAAAATATAGTTCATAAGGGACTATGAATAATTTATCTATTATAAAAAATTATATGAGGCCATGGGAATATTGGCCTCCATGTATCCAATAATTTACAATTTCATCTTGTCAATTGTACAACTCTCAAGCAAATGTGGAATAAGTTTAATGACTTATTTGGTACATTTTATAAACTTAAAATAATTCAATTAGATATTGAATTAACAACATTGTCTCTTGATGCCTTCTTTATTGCAGATTATTTGATTGAATTCAAGACTTTGCTTTCTTATCTTTAGGGTTGTGGAAAAATAAAAAACAAATAAATAATGTGTCTTCTTGGTTCTGTTAAAGCTAGAAGGCCCCTCTTAGGTATTTTATTCTACTTTCTACTCTACCATGAATGCTCTTGGGATACGATTTAATACACCTACTTTTGAATTATTTTGTGAAAGATTAATGAGAGGAGAATCTAAATCACTCTTTATGGATTTCATCACCTCTTCAAAAAGAGAATCACTAATGGCCTAAACATCTAAGAGAAAAGGAAATAATTATCCCAAACAAACAAAGGTAGAATAATATTTAAGAAATAATATTTCATCTAAGAAAAATAATAAAACTAATACACAAACAATATCATCTACTATGTCAAGTAAGAATACCTCCATGAAAAAGAATAAAAGAAAAGAACCATGTACTTCTTATGGCTATAGAATCATGACATCACTTTTTATCATCAAAGGATTACAAAATTGGAAGAGGCCATGAAGAAACACAGCATTGATATTCCCAAACCTAACAAGGATCATACACTCACAACTAAAGTGTTAGACTCATCTAGAGAAAATTGGATAGTTGACTCAAGAGCCTTGTGTCACATGACTAACTCACATGATATTCTTGATTCTCTTTATAATATCAATTTACTTCTCGTATTATAGTGGGTAGCTCTTATTATATTTTTATAAGGTTAAGTACTCAACAATTAAAAAATGGTTGCATTAATTATGTTCTCTTTGTTCCTAATTTTTTTCAGTCTTCTCTATATACTAGAATTGACATACTTGGGATAGGAAGATAGTTGAGTTTCCACCACATGATATAGTTATTCAAGAACTACAACATCCAGAGAAAATTGTTGCTTTCAAGTAGAGTTGATCATGGTTATATATTATATAGGTTTCATGGTTTTGAGTCATCTTGTTGTTAATCACATATTTTCCATGCAGATTCATTAAGAGAAATTTGGCATGATAGGTTTGGACACCTCAATTATACGTATCTTCAAAAATTGATTATACAAGGCATAGTACTTGGCCTTCCTAAGGTTCCATGCACATAGGGAATTTCTCAAGTTTGTGTCCTTGGAAAACACAATAAAAAATTCTTTCCTAAGGGTAAGGCCCATTGTGCTACTACCTTATTCGAGTTGTTTCATTATGACCTCATATAATATCTAACTCCTCCATTTTTAGGATCCAAGTATGTTCTCACCTTCTTGATGATTACTCTTATCATACATGGGTGTGTTTCCTAAGTACAAGAGTGGCATATTCACCACTTTCAAGAATTTTAATGTGTCTTTGGAGAAGCAATCAAGTTCTTCAATTTGGAAAATATGTATAAATAATAGAGGGAATATGTCAACTAATCTTTTCAAGATTATTGCACTAAGCATGGTATTCATCATCAATATTTAGTTCCCTACACTATTTGATAGAATTGTGTTGTTGAAAGAAATAATATATCACCAAGGAGATGTAAAATTATATGCTTCAATCTCAATCTATGGCCCCATATTTTTGGGTTGAAGCAATCAATCATGCCAATTATACTTAGACTACACTCTCACAAGGTAGTTCAGGACATTGCTCCAAAGAAGGCTTAGTCTAATATAAAGCCTAATGTCTCCTTCTTTAAGGTATTTGGTAGTGAGGCTTAGGTATGAACATACCAAATTGCCAACATAAGGCAATGGAGAAGAAGAGTCAACCATACATATTTGTTGGATATTGAGAGGATATGATTTTTTATCAATTGTTTGATCCAACCATTAGAGATGTCTACTTTCACAAATATTTCATGTTTGATGAGTCTTTCATGTAGATGGATTGTCCATCTACTTCTATTTTCTCACTATCTACTTCTCCTTCTTCATATCATGAGGATACCTTTCCACTTGAGGATACTTTAGACAATGGTCTTGTTCCACCACCTTTTCCACCTACAACACCACCTCCACTCTCTACTAATATTTTCTTCCTAGATGGGCTTACAATACTATTTAGGATGCTAGATATTTAGTTGGTGATCCAATGAGTTCTCGTTGCACTCACTCATGGACTTCCGACACTAGTCTTTTGGTTTATGTTGTATATACTAATATACAAAGTTTTTCAAAGGCTTCTAGTATTCCAAAATGGTATAGTGCTATGAAAAATGGGTATTCTTCCTCGATGAATAATAACACATGGGAATTGGTTTCTCGTCTTAAGGGAATAAATATGATTCAGTGTAAGTGGGTGTAGAAAACCAAGTATATAGTTGATGGTAAAGGTATAAGGTACATGTTGTAGTTGAGGGGTTTTCACAAGGTGAGGATATTGATTAATTTAAGATATTTTCCCTCATAACTAAGATGGATTTATCCCACTTTGTAATTTCTATTGTTGTATCTCAAATGTTATTAGTTTTCTAGATGGATATGAAGAGTTATTTATTGCACAATGATCTTCATGAGGAGATCTCCATGGAGCAACCTATCAAATTAATGTAGGACTTGTCACTCAAGATTGTAGGATTCAAAGTTTATTGTATGTTCTCAAACAAGCCCCTTGGTCTTGGTATGATAAGATTGATGGTTTCTTTCTTTCATCTAGTTTCACTCATTTCCACTCAGATCATATAGTATATATTCAGAGAGATGATAAAATTTTGATACCAGTCTTGTATGTAGATGATTTAATTCTCTCTAGTAGCTCCTCGTCCATGCTTCAAGATATTCAACACACTTTGATGAGGCACTTTGATATAAATAATCTTGGGATTCTACATTACTTTATAGATCTTTAGGTTCTACAATCTACTAAGGGGATCTCCATATACCAATAAAAGTGTCATCGGTTTGCTTCATTGGTTTGGTATGGATGATTGTAAGCCTACTCTTACACATTTCATTTTAGTGTTACTTTATTTGCCACTTGCACAACACCTAGTGCCAATGCTATTGTACAAATGGCTAGTTGGTAGTCTTTTGTATTTGACACACATTCATCATGACATCACCTTCATTATTAGGATTACCTTTCAATTTTCCTATGAACCTTATGAGATTTATTTGAAGGTAGATAATTTTGAGTTATATTCAACATTAAATACACACCAAGAACTTCATCGACTCAAATTGGATAGGTGATTTTGACTCACAAAAGTCTACTTTTAGGTTTTATTTTTTCCTTAGTTTTGGTCTATTTGCATGGTATTGTAAGATACAAACTACTATTATATTATCATCTATTAAGATTGAGTACTGAGGTGTAGCTCTTGCCAATTGGGAGGTTTTATGGCTTAGACAACTTATGAAAAATTAAATGGTTTACCACCTGATCATCCTACTATTCTTTAGTGTGATAATTAAAGTGCCATTCATATTTCACATAACCCAATGGAACATAAAGGATGAAGAACGTTGAGATACATTTGTATTTCATTTGATTTCTTATCCATGATGGTGTTACCTCATTAGCTAGAGTATTTTTCTACTTAGAAGTAGTTTTTGTACATGTTTACTAAATCTTTAGCATTGGATCACTATCTTGAGTTTTGACATTTTCTTGGGGTGAAGTAAGTTTTCCTTGGGGGTCTTGTGTCATCCTTTATATTTATATCTCTTCTTTTGGAGAAGATTTTTCCCACTAGGTTTTCTCCTTTACTTTGTATGTGAGATATTTTAATTTTTTCCTTGAGTGCCTCAATAAGCATTATTATCGAGACTCATTCTCCTGGACTATCACTTAAGGGGGTGTTAGTGTGAGTATGGTTATTACACATCTAATTTACATTTATCTAATTCCTAGACCTAGTAGACATATTCACACTAGCTTAAGTTCACTTAATGGTTTAGTTGTCTTGCCTAATAGGAAAATGAAGCATGCTCTCACACTTCTCCCAATTGTTCTACATGTGTCACACTTCTTGGAGGTCTAGTTATAATTTCACTCTCACCTTCCTACTTCCTCCTCCTACATATACAAGGACATCACTATATATTATCATACATTTTTCATGATAGTTTTTGGTATTTTATGTGCATATTTATTTTGTAGATGTTCTTGGATATTACATTTATTTTATTCCTACTCCAACACTTAATTAAGTGGTCATGAGCTCACATGGTTTTATTTATTACCAAAGATTATACTTCTACCTTTGTAGATTTGGCTAGATGTTTCATGAAAAAATTCATTATAATATTGAACCTAATACAATTATTCTTAACTTCATCAAATGTGAGCAAGAAAACAAGAGCCAATTAATGACTACATATTACAAAGTGATAGTTATTAACATGGTTTATACCTTGAAATATATTGAACTTCAAAAAGTATTTATGGAAATTTTTCTTCTACTCTCTAATTTCCAAGTGTACATCATTCCTTATCATTAATTTATAGATTTATGTGATATATGAAAATATGTGTGCTTTACTAAGCAATTCTATTTTATTTCAACATATTTGTAGTAATTTATTGCATGTTGATAATGGTGGTCATGAGGATGTACTAAATGGTGATCATCATGGAAAATACCAACCAAATAAATTTAACATTAATTCACTACATTAGATGAGCCTAAACATGTTTTACTATAACAACTTATGGAACACAACTTACTGTTTTAATTTATTGCATATTGATAATGGTGGTCATGAGGATGTACTAAATGGTGATCATCATGGAAAATCCCAACCAAATAAATTTAATATTAATTCACTACATTAGATGAGCCTAAACATGTTTTATTATAACAACTTATTGTTTTACCTTTGGTTAAGCCAGTAGATATCTCTAAGCTTACAATATATAAGACTAAATATTTTTGTGCTTATCATTGTACATTTGGATTTTTTATGGACATATGCATCACACTCAAACATAAAATTTAAAATATTATGGACAAAAAATGACATTGTAAGCAGGGGATAATCATAATTATTTACATGATAAATAATCCTTCTAACATTAGTTGGCCTATTGGTTTTGTTGGTCATAGAACACCATATTTTAGATACACATGATGGGGGATAACTTCATTTGATACATATCATTTCCTATTGTTCTTACTACTCACCATATTTTATTCATTTAAATACATTTATGTTTACATGTTCCTAGTTAGCACATGGATGACACAAAGACACCTTCAATAGTATATGTTGACACTTGAGTAGATTCAAACATGTGTTGTGTTATTCATGTCACTTCCTTGTGATTTATATCATTTTTAATTGGTCCATTTGCTTATGCTTGTATGTTTTGATCTTCCTTTCTTATTTAACCATTTACCTTGCTTGTACTTTGGCTTCTTGTTGATGTTATGTTTGTTGTGCATATCTTCTTATCATATCACCTTCTATATGTGCTTTATTGTTTTTTTACATGATGCATGTGCAAGAAGATGGGTTCACAAAAAGGGGAAGTTTCGAGCAAAAAAATGCTGACATGAATGGCATCCTGAGCCTAAAATCAAAACAAGGACCCATTTCTTAAAGCTATTTAATTATTTTAAATAATTATCAAATCATTTTTTCTATACTTTTATGGATTGAGAGCGACCAACATGAAATGGGTACCCATTTTTGGAGCTATTTACACCTAGAAACAGTGCCTTCCACCTCCTCCCATCTATGTAGTGATTTTTAGCAACCTCCAAGTTAGGATTTTTGGTTTTTTGCTTATATTTAATGTGTATAGTTTAATTAGGGTTTACATTTTGGGTATATATTTAACGTTTATAGTTTGAAATTATGGTTTATATTTTAGGTTATTTTAATTTTCGTAATTAGGACATAAATTTTATAGCTCGTAAAACCCATTTCTAAATATATGACATCAAAATAATGGATACAATAAACTTGTAAAGAATAATATCCCCTAAAAGATATAGAAACCAAAACCTAACTAGATATAGAAACTAAAACCCTAAAACCCTAAACCTTGAAACTAACTAGATATAATAAGATGAGATAAGGATGTGAGTTTACCTATGCTCAAATTACACACCTATTGATAGAATTCATATTTTGAAAGATATAGATAGCTATCCCTCACACTAGGACATGGATATGGACATGGATAATGAACTCTCATGTGATCATGTTATAAAAAAATTAGGCTCTTTTTCCCATTCTATGATGTCATTCTTTTGATCTAATTTATCACACTTAAATTAAGAATTTTTTTTTTAATATTGTTACATTAGATAATGAACTCATCTAACTTACATTTCCAATTCTAAGTTATGTCAAATTAGAATTACATTCATTTTTAAATTGGTTAGTTTTTCATTCACTTGTTTAATTATGATACATTTCTCAAATCCCTCCCCCTTGCATCTTTGGTCCTCATTCTTATACCAATCCCTCTCCTCCTCAACCCTTACTTCCTCCCACAATTTTACCTCTTGATACCACTCATAAATATGATCATACACCTCCTTGAACCCCTTCTCTACAATACATTGAACATGAGGATTCTGAAGAATATAAGAAAATAAAGGTTGTTGAGGCTTTCGTATACAACATGCACTAGATTCAAGAAGTTTATGATGAACATTTGAATACTCTTATTGATAATAATTTTTCTATACATAATATGTCTTGTTATTCGAATATACTATGTGGGGCTCCTCTCCAACAATATATGATCCCCCTATGTTTGAAATATATACATAGTTATCCCTCACACGAGGAAATGGATATGTCATATCAAATAATTATAAACTTTTATACCCAACCATGACAATTAAATATAGTAATGTTTATGTAGTGTAGAATGTAACTTAATAAGTCTAGAATCCTAGTAAAATGAGATATATGGATAGAGATGTGGGGTTACATCATCCCTATAACCTTAATTCATTATCTTGTAACCAATTTATTATTACTAGGTATATTCATTCTAAATAGAACATATAGACATTTAATCATGAATTATATAGTTTAACTTTCATTACCATATTGAACTTGTAAATTTATCTTAAATGCTAATATTCTAATATGCCACACCCCGTCTCATAGTTACCGAGTTACTTTTACCTTCATGAGTAAATATGATGATGAATGAGAATCATGACTATGAAATACTGAAATATGCATTAAAAATTTATTGCTTTCAAAGGAACGATTATGTTTTATACTGATGAAAAATGTGATGAATGAATACATATTGCAATGTGAATAATCTAATGCTTTATTAATGCAAATAATTTATTATACAAATGGGTTCCATGTGAACGGCTAACTACCTATGTGATGTACTAAGTTGGATGCAATAAGGAGTCAAGCCTTAGGTATGAGAGGGGGAGTATCACTCAAGAGAGGAGCTTGGTCTAGTGATCCTTAATGTTCCTAACTAAGCATACACACACTCACAAGGTCTACTAGTGGTCAATTTGAGTCCAATTAGTTTGGAATCAGGTAAGTAAACTTCAGTTTGTTTGTGCATGATTTAGAAGAGGTTATGATCTTGTTCTGTGGATGTTCTTGATTGTAGTTACATAATTGAGTCTTTATGTCGAATGGAAGTTCTTCTTCTTTATGTGTTCACACTTGGATGCTAATCAATGAGGTATATACCTAGAACGTATAAATATATATATGAACTATCCTCGATAACCCATATGCATGGGAGTACCGAATGGATAAATATGACATATACATATATATGTATGCACACTTTGTGTATCAACGTCAATCAACGGATATGTGGGGAGTATATGTTTAAGTTTGTATTTTGAAATAATGAAATATATATACCTTATATGTATATTAATATATACATGTATATATTTACATTAATGTAAACATATATATATATACATATATATTAACACATGAGTATACAAATATGTATGTATAATTATTTTAATATATATTTTATATATTAATATATCTATATAATGTTGATATATATATATATATATATGTTGATTGGAAATGGATGCATTCAATGATCATGTGAATATGAACATGTACATATATATTACGAGATATATATTAATAAGTATATATTTAATGTGCACTTATGTGCATAAATGATGTGTTGCCCTATGTGGTAGAATGGCAAAGATTAATACTGCCCAATTTATAGCGCATAGTATAATATTGCTTTGATTACTAATCCAAGTTTAAATGTTGCATACTCAACACATTGAGCTAGCACATGAGTGAGATATAATGTAGCGCATTGATTAATGACATTATATAATGAATATAAGCTGTTGTATATAAGTTCCAATGCAACTCATTTAAGGAGTTATGGCAACATTTAAATAGTGATGCATTACTAAGAAAATACAAATTAAAAGAGGAATTCAAGTTGCCTCAAAATGCAATGCAGATGAAGGAAAATGAAGTGAACAACACTTAGGATGTAAAGGAGGAGTTTGCATGTAATACGAAGCCATAAGTATTATACATTAAATAACTTACAAAGAGAATGTGATGAGACATGTTGCTGACTTTTTCAAAGGCCTATGCATAGAAATAAGGCGCATAAAATAGAAAAGGTGGCATTATGTCAAATGTAAGTTGAAGCTATTAGAAGTCTTCAAAACCAATATAAGCACAGAGACTTTGTCAAGGAATAGTTGGTTGTTGTTGTGAAGGAATTCTATTTAGGAAACTTGATTTTGAGCTTGTTGTTCATTTGACTCAGTAAAAGAGTCTTGTTGTCCCTTATAACAAGTCAACTCAGCCATTTGAATGGTGAGGACTATTATGTGTTGCAAACCTGTAAGTTAGATTGATGAGTCGTTGCATGAGGATAGAAAGGTGGCAGAAATATTAATTTGTTTGTAGCCATCAGTTGCTCACAATTTAGTATAAATAGAAGTGCTCATTTTATCAATTGCTACACATCAATCCGATTATCTTGATGTTATTTTGCTATGATTTTTGAATTAGTGAGTTGAGAGCTTGTGAGTTTGAGATTTATTTTTCCATTTCCTATTTGTGAATATAGAGAGAATTAGTAAGAGGTTAGAAGATGGAAATTAAGTTGATCTTGGAGGAAGTATTAAGCGAGCTTGAGGAACAGAGCTAGGAAGGAAGTTTAATCAATTGGAGCTTTATATAGGCATGCTAGTTTCTATACCTTTGTCACTTATGTTGGAAAGATTAAATAGTTTGATTGCTATGTTGCAAAGGAATGGTTTGGAGTATGTTGTGTTGCTTGTACATGCTTCCATGCTTCTTGGTTGATTATTATGTTGGATAAACCTATCATATTGGGTCAATACTTTCATATACCCTATATGAGAATTTAGATTATGATGTTTCTATTTATATCATATGTAGTTCTATTCTATATATTGTATGTATGTAGAATGAAATGTGAAATGTGATTTACATTGATGTCTTGAGGTAACTTGAATTTGTTAGCTTATATTGCTAGGTAAACCTTATGAATAATGAGGTTAGCAATACAACAGTAATGATGGTATGTTAGACATGTCGTCATTGATAGGATGTGACAATATGCAAACCATATTGTTAATCTATACTTGATTGATCACTTGATCATTACTTTACTTTCAAATGAAACCCTAGGTTGAGAATAACCTACTAGGTTGGTATATTTACTTGATTATTGATTGAAACCCCTGGTTGATATTAACCTATTTGGTTGGGTTGTTTATATGATCATTTATTGAAGCAAACAATTTGGGATTAACCTGTATGAACTAATTGATCATTTGATTATTGTTTATATCTTTGATTGAGGTCATTAATTATTGAAGTTTATACTTTTGATTGAAGTCATTTGTTGAAAAGATTATACTTTGATGGGATTTATTCATTGTTGGGATATACTCTTGAATGGAGACATTTATTGATGAGATTATACTTTTTAAAATAGAGTCATTTGATGTTATGACATTATGAATACTGTATGGTTAATTAGGTTATTCCTGGGTTTAGGATAATCCACAGGAAAGGGAGTAACCTAGAATAGAATACTAATGGTAAAATACAAATCGAGCAATTGTAGTGGTGAATATATATGACCCTCACTTGAAGTATTAGGTGATGAATCTTTGGCAAAAGTAGTGTAGGTATCCATTGTCTACATTGTCAATTCACGGTGATCCAAGTACATACTAGGCTAAGAATATCATAGAAATAGAGGTAGACTTTATGGTAAGCTCTATATATGTAGGACACATCACTATACTCAGGAAAGGATATTTGAAGGATGAGGTTACCAAACCAATCTCTTCGTCGAAGGGAGGGCCATCTTACCAAGTTTGATAGATATGCGGGGGACTGCAGAAAGTATGTGCTTGGTAGAAAATTTCTTGAGTGATGCTTCTCCTCATGCAGTTGGCGGCTAATATTTGGAAGGAGGACATTCTGGACCATTGGGATTTCTAATTCAAGAATTCAAGATGTACGCACTACTATTGGGGACAACTAGAAGGTATGCACCAAGGAAAGGGGACATCTGGAATGTATGCACCAATGTTGGGACATCTATAATAGTTTGTATTCCAAGTTCATGTCAGCTTGTTGAAGCTATGTATATAAACATGTATCCATCTATATGGAAATTGTAAGTAAGAAATGTTAAGTTGAATATATTTATGTAAAATGAAATCATACTTATATTATTGAAAATATTCTTCGAATATGCAATAAAAAAGTTTGGATAAGTTATGCTTCAAATGGTGCATATATCATGGAAAAGAAAAGAAAAATTGTATTGCTCATTATATTTGATGCATAAACTATTCACTTGTGGGTAAACATAGAAAAATTACTATCGGAAGAACAATGGGTATGTTACATGTGGTATCAGAGCTACCAAGTTCAGCTCTGGAACCTATGAGCCGATTGCGTAAGTGATGCATCAACCCTATCAGAAGATAATGATTGAAAAGTTCTTACACCAAGATGGCAAGAAAAAATAACAAAGTAGAAACAAAAAGGAAGTTTAGATTCCTGAAAAATTGTTAAAGTTTGGGACTAGGAAAGAATTGTCCCTAGAGTTGAAAACTCCTAAACCAACAACTCATTAGGATATGCCTTTGGATTGCAACATATTATGTAACCAGGTTTGGTAGGAATGTTATGGAGGATTTCCAATGAGTACCTTCACCCTACAAAATAATTTAAATAAATTTGAGGGATAGAAAGGATTGAAGTAATCTCCCTTATTGATAGCAACCCGTAGATGCAAAGAGTCAAGGAATTTGGATTAAGGATACTATGAAGCTATGAGTATGATTTATTGGAAAAGAACTAATTGTTAGCATAAATCAAAAACTTATTCAAAGTAGAAAGAATATTTTGTGAAACAAAATCAACTAGGGAGGTATTTGAGGCAGGATAACCTTGACAGACTTAATTCAGTGCGAGGTTAAAATCTTGCAATGATAATTGAAATCAAGAGTGAAAGTTGGCACCTTAGAATAAGGGTAGAGACCGGAATAGTCAGGAAAAGAAGCAACCTACGAAGAATAAAATCTGGCATGACTCCACCAACCGGAATAGGAAAAATCAATTTTGGAGTCCTAATTAAAATAGGAAAAAGAAATTGAATAACCTTAGAGAGTCTAGGTTTATGAGAAAAAGAAACTACCAAGAATTTGAACAAAATTACTTAGAAATGTCATAACCCAATTTTATTATATATTTATTTAAATACGGAAAATTGAATTGTTTATGAAATCCAATTAAAGATTAAATAGAGCTTTTGGAATATCCGCATGTTGAATATAATGAGTTGACTAATGTTGACTTTATGAAATTTGAAAATTATTTTTATATATATATTATCAAGGATTGAACGTTACTAATCAATTTGCAAGTATGTGCAGCAGTAGGGTGATAGGAGGAAGGACGAGAACACAGTTGAAGTAGGATTGTTTAGTCGAATCAAACGGTAAGCCAGTTGGAATCTGGGTGCACACACTACAAGTAGCGTGATAATTTTCATTTGACTGACAAGAAAAAGAAAATTTCCTCAATATGAATTATTTTAATGCTTACAAAAATGAATGGTTAGTAGATTTAAATGTCTATTCAAAGCTTGTATATGAGTGATTTTATTTAAAACACACAATCACACATGTATATATATACATATATATATTTAATGATATACATATATATAAATATATTTATGTGTACCTCTCTCTCTCTCTCTCTCTCTATATATATATATATATACATATACATATATATATATACATATATATATGTATATATATATATGTATATATATATATATATATATATGTATATATATACATATATATATATATGTATATATATACATATGTATATGTATATGTATATATATATGTATATGTATATATATATATATATATGTATATATATATATGTATATATATATATATATGATATATGAAATAATTGATAACCAATTTGCAATGAAATCGAATGTGGAAGATCATGAAATATATTCCAAGGCAGACCCACGAAAGTCGTGGCTTGCAAAATCATTAAGTCAATGTTCAAATTTAGTGGTGGCAACGGCCAAGATAGAAAGGCCATAATGACAGTCATCGAGTATGATATCGACAAGCATGTCAATTATGTTTTCTCTTATTATTGTCATATAGTTCTAAATTTACATAAAGGAAATTGTATAGCATTTGAAGAACAGGCATTTTTCTCTATGTATGAAACAGGGTTTTGGTTGTTTAGATTCCAATAGTAAACCTGGAGTAAATGACAGCGCCTTATTATTTTTTTATTTTTTTAGTGTAACTGTTTAATTCTAAGACTAAGAAAGGACAAGGCAACTGTAGAAATGCTTTTAAAGACTCTGACTTGCTAAAGGTTATCTTTGTACAGTGAATGTTCATGAGAAAATAGTTTATTTGTTGATTGTTTAGAATGTAAACAACTTATTTGCTTAGTTTTTTTAGTGAGAAACAATACATACTTAGATAAAACAAGGGATGGTCATGTGCAAACAACTTATTTGATGACGGTGTATAATGTAAATAGTTTACTTGTTCAGTCTGTTTAGTAGGAAACATAACTTGCTTAAAAACAATGAATGATCATGTGGAAGAAAAAATGTTAAGGTTTAACAGTAAGCAAGAAATTGTTATCATAAACTTGCTTAGAATAATTATTTTTGACTATGGAATGTCAATCTAAAAATAATTAGTAGATTGCAAATATGAATATGTTTATTTCAGAATGTATGCACAAACTTTAACATTAGTAGGCACATATATATGTATGCACATAGACTTCGTCTATGTACATACATATACTTGTGACGTACCTTCTTTTTTTTTGGTACTTATACAAGGGAAATGCTTAAGATGTTAAGTAGGAATATTCATAAGAATGATATGACAGATCATTGAAATACATTCTGAAAACTTGAAAACCTGAATTTTGTTTAGAGTATGTATATAAATACACAAACCAGAATTTTGTTTCTTCTTTGAAGACTTGTGTGGAATAATTGTTATATACCAGGAAAGAACAATGATACCTTAGTTGACTAGAGCACCTATGGGTAGTTGTTGCTAGGAGGTAGATAGTTGTTATACTAGAAAGTTACCTTCTAGGACAGATGCTGAAATGGAATTCAAAGAGTATAGGTTTGCTTTACCATAACCTATTGTTTGTCGTCATTGCAACAGACTTTTAATGCTTGGCCAAGCAATATGGTTCATTTTGTATGTATGAATGAACTCTATAATTTCACTCTATCATTCCTAGCATAGATATTGCACTTTATTTTTCTAACATACAAGATAGAATTTGCATGTTGATGTTGGGCACACACCAGATTCCACCTTGCTAGTTGTTCTCTTGCTAAAGTTTGTGTGCAAGGTTAGGCATTCTTCAAGTCAGAAGAATACCGGGGAAGCGTAAGCTTCGTGGTTGGGCAGTAAAGTGCTTCAACCATGTTCTCATCCACCAGTGGAGTCGAGCGATGAACAAGAACCTTAATGTTCACCAAACTAATATAGTCTATGTTGTAACTTGATGTAATTATCATTTAAGTACTTGATGAGAAATGTACCTTGAAATGATATTATGGCCTTTGGTGCCAAGTGCACATGATATTGTAATTTCACTTTTGAAGAGAATATAAGAATCTTTGACTCTTTTAATGGACATGTGTAGCTATAATTGACTTTAGCCACTAGATATGTCTCTCTAATTTGGAGTATATTCTTGTGTCATTTACAATAATTATTAAATAAGGAATAATTAGGAATAGGTTATTACAAGAAAGTTGTTTGCAAGGTAAAATCTTGGAAAGAAAATCAAACAATTCAAGCAAAGGGCTCAGTTAGAGCATAGTTTGGTTGAAGTGCGAATTGAACTTTCCAACTTGTCAATGAAAATTAAACTTATGTTTAGATCCTTAATTGATCATTTTAAGATGATCCAACGGGAAATTGAATGTGGTTAAAAGGCTACTTGTATACATGGAAAAGAGAATTGGAATGAAACACTAGAGTACCTCTTAGCTTGTAAAATCATTGATTATTCATTAGATCCCATTATGGTGGATCCAACTGTTGATTCTGCGATATTAGAAGGTGACGATGAATCCAATTTTGGAAACAAAAAAAAAAGTATATTCAAGGAATACCATGGAGGGTAACAAAGGAAAATAATAATCAAACAACTATCAAAATCCAACAACAAGAAAGTTTAAACCAATTCAATCAATTTGGAGAGAGAGGATGATTGTTATGAGTTCAACTTTGAGATGATCTAATGTATTGGAAACACTAAGGGGTAAAGAGGGAGAGTAGATATGCTCAGATAAGTACCCTTTCAACAAGGTTTAATTTTGTATCTCTAGTAGGAGAGAAATTTTAATCGAAGTCTTGTACTCAATGACCACAACAAGGTTCAAGGTAAAGTTAAGAGGTTAAGGTATTGGAATTATTGGTGAAAGGTAGTGGAAAGGTCAAGGATTTTGACCAATGAGAAAGAAATATTTACAACACAAATTCTATACATAATTGTTTCAATATAACATATTGTTACATCAATTGATGCTTTAGAGAAGGATAGGCAGTATGCTTGATCATGAAAGGGAAGATTTATGTACTCATGAATTTGAATTGTCAAGAAATGTTCATGCTTGGTAACTAGGTATGCAATAATTGTTGATATCTTTTCGAAGATAGTATCAAACTAGCATGATGTGTAACGCCCCGACTTAGTTACATTATAACAAAGAGCAAATACAAAGTTAACATAATTTATTTATTTTTATTGTTTATACATATGTTATAAAGTATCTAAAACGTTGTTACATAAATTTAATAATTAAACTCAATACATTGATCATCAATAAAAGTACAAATTTGATTTCATGTAAGGTCTAGTTATAAAACTACATACAATCAAATATTCCAAATGTCCATTTTACATAAAGCGAGATTTCAAAGAATCTCCTTACATCAAAGGTGGTACAATCAGTACACTCTTATACAAGAGGTAAGTTTACAAAACATATAGTGTTCATCTGATATCTGGTACATAATCCATGAACAAGCTCTGCATCAACAATCACGAACAAAGTAGTGACTGGAAACTGCTGTAAGCTTAGGATCAACTGCAAGAAAGATCAATTAAAGGTGTAGCACGGTTTCCTCCCGACCACGTGGAACCCAAAGGTCCACTCCCTCTGTGCTAGGAGATACTGACAGGTCCACAAACAAAGCAGACAGAACATCACGTTTACAGGGTTTACAATTCACAATATGACATAACGTTTACAAATCAAAACGGATAAAATCACAATATCATGTTACATTAAATTGAAATCTCAACAAAAGAAAACACCATCATGATATAGACTAAGAGAGTGTCATCACATTGTTGGGATAGGTTACCCTGGTGAATCTTCCTAGACTACCGGCCCTCACCAAGAGTTACCCTGGTAGCCTCTACCGATTCCCGGCCCCTATGCAGACTAATGCGGTGTCGTTACATCTTTCAAGAGGACAAGATGGCGACTTGCCATTCCAGGCCTTCTCAACCTTTTCTCAACCTAAACGAGCGTTAAGAAGTAGGCGAGGCATACCATTATCTAATTTAGTGTTTAGAACTACCCAACTCCTAAAATATTAGTTAGGTTATCACTTAATTAACACACCTACGTTAGGTTACCCAAACAATCACTATAGGATTTCGGCCCCTAACGCAAGCCACTCTCACTATAACATGACTCAACATAAAACCAATCTAGGGGTAGCTTTCAAGCATAAAGATTAAACCCACAAACGTTTACATCCCCCTACCAGAGATAAATCATAATCTCAAAAATGTCTTAAAAGACAACACAAAGTGAAAAAGTTATACTCTCACAATAAAGATCACCACAATTGAACCATAAAATTTAAGGTGTTATAAACTTGTCATTATAAATTTTCACTTTTCAACTCTTTAATAAATACTTCCCAACATTATGAATCCACTCATATACAACTCATGACTACATTAATACAATCTCTATGAATCAAAAATTCTCAATAACAACTATAGAGATTAAATAAATATTCTAATAATTTTAAAGATAAAACATTTATTAACATTATAAAATAAAGATAATGTTAATTCTTTATTTATATAAATTTGTACCCTTAAAATGAAATTATATTCAAATTATAAACTTAACATCTTATATATATTCCATCTTTTCTTATACATTGACTCATTATTAACTAACACTTGCGCTTTTAAAATATCAATCAACAGACAGTTAACTAATAAAGAATCTGCCACCAATCATGGCATGCAAAGGTAAGTTAACTAAGATAAAGTTTAAGCTCACATTTAAACTTCATATCTTTAATTAATAAATACGGATACCATGCATCCAAAACAGGTAACAGTTGCAGTCAAGTATTTTAATGAAGCCTTATAGAAATAATTCAGAGTTAACAGTAGGTTCATTTGGTATATTACCTTGCTGGCAAATTCATACGCACATAAAAGACTTAAAATCTACAGCCAAGAGAGCAGTAAAAACAAAAGAATTAAATAAACGCCATGACTAGCAAACACCAGTAGGAAAGAAGACTCATGCGCAAGCTTACTAAGCTGAAACAATTTGACAAATTCTATGTACAAGAATACATTTTAAATACGAATTCTACTGGTCTGATAGTTTACCTACGGTTCAGAACTTAAATTAAAATATCACGTCCTACCTCGTTCCAGCACAATTACAAGAATAGACGGCAATAGAATATGATAAATTCATATAAATCTAAACTCCCTAGCTTGTACAGATTGGCAGCCATAACAATAACAATATTGGCCCTCTCCAACAAGGGTTACGCCATGGATAACTACACAGATTTTCGCCCATTTCAGCGGACAAGATCATACATATGCGTAGGGCGAAGGCATCTACCAAGAAAACAAAAAACAAAAAAATAATCTTGAAACAAAAGGGCAAATCATTAATTTAGTGGTTCGGTTTTATTATTACATCGCCTATGTTCTTATCTTTTAACAATCTTCAGGTTTGGTATTCGCTAAAGAAGGATGAATTATCCCTCATGTCTATAGCCGACGAAGGAATTTTGGGCGACAGGTAAAATAAAAGATGAATAAATATTATATACTTTCTTAAGGCGCAGATTAAAGGTTTAGGGATAATATTATCACAAAATAAAATTTTGTTATGGCTCTGATATTAAATCTCGTAAAAGGATGGGCTGTGTTCAGCTTAAGAAATAATAGGAAGTAGGCTTACTATGGTAAACAAAGAAATTAAAGTGGCTTCACTATCTCTATACACAGATCATTTTCCTTGCTAAATACGCTGGTGAAGGAAGAAGGGCATGATGCAAGTTAAATACTATAAACTACAGATTTTACCTCAAGATTAAATCTGTGCACATACACTATATCAGGAAAAACTATAACAAGATTCCTCCTTCTATCCTGACAATCCTTATTAGATTAAATATATAGCTTAAGAAGAAGTTGCGCTAGAATTTGTTGGGCAGAATACATTAAATCATAGGCTAAGAACCTTCAAGTAATATTCTATGAGTTTTCCGGTATACTAATGCGTACAGGAAATTTTTATTTCATTCTATTTAAAGTTTAATTACTTTTCTAATTTTGTTTCTTTGCTATTTGTGCAGGTTCAGCAAAACAATTTCCTTTCAAATCAACGATTCCTACAATAGATTTCCAGAATTCAAACACAAGAAAAAGAATTCAAGAAGAGAACCTGTTTAAACTCGAAAACTGGCTGAAAAACGATCCTTTGAAAACTTTTGTCAACCCCCAAGTCAAATCACCAGATTTCAATGAAGAATTTGCAATGAACTCAGCTTCAAAATTACAATTCAAAAGAAAATCCTAAAGAAAAACTCTTCTGAAACAATTGCTGTACTGAAATTTTTGCTTAAAGCTGTTGCCGTAAAAATTCTTCCCGTGAATGTATGCACACTTTCCAAAATCCCTCTTTTTGATATTAATTATGCAATTCACTTTCAATCACAAAACTTAACTGGCAAATCAATTTGCATTGTAAATAACTCATTCAGTTCAACTAATTCTTCAAAATATCATAACAGACCTTTAACTGACAATCAGAGATTCTTATCTCATCGAAAATATCTTGTTTTAGAAATATCTATTTCACACAATTCAATTTGCACAATTAAATCAGCAATAATATTATTTTAATTAAAACATTGCAAAGAATTAACTTTCACTGATAAATTCAACAACATATTTAATTTAACTTAATAAATTAAATCACAAACGTTGGCATAAACATTAATAAACATTTAATAAAATCGATATTAAATACGCAAACATAAAACAATATATATTTGAACATGACAAGACAAATTGGGCTTTACAGGGTAACACAAAGATACTCGTTCAAAAACGAACGATGGTTTAAAAGGACCTGTCAATACCTCCGACAACATATTTATAATGAATTAGGGTACACTCAGACCTGACAAGTAGGTGGAGCTGTTACCCGGTACCTGTGTCTGCAGGAAAACATCAAGGTTAAAAACATGTATATATATAATCTCATGTTAGAAAACACACCGTGAATAAGAATTGCAGCGTAGCAGGGTACTCACGAATGAGTAATGCTACACTGTCTTATCCACCGACACAAACGAGCAAGATCAATCATATCAACATGATAACATAAGCAATAATCATAACCAATAAGCCATATCATGATTGAATCTATCACAGTATCATCGAACCAACATAATCCAAATAACCAGGATGTCAATGTATCATCCACAAAAATAAAAACAACATAGTATCCAAAATCAACTAAGCATCTAACAGACAGAATCAAACTAAACAGTATGTCTAATCTAGAGGGACACTACATGATGTAACGAGAATTGTTACTCAAGCTAATATAAATGCTCATCAGAAGAGATGGTTTAAGCTTAAATTGGACTACGACCTTGGAAATAGATTAAGGATGAAAGAAATCCAAAATATGGATATCCTAAGAGGAAGGAGTTTAGATCTACCAAAAATATTTAATTATTATATTTCAAGAATCAGATGTGGCATAAGTCCATGGAAGAGTTCTCACTTAGTCAAGATGGACTACTATGAATTGGAGAAAGAACCTATGTACCCAAATTTTGGGAGATTAAACGAATGAATGAGGCAAATTGATGTCATACTCAAGACACATAGTAATGACAAAATTATTTGACTGATGTGCAACTATGATAATCTGGAAGGCGATAGAGTAAGATGCTACAAGATATGTAGCAAGTTGTTGTCCAATATGACAAAGGATGAAGACAGGATGTCATCATCGGCAAGACTTGTATACTCCCAGGGAGTTCCAGAGAGGAAATGGTAGATCATAAAAATAGTTTTAATCTTTCTATCTCAATAGAACTGACATAATGTTATGGTGGATAGACTCACCAAGATAACCAATTTTGATTGGGAAATTTGATTTATAGGATATCAATCCTAAACAACAAATGGTGTAAAGCAGTTGCTTAATATTCTTGAGAAGGTTAACACATATAGGAACAAGCAAGTAATGTTAAGATTTTATGTAAACCATGATAATCTTATGAAAAAATCAATTGAATGAATGCTCAATTTATTACTTAAAGTTAGCTAGTTAGGAAAATGGGATAAACCAAACCTTGGAGAATTTGTGGAAAATTTTATTATAATAAACTTCTACCAATGAAATTTGGTCCATTATACGGGAAGAAGGGTTGAATTCCTAAAAGTTGGGAGAAGCTAAGGAATAGGATTAACCTTGGACCAGAAATGGTGTCATAAATGGAAGAATAGGTCAAAATGATCAAGGAAAAATTTGTTGATACAAAGCATGAGTTATGAAGTAGTATTACTTATAGATGTCTAAGAGTGCTATTATGCTCGAGATGGATAGTAGTCAAGGTAAATATTATTATACTTAAGGTAAATGGTTGTGTCAGTGATGGATGATCTCAACTTCTGAGTTCTTCGGTGGTGTAAAGACCAAAGGGAAGGATGAGACCCACAGTGTAGTGTGCTATACACTGACATTCTTTTCCATTTGGGTTACACTAAGGATAATTGTATTAGCCAATGAAAATGTGATTTCCATTCACTGTGGTATAGGTGTCATATAGGATTGAATCACTATTGAACTTATGATGTATACATGAGTCAATGTGAGTTAATGTAATTATGTTGAGTAGTTCTCTGGAGAGAAAGTATGCTTAAAGCACGTAAGTTCTTCCTATGCGATAGCAGAGTCACTCAATGCAAAGTCCAAGAAGGACAAGATTGCAAAGGGTTGTGTTATGAGGGAAGATTATTTTATATACCTATTTCTTATATGATTTGGAAAATAGTAAGTACTACCAATATTTAACTTTATCTATAAGTTTTACTACTTTAAATCATCAGGGACGATGATTCACAAGGGGGGAAGTATGTCACAATCGGTCTCATAGTTACTAAGTTACTTTTACCTTCATGAGTAAATATGATGATGAACGAGAATCATGACTATGAAATACTAAAATATGCATTAAAATATTATTTCTTTCAAGGGAACGATTATGTTCTATACTAATGAGAAATGTGATGAATGAATATGTATTGCAATGTGAATACTTTGATGCTTTATTAATACAAATGATTTATGATACAAATGGATTCCATGTGAATGGCTAACTACCTATGTGATGTAGTAAGTTGGATGTAGGAAGGATTCAAGCCTTAGGTATGAGAGGGGGATTATCACTCAGGAGAGGAGCTTGGTCTGGTAACCCTTAATGAGCCTAACTGAGCATACACACACTCACAACCTAGTATTGGTCAAGTTGAGTTGAGTCAATTCAGAATTGGGTAAGTAACCTTCAGTTTGTTTGTGCATGATTTTGAAGAGGTTATGATATTGTTTTGTGGATGTTCTTGATTGGGGTTACATGATTGAGTCTTTATGTCGAATGGAAGTTTTTCTTCTTTATGTGTTCAAACTTGGATGTTAATCAATGAGGTATATATCTGGAATGTATAAATATATATGAATATGTCCAAAATAACCTATATGCATGAGAGTACCGAATGGATAAATGTGACATATACATATATATATATATATATATATATATGTATGCACTCTGTGTATCTACATCGATTGACGAATATCTGGGGAGTATATGTTTAAGTTTGGATTTTGAAATAATGATATATATATATATGTGTGTGTGTGTGTGTGTGTGTGTGTGTGTGTATTTACATTAATGTAAACATATATAAACATATATTAATACACAAATATACAAATATATATATATGCATATAATTATTTTAATATAATATTTTATATATTAATATATCTATATAATGTTGATATATATATGTTGATTGGCAATGGATGCATTCAATGATCATGTGAATATGGTCATGTATATATATATATATATATTTAATGTGTACTTATGCACATAAATGATGTGTTGCCCTATGTGGTAGAATGGCAAAGATTAATACTACCCAATTTATAGTGCATAGTATAATATTGCTTTGATTACTAAGCCAAGTTTAAAGGTTGCATACTCAATGCATTGAGCCAACGCATGAGTGAGATATAATTAATGACATTATATAATGAATATAAGGCGTTGTATATAAGTTCCAATGCGGTGCATTTAAGGAGTTAAGGCAGCATTTAAATAGTGATGCATTACTAAGCAAATACAACTTAAAAGAGGAATTCAATTCGCCTCAAAATGCAACATGGATGAGAGAAAACGAAGTGAACAATGCCTAGGATGTAAAGGAGGAGTTTGGATGTAATACACAGCCATAAGTATTATACATTAAATCACTTACAAAGAGAATGTGATGAGACATGTTGCTGACTTATTCAAAGACCTGTGCATAGAAATAAGGCACATAAAATAGCAAAGGTGGCATTATGTTAAACGTAAGTTGAAGCTATTAGAAGTCTTCAAAACCAACGTAAGCATGGAGACTTTGTCAAGGAATAACTGGTTGTTGTTGTGAATGAATTCAATTTAGGAAACTTTCTTTTGAGCTTGCTATTCATTTGACTCAGTAAAAGAGTCTTGTTGTCCCTTATAACAAGTCGACCCAACCATTTGAATGGTGAGGACTGTTATGTGTTGCACACCTGTAAGTTAGATTGATTAGTCGTTGCATGAGGATAGAAAGGTGGCAAAAATATTAACTTGTTTGTAGCCATCAGTTGCTCACAATTATTATAAATAAAGGTGCCCATTCTATCAATTTCACTACACTTATCAATCCGATTATCTTGATGTTATTTTGTTGTGATTTTTGAGTTAATGAGTTGAGAGCTTGTGAGTTTGAGAATTGTTTTGTTATTTCATATTTGTGAATATGGAGAGCATTAGTAAGAAGTTAGAAGATGGAAATTAAGTTGATCTTGGAGGAAGTATCAAGCAAGCTTGAGGAATGGAGCTAGGAAGGAAGTTTAATCAATTGGAACTTTATACAGGAATGTTAGTTTCTATACCTTTGTCATTTATGTTGGAAAGGTTAAATAGTGATTACTATGTTGGAAAGGAATGGTTTGGAGTATGTTGTGTTGCTTGTACATGCTTGCATGCTTCTTGGTAGATTATTATGTTGGAGAAACCTATTATATTAGGTTAATGCTTTTATATACCCTATAAGAGAATTTAGATGATGATGTTTCTATTTAGATTATATGTAGTTAGTCTATACTATACGTATGTAGAATGAAATGTGAAATGTGGTTTACATTGATGTCTTGAGGTAACTTGAATTTGTTAGCTTATATTGCTAGGTAAACCTTTGGAATAATGAGGTTAGCAATACAATAGTAATGATGGTATGTTAGATATGTCGTTGTTGATAGGATGTGATGATATGAAAACCATATTGTTAATCTATACTTGATTGATCATTTGATCATTACTTTACTTTCAAATGAAACCCTAGGTTGAGAATAACCTATTGGGTTGGTATATTTACTTGATTATTGATCAAAACCCTAGGTTGAGATTAACCTATTTGTTTGGGTTGTTTATATGATCATTGATTAAAGCAAATAGGTTGGGATTAACCTGTATGAACTAATTGATCATTTGATTGTTGTTTATATCTTTGATTGAGGTCATTAATTGTTGAAGTTTATACTTTTGATTGAATTCATTTGTTGAAAATATTATACTTTGATGGGATCATTTATTGTTGGGATATACTCTTGAATGGAGACATTTATTGATGAGATTATATTTTTGAAATAGAGTCATTTGATGTTATGACATTATGAATATTGTATGGTTAATTGGGTTATTCTTGGAGTTAGGATAATCCATGGGAAAGGGAATAACCTAGAATAGAATACTAATGGTCAAATACAAATCGAGCAATTATAGTGGTGAATATAGATGACCCTCACTCAAAGTATTGGGTGATGAATCTTTGGCCAAAGTAGTGTAGGTATCCACTATCTACACTGTCAATTCACAGTGATCTAAGTACATACTAGGCTGAGAATATCATAGAAATAGAGGTAGACTTTATGGTAAGCTCTAGATATGTAGAACGCATCAATATGCTCAAGAAAGGCTATTTGAAGGATGGGGTTACCAAACCAATCTCTTCATCGAAGGGAGGGCCATCTTACCAAGTTTGGTAGATGTGTAGGGGATACAATAATTCCATGGTTGGCGAAAAAGCACTTGAGTGATGCTTCTCCTCATGTAGTTGGCGGCCAAGATTTGGAAGGAGGACATTCTGAACCATTGGTATTTCTAATTCAATAAATAAGATGTACGTCTCAATATCGAGGAAAACTAGAAGGTATGCAATAAGGAAAGGGGACATCTAGAATGTATGCACCAATGTTGGGACATTTGTAATAGTTTGTATTTTTAGTTCATGCCATCTTGTTGAAGCTACGTATATAAACATGTATCCATCTATATGGAAATTGTAAATGAGAAATGTTATCTTGAATATATTTATGTAAAGTGAAATCATACTTATATTATTGAAAATATTCTTTGAATAAGCAATGGAAAAGTTTGGATAAGATATGTTTCAAATGGTGCATATATTATGGAAAAGAAAAGAAAAATTTTATTGCTCATTAGATTTGATGCATAAACTATTCACTTGTGGGTAAAACATAGAAAAATTACTATCAGAAGAACAATGGGCATGTTACATAATTTATCACAATTTTATATGGTCCTAGTTATGATTACATATTATCAATTACTCTATCATTATTATTTCTAAATTACTTTTCACAAATATTATTATTATAGCTATTTCTTACTCATTCTCAATTTAAATTTATTCATGCAACTTAGTTAATTTATTTTTTACCCTAGACTAACTATACATTTTGGGCTTAATAAAATTTATATATTCACTTAAAATTACACATCAATGTCAATTTGTACTTTATGCTATATCATAAGATAATATCCTCATAATATATATTTTCACCTATTTTTTCTTCATCACCATAATCATGTAAGAACACTACTTGTGTTATGTCACTACAACATTCATCATAAAAAGGATCTCAACCTAAGGAAATTTAAATTCACTTCCACATAAATAGATTAGTTTTGTGGTCCATTTAAATAATCAATTAAATAAACTTGCCACTTTAAAGGATGTTTTATGTTGGTCAAAATTAAACTAGTAAATTATATAATGAAAAGGATTTGACATAATTGATCAAGACAATGTACAATACAACTTAGTCAATATTCAAACATAAGAAAAAAGCAAAAATTTGGGTAAATTAAAACCAAAGTCAAAGGGTTTTTCTAGGATTTTAGTGTGATTATAAATAATGAAGTCTTAGGGTTTACAAATAATATGGTCCTAGAATAGATGACAATAATTTTATTGGCATATATATGATAGACAATCTAGTTCAATATGTATGAGATGAGCCTAATAAATTGTAGGAGAGATTGATATCAAAAATATCGTAAGTGGTTATTTAATATTATATGATAGTAAAATCAAAACATGATTGACTTTATGTTGCATGGTCTAAATTAAAAAAACCTTTTTTCACTTAGTTGTATTATTATTAGTTAAAAAATTAGTCAAATTTTAGTTAATTTTCAAGCTCAAAAGTTTTGGGTTTTGACACTTAAACCCTCTTGTTCTCTCTCCTTGACCTCTATATTCTCTCATGATGACATATCCTATAACTATATACCTAAGTATCTAACTAATTCTAGACCTGGATCCACATTTAAGTACAAGTAAGGGTAAATATGAACATCTTGAAAAGGAAGATATTATGCATATTTACTAAATATTGTCTTAGGTTTATTATGCACAAACAAAAATATTTATTAATTATGATCTTAATAGGATTTAAATGTATTAGATATGTTAATATTATTTTTATATAATATAAAAGTAATAAATATCTTAATTCATGTATGAAATATGTGATAAAAATTAAAAAATGCACTTTGACATATCTATGTGCAAGAACATAGAATTAATGTAGGGAAAAAATTATTGTAAAAAAATCACAAAAATCATAATGTATTATAAAAAATAAATGACCATAAGGATTAAAATCCCTTTCTCTTATCTCTTATTTCCTTCTCTTCTAGTGTTTAAATTTTATCATGTCTCTAGGGTTTGGATTATATCATGTATATGTATATAGTTTCTAATTTTATATGTTTATTCAATGTAAAAAAAATGTAAATTAGGAATGTATTCATGTTGTACATTTATCTTATTTGAATGTGTCTTTGATGTGATCTTTAACAAATTGTGCATTATTTAATGATATCTTCAACAAGTATCAATTTATTTAAAATATTTTATTTAAAAATTTAGTGCATGATGCCTTGTTATGTAATTAGTTTGTTGATATTTTTCTTCTACTTGTTTAGCATGTAGTGGCCCAATGGAGCAAATACCTTCACCTAATGATTTTTTGATAGATGATCTTTTGCATAACCCTCAACCTCAAAACCCCACCTCATAAGCCCCCACCCCTCCACTTAATGAGGCTCAATCGTGAGAAAACATTAATGTAAATATAAACATAATTCAAGAAAGAAAAAAATTGATAAAAAATGAGCCTCATATGCCCCCCACCTTGCACAGTTTACATCTTTCATGCAAAATTTTGTTGGTTCAGTTCAATCCATTGATGCAAATTCAGATAGTTTTCGCCATTGGAGGGAGAAGAGGAGGCAGTTTTATGCAGACAAACTCTTATACAGAGAGATCCTTGATATCCATATAACCAAACAAACAATAGCCCCATATTTCATTGACCTTGCAACCGATCAACCAATACCTCCAAACAAAAAATAAATTTCAATTAGATGGTGTAGGCACCCTTAGATTGTTGCACATTTTTGGGAGTGATGGTGGATGGTCTTTGATCCTCCACCACACACTAATTGTGAGGTGGCCCTATATTTTTTGAGGAAATTATGGACATAGTTTGAGATGGGTTTAAAACCCAATTATTTTGATATGAGATCATTCCAAGGATTTGGTGGTGGCATGCCACCATATAGAGCAAGGGCACATGTCAATCCTAATCGACCTACTTTGATTCCACCCATTGTTGCTCCTCCATCTTTTGGTATTCCTACGCCATTTCAGCACCAAGTAGTAGTATTGACATTAGGAGCATTGAGTTCTCTCTCAGGAGGTCTAACTGATCAGGCTACCCAATGGTAGTTGAAGTCAATGGTAGAGAGCATGGAGGAGATGGTTCAACTAGTCCCAGCGGCTCCCATGTGTCGACGCCACATTTTATGGCCTTGCTCAAGCATCCACTTCAAATGTACCTATATCAAAGGTGTGATCATATGTAGATTTATTATGTTTCGATGATCATCCTACACAAGTATATATTTTCACATTTTAATTTGTTTCAAATGTGTAACATGTGCATGTATCAAAATTTATGTTTAATAACATGAAATTATATGTATTAATTTGAAGTTTTTGGTGTAGATGAGTGGCTTTACAATATCATCTTGATTAGATCATCTTTGTTTTGCATCAACAACTATACAAGTCAACACACCTTGCACTCAGGTAAACCAATATATATTGACCCTAAAATTGCATATGTATAGATTTTAATTTAAATTGTATCATTTAATTTTGTATTTATATAGTTTAATTTATGTCCATATAATTTAATTCCTCCTTTAATTTAATTATATCATTTAATTTTTTATTTATATAGTCTAGTTTATGTCCATATAATTTAATTTAATTTCTTGCTCTTTTCTACTTTCATAAATTAAGTTTTTCCTTTATCCAACCTTTTTTATCATCTTCTTTAATTCCTTTGACCATCCTTGGGGTTTGTGTCTTCCCCCCTCTCTCTCCCATGCATCTCCCTCTTTTTAAACCTAGTTGGGTTTGCAACTAACCATTTTTCTCCTTAGCTCTTGATCCTGATGATGGATCACGGAGTGTGATCTAAAACGTTGACGTAAAAACTTACACACAATCAAATCCAAAAGCAACATATTTCATTCAAATGGATTGTGGAAATATCATATCACTGATAATTTAATTTAACTATATATGTGTGAAATAATATTGTAGATGCAGGGAGGTCATGTGATATCCATGATCGACCAACCGCAAGGTGTGGCGAGTGCTCCTCCATCATCAGTTGTTATGCATGAGCCATTTCTGGTGTGTGTTTTCAAAAATTATTTGTTAGAAATTTACATGCTTTGAATTCATTAGATGTACTATTATTTTAAAATTTTAAAATAAAATAAAATTGAATTTATATTTAAATATATATATTTCATATATGTGCTTATGCAAGATGATGACACTATAATAATAGGTGCTAGTTAGGCTACTGATTAGGGTTATTTTCACAAGTCATCCATATCATTTTAGGTCCTAAAATTTAGTAAATTTTCTATTCAATTTCTAGGTCTTTTAAATATATATGGTTAAAATCATGTTTTGGTAAATATTTGTTAACCTATTGTTTTCTTTATTTGAATATCCAGGAATTAGCAACTAAGACGTATGGTCCTGAATCGACAACTATACCACCTGTTGAACAAAATGTGGGAGTAGATTTACAATCATATGGTAATTTATTCATACTTTCTAGTCTAGATTTAAAAATTTAAGTTCAAGATTTTATAAGTAAAATTAAATCAGAATTTCTTTAACTTTATCTAATTTCAAGTTTATTGAACTCTTCTACAACATGATACAGGTCCATCTAGTTCACGTGGAACAAAGAGGACTCTTGATTTTACTAATGATCCTAACAATTAGGCTAGATTTATTTCATGGACTATATGTACACATGTGTATACATAATTTATTTATATGTGTCACTTGACTATATGACTAGATGTACATTTCACCTGGTACTTCATGTCCACTTAGACATATTTTAGTGTATTTCATGAGTTCTACATATATTTATTTATATGTTGACTAATATTTGTATAGGTACATTTCCATACATGTTTTATGGATTTCTCTAGATATATCATTTCATGTGGACTAAGAGATGTAGATATTATGTTGATTATGCACTCATGTACATTTTAGATATTTTCAAGTATGCACTATAAATTTATGTCTAGTGAAATTTCAATATTTAGATGCCATTGTTGAATGAAATTTTTGATAATTTAATTTAAACTATAATTTCATTTTCCATAGTTAGTCAATTATATTATAAAAAATTGTGAGTATATATCTAATGTATTAAAAAAAATAGAAAATGATCCTAGAAGAGGGTCTCATGAAAAAATACATAAAATGAGCCATTTATAATATTGAAATTAATTTATTACTCAACCAAACTTTATATTGAAGACATAATTTATAAGAGAAAATAAATAAGGTAAAATGATAATGAAAGAATATTGTTCAAACAATTTATAAGATAATTTAGGAATAATAAAGAAGGTCAAATAAGAATGAAACAATATATATCAAAGACACAATTTATATAAGATATTTAGTAAATTGGCATTAGTATAATCGAAGTCCTAACTCTAATCAATATTTCATTATCTTGAGCCATCATTAGCTCAAAGTGTAGGCCATCACTTTTGTCACTGACCAATGTCATTCCTCAACATCTTTAAACAATCTATCCTTGAAATCAACCTATCCAACAACCACTAAGATTATATTTGAGCACTAACCCACCCTTACTCACTACTGAAACATATGGATTATTATGGTCAAGGTCAACATCTCAAAAATATTTTACTTTACAAGGTGGTCATGTTTTGTTCCCATAGTATTTTGATCTTGGTACTGCCATGTCTAACAATATTGTAATATATTGTGATCTTGTAGAGTGTTCAATTAATACATAATATCCTTTTGGGTGCCCGTTTACCTCGATTTTATAAATTATCTCTATCAATGATACTCATTCATTAACTTCATTTCTCCTTCTTTTGATCTTCGAGGGTACAATGATGATGATATATTTATAGATTTTATGCATGCTATACACATTTAACAAATTGATGTTTAATTATTTAAGGTTACAAGGTGAGTTTTATCAATTGGAGAGTTATCTTAGGGAACTGGACCTCATAATCCTTTTGTCACTTAGTTGAACCCAACTAGGTAATGAAATTAACAAATTGGAAATTTATTGACTTCACACGAAGATCACATATAGAAGGTCAAATAAGAATGAAACAATATATATCAAAGACACAATTTATATACAAAATATTATATGAAACAATATATATTAAAGACACATTTAACAATTTGATGTTTAATACAACTATAACATAATGAAACATATACGTATATAAATATAATTAACTTTCCCACTTTTAGTTCAAGACCACAAAATTGATCTAACATAATTTATATGATGAAAAAATATTACAATGATAATCATGGTGGATCTACTTGATGGGAACCTACAAAAATAATGAATGCAAGTAAATTAACTATATATTTTACCAGTCATTTAACTCCAAGTCATGCTAGAAAAATATAATTTAAATAAAGTTAGAAAAATATATCTTAGAAATTCCTTACAGGGACTTAAGAGGACGGCTTAAGGGGATGTAAGAGGATGAATTTAGGGTAGGTAAGAGGATGACTTAAGGAGTCCTAACATGATGGCTTGAGGGGAGATACAAGAGCCTTGAATCAAAGTATGTGTCATGTGAGAAATTTATGAAATGACTTAAGGTGGCATAAGAGGATGGATTAAGGGGAGATACACATGAGCCTTCGCTTGAAGTCTTGTGAGAAATTTAGATATAATTAGAATATTAATTAAGAGGGGGGTAAGTGGATGGATTGAGGGGAGTTAAGAGGATGGATTTATGATAGCTATGAGGATGAGTTAAGGGGAGATACAAGATCCTTGGCTCAAATTATGTGTTGTGAGAAAATCATGAAATGACTTAAGGCAACATAAGAGGATGGATTAAGGGGAGATACACATGAGCCTTAACTCAAAGTCATGTGATAAATTTAGCTATAATTAGAAGATGAATTAAGAGGAGGGTAAGTGGATGGCCTAAGGAGAGTTAAGAGGATGACTTAAGGGGACACAAGAGGATGGATTTAGAGTAGCTAAGAGGATGAATTAAGGTGTCCTAAGAGGGTGAATTAATGGGAGCTAAGACGATTTGAATTAAGAGGACATGCAATCACTTCTAAACTTTTTTATAAAATGACAATGAATTAATTAACTTTGTATTTTAACTATTAATAAAATATATAGAACTATAAAATTACTTGTATTTTTTCAAATTCCATTGTAACATTTGCATCCTCTCTTTTTTGTAATGAATATATGATGAAAAATTATAGTGATAATCATGGTGGATCTACTAGTAGTGGAACTACAAAAATATTGAATGTAAGTAAATTAACTATACATTTTATGAGTCATAACTCCAAGTCATGCAAGGAAATTACAATTTAATAAAAGTTAGAAAATTGGATCTTATAAATTCCTTACAAATTCAAGTGATGTATACCATAGGGAAAATTATCTACTATGTTTTGTCATGAGTTATTGAATGCACAAGTAGTGGTCACCAGTGCCATCTACTTGTGGGAGACCTGAAACAAAAATGATTAAGTATAATTAGTAAATGACTTAAGACTAACATAAGAGGGTGGATTAAGGGGAGATACACATAAGCCTTGACTCTAAGTCATGTGAGAAATTTAGCTATAATTAGAAGATGAATTAAGAGGGGTGTAAGAGGATGGCTTAAGAGGAGTTAAGAGAATGACTAAAGGGGACACAATAGGATGGCTTAAGGGGAGATACAAGAGCTTTGACTCAAATTGTATGTCATGTGACAAAATTAGTTTTATAATTAGTATATGGCTTAAAAGTGTATGTCATCTAGGATGGCTTAAGGGGAGCAAAGAGGATATAACATAAGGGGACATACAATCACTTCTAAACTTTTTATAAAATGACAATGAATTAATTAACTTTATATTTTGACTATCGATTAAACATATAAAACTATATACTTACCTATGTTTATTCAATTTCCATTGTAACATTTGCATCCTCTCTTTTATAATAACTCCAAGTCACAGTACTTGTATTTATTAACTATACATTTTACGAGTCATAACTCCAAGTCATGTGAGAAAATTATGATTTAATAAAAGCTAGAAAATTGGATCTTAGAAATTCCTTACAAATTCAAGTGATGCCTACCGTGGGGAAAATTATCTACTATATTTTGTCATGAGTTGTTGAATGCACAAGTAATGATTACCAATGTCATCTAGTTGTGGGAGACCTAAAACAAAAATGATTAACTATAATTAGAAATAACTTAAGACTAACATAAGAGGATGGATTAAGGGGAGATACATTCAAGCCTTGGCTCTGTCATGTGAGAAATTTTTAACTATATATACAGACTATCAATTAAATATATACAACTATATACTTGTATTTATTTATTCCATTGTACCATCCACATCCTCTCTTTTTTTAATGCATCTATGATTGTCTCATGATCTTCCATAGAAAGTGTCCATAACTCTTTATTAGCAGGTCTCCCTTGATATCTAACTAGTTTTATATTGGTTACCACATCCAAATGTGAGTAGTGTATAATCTTCTTATATCTTTCATAGTCTTCAAATGCAGGAAAACCATTCTTTATTAGATATTTTTGTATCCAAGTGCCAACAACAACTATAGAACTAGTTGGATACTCATAGTTATCATCATCCATTATAGGATGTAAAAACTCATATTTTCTCTCAACACATTGAGCCAACCAAAACTCTATTGTCTTTTCATTTCCCTCAGGTGCAACAACATACACATGTCCTACAAAAAAAAATTATTTAATTCAATAAAGTGTGATATAATTCATATATAAACATGCATACATATAAAATTATATATATATTACAAAATAATGTAATAAAAAAATGAATTAAAATACCTTCTTGTACATGGCCTGAAACACGATCATAATCATCTGATGCAAAAACTTGATTATCTTCTTCAATTGGTGTTTCATGTTGATCATGTGTTGGTGTAGGTGTTAAGGCTCTTTGTTTCCATTCTTCAACCCATTATGTATTTTTGCATGCTTCCCAATCACCTGCAATACAAAATTGACAAAAACATGCAATCTCTCTTATCCATATTATCCACGTGTTTGCACTTGAACTCTTAAACGAATTTCATTTTGTTGATCCACTAATTGTCTCAAAATCATGTCAAGTAAGAATATTCTCTTCTTCAACTAACCAAAAGGTTGAATTATTGAGATCTCACTTGATCCTGTAGATAATTTTGTATTACACCAATCTACAATTGTACGTGCATCTCTAAATTTTGTTGCATCCTTAAATTTTAGTTACTCTCTAGAAAGAGCTCTTTTTACACATGCTCCAGCTCCATCATGTTCTCCTTTACTATGTCCAGCTTCAAAAAAACTACACATGTATTGGATATTATTTTTCTTATGAGATCTACATAACCAATAAAACATTCTAGCATTCTTAAATCGTCCCATACAATTATATAACCATATGAGATGTTCTCTCATTTGGATTTCTCTTTCTTTTAAATTTTTATAAAATATATTGAATAGACACTGAAAAATGTCCTGAATGATATCATACACTCGAAACAGGTTTATTAACATCATTTCCTCTTTAAACCCATCCTTTTTTTGCTTAATTAATTAAATTAACCTACTTAATTTAATTAATGGCATCATTTACGTCCATTAACCAAATTCATCAATTCAGGTTAATTGATTCCCCCTTAATGCTAACATTTAATCTCATTATCACTTTTCATAATGGTCTGAAGATTAATCTTAGCCCCTATAATATCTCTATTTCTCAAAGGTGGAAGTTGCCTTGTGATATTTCCCTTCTGGTGACTAAAGGAAAAGCTTCTAGAGAAGATGTTGTTTGGAAAGCTCCTCCGGATCGTTGGGTGAAGGTTAATTTCGATGGAGCTACTAAAGGGAATTCGGGACCTACAGGTTGTGGGGGAGTGATCAGAAACTCTAATGGTAGGCTTATCTCCACTGTGGTGCTCCCTTTGGGAATCCAGAAAAACCACTACACATAAGTGGTTGTAGCCTATCATGGTCTCAAGTTGGCACAAACCAAAGGTTATAGGAAAGTTTGGTTGGAGGGGGATTCTCTAAATATCATTAATAATTTGAAAAAATTTGTTCCCTCCTCTTGGACTATTGAGTCTTTGATAAGGGATTCCATTGATATTTTGAAATCATTTGATGAATGTTACATATCGCACATTTTAAGAGAGGGTAATGGTTTAGCAGACATCTTCAAAAATATTGATGTTAGAGAGGTTAGGGAATGGGGTCTGAATGACCTTCTCCCTATAGAGATTATTGCAACTATTAACCATGATGGCCAATTTTAATTTGATTATCTTCTCATTATGGTTTGCAGTGTGCATGTCTTTCTTCACGTGGCTAATTATTATGAGAAAGGATGGTAAGCAAGATTTGAATCAAGCAAATGGTACAGGAGATAGGTGTTGTAGGGAACAAAAATCTATGTTCTTCATTTTCCCCTATTCCATTTCTGGTCTCACACGGATTTTGGGTGGTCTTAGCATTGTTTTCTAGAGTTTTCATTGCACTGTGTTTGAAGCCCTCAAGATGTTACCTTCTACTAATTGTGGAGATACGGGTGGAGATAGAAATTGCGTCGAACCTTTCTCATGTGAAGTTACAAAGAAGAAGAAGGAGGTTTGGCAAGTGTTGGAGAAAGGAGGGTTAACTCCTTACCTGGAGAAATTACATGGCAATAATCCTCAGGTAATGGCACTTTTTTCTAAAGGATGGAATGATAGGGTATTGAAGCTTTATGGGACAGAGTTTGATTTCAATGAGGAATTTATAGCTAGTATTATTGGTCTAGCTATGGATGGCATGAAAGTTTTTAGGGATAAAAAGGAGGCTCAGACCGCAATGCAAATCTTCTTCAAGGAAGATGAAGTGAGCGATTTGAAGCCTACGAGGAGTGGAGGATATCAAAGAAGTTCTCTTAAGGCATTGTGGGGAGATGTTGTTGAAGAGATAATGTGTTTCATAACTTTGGAAGGCCATTTTTCAGCGGTAAATGCATACCACTTCATCTTGCTTAATCACTTTTGTCATAAGAAAAGGATTTCCTTTCCTTATTATCTTTTGATGTCTCTTGATTCAAGTTTTAAGGATCACAAGAAAAACCCTAAAAACCCCATCTTGAATGTGGGGTTAATCCTTCTTATCTATGATTATGCGAAGACTTTTGAGGTTGCTAAGCCAATTTTCACCCCGAAGGGTAAACAGTCCAAACCTGTCGAGGAGTATGAGACAGTAAAGTGAAAAGGAGTCAAAGTTGGAGGAGGATGTGGACTATGTTCCTGATTCTCTCACTTCTTTGGAGGTGGGTCCACAATCCCCTGCTATGGGAAAGTTGAAATAAGGGGAACAAAGTGCTAGTGAGGGTTATTTGACTTGTAGTGATGAGGTGGTTGTTGATTTGTCAAGTAGGGGTGCAAAGGTGAAGAATGATCTATATGGTGAGCCTTTCTCGCCGCCTGTTGTATCCAAGCAAAAGAAGGAGTCAGAGGAGGGAAGCAGGAAGAAACGGGTTTTGTGGATTGCGAGCCAAATTATGGAGAAGGAATTCCCTCTCACTATTGCAGGTGGCCTCTATGCTGATGATTCCCTAAGTGTTAAGCCGGATGTGCAACTAAAACGTAAGTCTAGGGATGTTGATGTTGTTGTGGAAACCTAGGATGTGGAATTGGAGAGGCTTAAGAAGAGAAAGGCGGTGGCAGAGGAGATTGCGAGATCCATCCGCAAAATCAAAACTCTGGTTATTGTTGAAAAAGGTAAGGACACCCCTACTGGTCAGGATAGGGTTAGTTCCTCTAAGGAGGAAGATGCTTTTGGGAAAGGGGTTTTTAATATTGATAGAGAGGATATGTCTAATGTGCTTGGAACTGCCCATGAGGGTTCCATTGTCTTATTCAAACTTTTTAAATGGTTTTTTCATGAACTCAATAAAACTAATGTCAAAGTTAGGGGTGTGGTGAGTAAGGCTAAGGGTCCTCTATCCAAAACCAGATAGATGAGTTGCTTGACTCCTTAAACACTATGGCGAACACTGTTGTGGAGGAAACTCTCAAAATGAATCAGAATCTTGAAGGCAAAATCCTCTCCCTTAAGGATCAAATGGTGAAAATTTGGGATACTGTGAGGTCAGTGTTGCTAGTAATCTGATGGAGGAGGAAGGTGCTACTAGGAAGGGTGGGGAGAAAGGTGTTGTTTTGATTACTGAGGTAAATACGAATGGACCTAGTGCCAGGACTAGGAACAAAACTAAAGCTCAAGTAGGGGCCTCTGGGAAAGAAATTTTTGATTTTTTGGATGAAGCACAGAAGGTTGTGGCAAGCGAAATGGAGGCGGCAGATATTCTAAAAATTATGTAGTGTTGTTGGTGGGATCCTCCTTTTTGGCTGAATTTTTGCTAATGGGTTGTTGTTGTTGGGCTATTTTTTGCTTAATGTTGTTTTCTTATATCTCAGCTGCTTTCTAATGTAAAGGGTTCTAGGCCCCTTCAAAACCTGTATTTTACCTCTAATCAAAAACATTTCATCTCATTAAATTAAATAAATCAAAATATTTAATTTAATTTCCCAAGTCATCTTATTTAATTAAATAACCCTAAGTTATTTAATTAAATATCATTTCATCTCTCCCCCATTCATTAAATCATTCAATTTAATGAATATCATTTTAATTCTTCAAATTCCCTAATTGCATGATTAAACCTTGTTTAATTAGCAATTAAACTAATTTTCTTCTAAAAAGGGGAAACCTTATCTCCTTTTTGCATAGTTAAAACTTTCTTTTAATTTGCAAAATACCTTTATCCTCACCCATGAGAATATTCCAAAGAATATTCTCTCTCCTCCAATCATCTCACTTGGCTTTTTGAGCAAGCTAAGCCTTTAACCTTTTGAAAAAGTCACCTTTAACTTGTGTGAGCAAGTCAAAAGTGTGTTTTTTTGGAGAAAATGTGAGCCCTTGATTAAAACTCATCATGCATTCTCATCCATTGATGAGAATCCATGATCCATGCCTCTTCTTCCTTCCATCCTTGATCGTTGATTGATCTTTTCGATCTCAACCTTCCATTTCTCATTTGCTTCCCTATAAATAGGTCACTATTTGGAGACAAATGGATCCATCTTTCAATTGCAAAGTCATGTTGTTGAATTCACTCACACTCACACTCTCAATTTACTTACTTTTTAGCTTAATTTAGTTCATTTTAGTTGCATAATAGCTTAATAAATCCATTAATGGCTTCCATGCATCCATCTTAGTTTGTTTATGAATTAGGGTTTCCATCTTTTAGCTTAGAATTAGCTTATAATAGCTTAGCAATTACATAATTAAACCAATTTTAGCATAGAATCATGTTAATTTAGCTTGCACCATGTTTAATTTAGCATAAATCATGTTTTCATCCATTTATCACAATAGTTTCATCAATTCTCTTCCATAGAATCGATTGAAACAGACTCACTAACCACGAGATTGGGAAAAGGTCATTGTTCCACATCAACACAACACCAATTCCAAAATAGGATAAGTTTCAAATGGGTTAGAGTAGGAATTTAACTGTTTTCAAATTTTGTAACTTTCAATTTCAGTAAATGCTTAGTTTAACTTTCAATTTGAATAATCTTGTTTGTGATTGAGGTGTAGTGGCTAAGTTATGCTTTGATTCATCATGGATCAAGCATAATCAACCCACCCTGACAATCCTCGTCTCATAGAAACAATATTGGATAAACTATGATGAGTGTAACCAATTATCACTCAAATTTAGAAATGGTACTCCCTCAAAAAAAATCTATTATCTTTTGTACTATCATCTACATGTATGTATACAATACAAATAAATATGGCCATCTACATTGAATTATAATATTAGGATTAAATTTCCTCTTGTGGAGAAAGAGTATATTTTTCTACAAAGTCAGCCACTAATAATATACTTCCAATTGAAAATGTGTTTTTACATGTGCGAAATTGTCCATCAAGCCATTGAGAATATTGAGAGTGTTTCACATATTTGGGCACAATGTTATCTTTAAATTCTCTAATGAATGCATGCACACTAATTTATTTTTATTAGCTCATGTCATTTTCCAATTTTCCATCCTATAAAGAATATTCAATATTTTTGAATATTTTAACATCCACTAATTGTTTTGATTAATGGGTAAAATTAGGTTTTGAAGAGACCCAAAACCTTATATAAGCAGGTTTTGGAGGGACTCGAAACCCTATCAAAGCAAAGAATGTTGCTAAAGGATAAAACATAAACAACCAATAGCCTAACAACATTAGTCCTTCATGGGATAATCAAGACCAAACAATATTGTAACAAAAAGTTTTTGAAGGGATCCTTGAACCCCAAAAAACTAGGTTTTACAAGGACCTTGAACCCTATCTAACCAATAACACAACTTGAGATAGCCAAGCCACAACAAACAAACTTCTCATAAAAATAATTTTTGAACAAAAAAATAGCATTCCTGATGATGCAAAACAACCACATCATTCAGGTTTCCACTCCACCTCTATAGGAGTAGAGACCAAGAACACTCTTTCCACAATAACCACAACTCTCTAGCAAACCCAAACTCCACCTCAATAGGAGTGACCTTCACCTCAATAGGAGTTGCAAGAGAAACCAACTGGAGAAACATAGGTTATATGCCACACCCATAAAACATGTCTCCACCTCAACAAGAGAGGTCTCCACCTCAATAGGAGACAGTCTACAAAACCAAGGAGAAAGAAAACACTCCTGCAGAAAGGGAAAACTTAGCATCCTTAGGCAACACAAGCACCTAGGTCTTCAAGATGAACATTGAATGCAATCCAACCAACAACAAAACAACATAAACTAGGGCAGCCACAACACCCTTAGAAACCTTTATGCATAGCCCAATCATCATCATTAAACTAGAAACAAGGGAAACACATGCTCCCTTTAGCTCAAAGAGCATCCGGGTCTTGAAAAAAATATTTGAACACAGCCCAACCATTAAAATATACTTTGGGCACAACCTAGTCAACAAAAGAAACTCAAAAAATAGGGTAGCAAAAGCTTCCTTGAGCACCTTCAACGAGGATAATAGTGAACTGGCATCCTTTGAGAAGAAAACTAACCCCATTCACATTAAATGCTTCATAGATCAGCAGGGGTTCAAAACCACGCACCAAGGCTCAAACTTAGAGCAGCAAAAATAACCCGTTTAGACCATGACCCTATCAGCAAGAGTCATGACCACAATAAAAATCCAAGGATCCAAAACCCCCAAATCCAATGCATTCCAACACCACGAAGGAGACAAAAATTCCAGAAGATGTTGCTCCCAACAAGCACTAACTAAGTGCCTCCAGAAAGCATAGGACCCACACTAAACTAGAGGGAACACCTCATGCAGGAAAACTAGACAAGAAAAATTTGGCCAAAACTGTCTACAAGTTCCTTGTCCATGAATCCACCAAAGAAAAAGACACCCAAAAATACATCCCCAACATGGATGGCTAGCAGGAGAAGTTCCAAAGCTAAGAGTGTAGATAGAGCAGCAGGGAAAAAACCAACCACCACTGCACCTAAAGAATTTCATCTTTAACACCAACAAAAGCCAAAAACAACAACCCCTCAGCCACATGCACTTCAAAATCTTCCAAATCATATGTATTTATGTTTGAATCTTCATCTCCTTCACCGCCATCTTGAGAGGATTTTAAAAATCCTCCCCTACTCTTATTCCCACCCACTCTCACTCACTCCATTGTTACATCCACTAATTGTTGTCCAAAATCATGTAAACTACTTTCATGCATACATTCTCCTAACAATGAAAGGTTAGCACATCTATTGTATTATCCAAAAATAAATGCATTTAAATAAAATAAGTGTCCATTAGATGGTTCACAAAACAAACCTACTATAAACTCCTTGATTGTTTTAGGTGGAATATTAATACCACATTCATGCATAATTTTGTTAGTATGCAAAGTACAAATCAAAAAATATAATAGTAATAATGAAATTATACATGAGTTTTACAACACCAAGAGATTTGTTGTTTATTAATTTTCACATAACAAGGTTTACAATTTTCATATGATCTTTGACTTATGCTAATATTTGGTAAGATTAATATTTGCTAATATTAATACCACATTCATGCATAATTTAGTTTGAGTCATATCTAATAGATATTTTGGATGAGGGTCATGGATTTTTTACCCTACTCTTAATTTTAAATCATCTCTAATATTATATGATACTCTTGTATTATCATGTCAATATTTTTCAATTAAAGATTTGATTTCATTATTTAATTTCATGTCAGACCTTGGGAGTCTACCATTATAACTCCAACATTGGTTAATTGGATCATTTTTAATACTTTCACTTCTCTTTGTTGCTCTTATCAAATTTTTAGGATTTACATTTATAAATTCACTAATCTTACTTAACATTCTTTTATTTGAAGTTGATCTATTAACTAAAGCAGTTATTATAGCACATCGTTTTGCATTCTTATCTTTAGATCAACTTTTTTCCTATAGAATCAATAGCTTTAGCAACACTAGATAATACTTGTTTAATTGAATCATCTTTCTTTTTAGGTTTTAAAAAATGTCTAATTTTTTCATCACTTTTTTGCATTTTCCACATTTTCATCAATTACATCATGAGTTGATATTGAAATCCTAGATTATTCTATAAAAAACATTTTATATAATATATTTTCATGGGTTCTCATTTGTCTCCAAGAAATTTTATCAATGAGGTTATCTAAGACATTTCTTTCAATTTTAAAAAAATATTTTCATTTTCTTCTATACAAGGGATTTCATTCTCATTTTCATCCATACAAGGTTTTCATTCTCATTTTCATCCATACAAGGGATTTCATTCTCATTTTGTGTTTCCACTTTTTCACTAGTATAGTTGATATCATTAATGGTATATCTAACTTTATTTAAATAATTAATATCAGTATCATCAAAATGTGGGTTTGAAGACATACTTGGATTTGTTTGTATAGTTGCATTTTCCATATCATTGAAAGGTGGATTTGAAGACATACCCAAAGTTGTTTGCATAGTCACTATTTCCATATCATTCAAAGGTGGATTTGAAGATATAGTTGGGTCTATCTATATAATTGAATTTTATTCCATATTCACCATTTCCATATTTGCATCATCTACATTCATCTCATTCTTCATGGTCTCCTCTTCAAGAGCCATGGAACTAAATGCTTCAATATTTTTTATTTGTTGAATCCTTGTTCTTCTATCTCTTTGTCGTTTTGCCTCCATCTCTCTATTTGCTTCAATTTCTTTAGGTGTCATGAACTTCCTACATTTTTTCTTTTCCTTTGCTTTGATCCCATGATTACCAAACCCTCTTGATAAAAAAAAAAAAAAGATTTTTAATCTATTTTCAAATTGCTACCTCCTTGAAATTTTGAAATAAAACTATATGTAGATCCTTTGTTCTATAAACTCTGAAGTACAAATAAATATGAATATATAAAAACCCTCTTTTTTATTCATCTTGAGAAAATTCCTTGTACTTGATTCCACTTCAAAATAAGGAACTTGTGATTGTATCCTTTAAAAAATTGAATAGAATATGACATGTTAAGAGATTACACAAGACAAAATTGAATAAAATAATGTAAAAGATGTTGTCAATCCATACTGCAGAAAGAGAAAGTTATAGAAAAAGGTGGTAAGTCATTTTTTTTTCAAATTTAGAAATAACAGGTATAATAGAAATAAATGGGTACCCAGTCTATTTCAAAATGGGTACCCGTTCTAAACTAAAACGAGTACTCGTTTTAAAATTGGTTCTTGTTCCTTTTTCCAAATGGGAAAATTAGGAACGGGTACTCGTTCTTTAAAATTTATTTTTTCAAGGCACTTGTTGCTTTGATTTTAGGATCAAGAAAGACTTGGTAACCCAACCCTTAGCCTTGGACCTACAAGTACAAGGTCATGACAATGTTAAAAGAAATAACTAACTTTGCAAATGGTTGATGGGTTTTTTTCTTCAAAATTGTTTTATAAAATTAAAACCCATTATAGATCATGATGTCTAATTTTCAAATATGTAATTTTTTTTATGATTGGATTAATTTTTCTATTTTTTAATTAATTTATAGGAAAATTGGTCCATAAACTTGAAATGTCAAGTTTTCGTGTTTTTTAATAATTTTTAATTTGTTGTTTTTTTGTAAAAAAAATTTGTATGGCATCAATCTACAAACAATTATTTACATAATAAAAAAAAATGATTAGTTTAGGTCAAATTATGGTGTTTGTACACATGCATGGTATGGTATTAAAAGAGTGACTTTTAAAACTATTTTTTATACATGCCTATTAAAAATTAATGTGTATCATCTAGGTATTAAAATAAATTACATATTTGAAAACTAGACTCAAAATACTAAATTTCATATTGTTGAACTTTTTAAAGATTCAATGTGTAAGTGCTTCAAATTTTTAGTCCAATTGTGATCAATTTTGAAAATTAAAAAAAAAAAAAAACACACATCCACTTTTTGAACATTTTGTGGACCCAACTTCTTGCACTTACCTTGTGCTTTGAGGAATATTTCTCATATTACTCTCATATTTATCTCTTGTGCTTGTCTATACTTCCTTTTTAGCTTTCAATGCTTTCTTCAATGTCTTGTTTGAATCATATATCCCATGATTATCATCATGTTTTCATATTTTTCTTGCTACCTTCCTATGTTACATGATTTTATTACATTACCTTATGTCATGATCACTATACTTTCCTATGTCATGATCTAAATACATATCATGTTTCATTTTCATACCTATGATTCTATGTTTATGATCCTTATCATGCCTATGATTCCATGCATTTTTATTCTTTTCATACATATTATTCCATGCATTTTGACCTTTATCATTCTTATATTCTATGGTTACATATTATAACATTATGAAGGGCACACAATCTACTAAGAGGGGGGATGAATCAGTAGATCTAATCAATTTGAACTTCTTAACTCAGCCACTATTATTAGAATATATGGTTCTTCACAACTAACCCCAAACACGTAAAACATGAATCTTCACTACTACTAAGCAACATTAAGAGCAAACATACACATAAGAGAAAACCAAATATACGTGGAAACCCAACATGGGAAAAACCACGATGAGAATAACTACTTGGATCTATTGTCCAAATCCATCCTCACAAGGTAGAAATATACAAGTGAATTTTACACAGTGAAGTAGGCACCAACCTACCAAAGACACCAATCCCCAATTGAAACAACACAACAGGTAGAACACCAGTTCTATCAAAATACAAAGATAATGATTGTAGATCTTCTATACATCTCATACACATGCTAGAATTACAACTGACACTCTTCCTCACTATATATGATCTTCTAATACTGGTGCACACATTGAAATGCAACTCTCCCTTTTATGTTCATCACCTTCTCTTCAATTTGCACCTGTAGCCAACTTTTCTTCACATCAATGTAATTCTACTTGACATAAATCACACCATGCATTTGTACAACTAATAAATATATACATGATATTGCATTAACACTCTTCTATATCAAAAAAGGATCTGTAAATAGCTAGGATGACATAAAGTGGACCTAAATTCAAATTATGAAATGTGTAACATGTTGGTCCAAAATCAAATTTTTTTGCCGCCAAAATAAAATGATGCCATACACTACCCAAAGGACCTTAATCAAGTCCTATCTTGACACCACACACAATATTTGAATTCCACATGTTACTAGTTATTACTGCACAAGCATTGAACACAAACTAGTTAACAAAGAGACACAAAGAACCTTTTGTCACTACAAACTTTCTACATGTTAAAAATATCCTTTGGAAAATCTAGAATATGATAGAACAAGTGTAGGCATACTCTCCTTTCAAACTAAAAATCCTATAATGTCTCTAGAAGGGAGACCTGAGAAACACTAAACCTGATAAATATTGAACTGAAACATTTCAATAGTCTTCTGGACCACCACTATCATAGTGAATAGATACATGCATGATATTACAAGCATACATCAATCACACCAACTTCTAGAAGGTAGACACTCCTCAAAAAAACTAATAATGTATGACAGTACAATTACCAACACAAAAAGATATGTAACTATACTAAACTTCTAACACACAACATATATAACATATTTATGAAAATCTCTGCAACTCAAAATTATAAGTCAAGGGGAATATAATGATAATTCAAGTACTCCTTGACACAAAGACAACCTTTGACATCAATCATCTTCATCAATGATATGACAACCTTTGTTTAACAATATCCCCCTTTGTCATTGATGGAAAACAACAAAATGTTGGGCCACCCATAAAATCAGCTAGTTACACACAAAGATGTTTCTCCCTGTTTTATTCATTTCTCCCCCTTGGATGATATAGTATTTTGAATTCGCTTTCTCCCCCTTTAACATCAATGGAAAAGGTCAACAATCTCTCTCCTTTTTACATTTTTGGTATTCTGCAAAATCCAAAAACTTGTTTCTCAGATAGACTCTCCCTGATTCCATGCTTCACTACTAAAAATATTTTGCAAGACCACCCAGCCTTCTTGTAGTAGGGAGACAGAGCTCCCCCTCAACCTATGCTTCCTCTTGATTCAAGAGGAGGGAGAAATAACTCCCAACTTCTACCAAAGAAATTCAAATGTCTCCTTACAAAGTGGTTTTCTAAATATATTTGCCACTGCTCCTTGGTTTCAACATACTCCAACTTCACCTCCTTTTCTACAACCTTTTCCCTTCAATGTGTTTTGTCCTTGAGTGCATTACTAGATTCTTTGAAATGTTTATGGCACTGGATTTATCATAAATAATAGAAATAGGTTCATTAAACTTAATCTTCGCCTCCTTCAGATTATGCTTCATCCAAAGCACCTGAGTGCAACATGAAGATGCCACAAGGTATCCTACTTTATTTGTAGATAATGAAACCGAGTCTGATTTATTGCTTAACCAGGACATCGAACTGTCACCAAGAAATAATGCTCCACCACTTGTGCTCTTTTGATCATCTATGTTCCCTGCCCAATCTACATCTGTGTATGTGCAATCAAAGTGAAATTTTCACTCTTTGGATACCACAGTCCAAAATCCATTATAGCTTTCAAATATCTAAATATTCTCTTTATTGATTTGACATGAGTTTCTTTAGGTGTTTCATGAAATCTAGCAACCATTCCAATTTCCTGTATTATATCCAGTCTAGATGTTGTCACATACAACAAACTACTAATCATAGATCTATACAAATTTTGGTCTATCGGAGTAGATTTATCATCTTTACTCAACTCGCATCCTATAACCATAAGTGTACCCATCGGTTTGCAATCTTCCATCTTGAACTTAGCATCTCCTTTATGTACTTGTTCTAGGAAATGAATATGCCTTTGTCTAATTGTGCAATCTACAGCAACCCAAGAAAGAAAGATAATTCACCTAGCATTGACATTTCAAACTCATTCTACATTTCCTTTTGAAATTCCTTGCATATGCCATCATTACTACCACCAAAATAATATCATCTATATAGACCACTATTATTAGTAGTTGATCACCTTCTATTTTTATGTACAGATTACTATTTGCACTCCCTCTTCGGAACCCTTACTACTGCAAGTATCCATCCAACCTTAATACAATATTTGGGAGCTTGTTTGAGTCCATATGAAGCCTTCTTCAATCTACACACATAATCAGATTATCAAAATATTAAAACCCTTCTAGTTGTTCAATGTAGACCTTTTCTTCTAGTTATCCATTCAAAAATGTTGACTTCACATCCATCTGGTATACATTGAAAGAGCTAAAAACATCCTGATTTCTTATAGTCTTGCTATCGGGGCAAATGTCTCTTCAAAATCTACACCTTCAACCTGAGCATATCCTTTACATACAAGTCTAGCCTTGTTCCAGATCACTTCACCTTCTTCATTTAGCTTATTTTTGAAAACCCACTTGGTTCCAATCACATTCTTGCCTTTAGGTCTTGGGATCAGTTCCCAAGTTTCATTCTTCTTGATATGATTCAACTCTTCCTCCATATATTCTATCCAACCTTTCTCTTTGCTTGCTTCTTTATAAGACTTAGGCTCTATCTTTGATAGTAAAGAAAAGTGTACTTGCCCATTTTCCTTCTCAATTCTCTTCTGGATTTGAACCCCGTTGTCTTTATCTCCTATGATCTAGTCTTTAGAGTGATTCTTCTAAACATACTTTTTTGGATTTTTTGTAATAACCACTGCTATGGATTGGTTCTTCATCCTATTCTACTTCCAGAGTACTAGTAGACTAAATTGTTTCATCAACCCTCACATTTTCACTTTCCACAATCCTCTTTAGTCTTTTGTTGTAACATCTATATGCTTTACTTTTCAAAGAATAACCAAGAAAAATACCTTCATCAGATCTGGAATCAAACACCCAAATTTTATTCATCCCTTTTGATGTACCACTTTCTTCCAAATATCCTGAGATGTTTGATAGAAGCCTATTTTCCTCTCCATAGCTCATGTGGTTTCTTATTAGTCTTGCGTCTAATTTGAACTATGTTCAGAATAATACTATGGTTTAAACTGCTTCTCTCCAATACATATTTGGTAGATTTTCTTGACACAACATTATTCTTTTCATCTCCTATACAGTTCAGTTCTTCCTTTCTGCAACTCCATTTTGTTGTGAAGTCTTAGGAGGAAAAAATTGCCTCTGGATCCCATACTCTTCACATAATTTGTCATACTTGTCAGAAGTGAATTCTCCACCTTTGTTTGATCTCAAAACCTTGATTGTTCTTCCAATTTCATTCTCTACTAATTCCTTGAATGCCTTAAAATTCTCAAATGCTTATGACTTCTCTTTTAGAAATGTAATCCAAGTCATTCTAGTGTAATCATCAATGAGCATCATGAAATACCTATCACCTTGTAGACTTTTTTTCCTTATACATTTGTACAGATCTATATAGACCAAATCCAATGGTTTTGATGTAGAATACTCCTTAGCAAGAAATTTTCTTTTTCTTTGTTTTCGTTCATGACGTGGTTTGCAACTTATGGGATGGGGATTCTTAATCTTTGGCATATCTTGGACCATTCCTCCTGAGTTAATCTTCACAACATCATCAAAATTTATATGTGCAACCTTCTATACCAAAGCCAACTTTCTTCTTTTTGCACAGTAAGACAATTTTGTCCATTCAACTCACTAAGATGATATATGTCACTATATGTCTTGCTTCCTTCCACAATCAATTCTCCTATACTTGATTTCCTGATTCACATCCTCCAAAACTAAAGGATAGCTTATAACCTTTATCACACATCTAACTTTCACTTAAGAGATTATGTTTTAGTCCTTCAAAATACACAACATCATGTGTCTTTGTTCTACCACCATCAAGACTCAAATTACCCTTACAAGTGATTTTGGAAATAAAATTATTTCCAAGAGTCATAGAACCTCCTTAAAATTTCTTGAAATTCATGAACTTACTTTTATCTCTAGTCATGTGGCTTGAGCAACCATTGTTTATGATCCACAGATTCTTCTCTTTTTGAGCATGTAGTGCAATTTGAGCAATCATTGATTTCATTGACTTTTTCTCTTCCAGAATCTTCTTCCAGACTTTATATGATTCATGACTTCTACTTTTTGATCCTTTTCTTCCACTTTCTAGTAGAGGAAGATTCACAAAATTACTTTTGCAATTCCTATCAATATGTCCAAAGTTGTTGCATTTGTAGAAAATGATATTAAAATTGTATAGAGTTGTAAATGCATTATTGCTGAAAATTTTATTTCTTCTTACTAAAGCTCTTCTACAATCCATAGCCTTATGACCAAAATTATTGTAGTTAAAACAATAACCAAAAAAAGAATAATTGAACCTGGTGTTGTATCCCTATCTTTTGGATCTTCTTCTGAACTTGAATAAATCCATCATTATGTGTCTTGCTTTCATCACTTAAAAACAACTCTTTCATAATTTTTACTTATGAAACCAGTCACTTCCAAACTTGTATTAACAATCTTCATTGACTATTTTGTCACCTTATTCTTTTGATCATCAAAACTAATTCTTGTTTTGACATGTAGAGACCTTTGATAACCCAATATCTAATCTAGAGTCTCATTACTCTTTCCAAACTTCATCTATAGTTGTTGGTTCACTTTCTTAAGCTCTTTTCTTATCAATACAAATTTGCTTCAAGCTTCTCACATTTCTTGTCTCTTGACAAAAACTTTCCAATTAAACTTCTTCAATCCTTTTTGCTTCTTCTATCTAGGTCTTCAAATTAATAATCATCTTCTCTTCTTTCTAGATCTTGAGATACCTTTTATTTAGCCTTCACTTCTTCTACAATTATGTTCTTTAGCCTCTAAATCTCTTTTCGAGCACATACCAATTCTTCCACAAGATCTACTTCATCTTCATTATTTCCAGAATCTATTTTTGCATCTTCTTCAGTAGTTTCAAATGCCATGAATACAACCTTTTATTTTTCATCTATGGATATATCTTCATCTTCTTCATCAGTAGAGTATTCTTCTTCCTCATCAGTGTAGAAGCTCTTTTTTTCCTCAAACCTTTGTTCCTTCTTTGAAATAATTTATTTCCATACCTTTTCTCAACATTATTAAAATTATTATGGGGACACTTAGCCATAAAATGTCCTACTTCATCGCCATTAAAACACTTAAAAAGTAACTTGCCTTTGTACTTACCAGAGCCTCTTTGTTTGCTTTCTGATGAAATTGGCTTCCTCTGAATTTGATCCAAATCAGAATCTTGATAAACTTGCTTCTTAGATACTTTGAATGTAGCCTCTTTCCTTATAGAATCCTCACTTTCAAATCTAATTTCAAAAGCAGTTAGAATTCCATGTAGTTCATTCATCTTCAAATCATTTAGATCCTTAGCTTCTTCAATTGCAGAGACTTTAGAGTCAAACCTTCTAGGGAGAGATCTGAGTACCTTTTTCACAACACTCTTTTCTTTCAATTCCTCACGAAGACCTCGAATAGAGTTGATAACTTCATTAACCTGGAGTGGAAATCTGGAAATATTCTCATCTTCTCTCATCTTCAAGATTTCAAACTGAGATCTATGAATTTGTATCTTTGCCTCTTTGACTTCATCATTACCTTCATAGATGGTCTACAATTATCCCATATTTTCTTCATTGTTTTGTACTACACCACTTTCATAAATTCAGAGTTAGTCAATCCACATAAACTAGCATTCCTTACCTTAGCATTAATTTCACAAGCCCTTTTTTAGCTTGATCCCTAGGAGGGTTTTCAGGAATCTCATATCCCTCTAATACTAACATCCAAATATCAAGTCTTAGAGCCATCAAGTATGACCCCATCCTAACTTTCCAAAAAGAAAAATTGGATCCATCAAAGAGTGGTGCTTTATTTTTAGAGAATCCTTCATTATCAACTAAGTGTGCCATCCTAGAACTACCTTAAGCTTTTAGGCTTCTTCAAAGGAATTTAACTCTAATACCAATTGAGGGGCACACAATCTATTGAGAAGGGGATGAATCAATAGATCTAATAAATTCAAACTTCTTAACTTAGCCACTATTATCAGAATAAATGATTCTTCACAACTAACCCTAAACACATAAGACATGAATCTTCACTAGTACTAAGAAACATTAAGGGAAAAAATACACACAAGAGAACACTAAATATACATGAAAACCCAAGATAGGAAAACCCACAGTGAGAATAGTTGCTTGGATCTACTATCCAAATCTAGCCTCACAAGGTAGAAATATACAAGTGAATTTTATGCACTGAAGTAGGCATCAACCTACCAAGACACCAATCTCCTAACGTATTTTTAGGCATCAACCCATCGGAGACACCAATCCCTAATTGAAACAACACAAGTAGAACACCAGTCCTATAAAAATACAAAGATAATGCTTGTGAATCTTCTATACATCTCATTCACATGCTAGAGTTACAACTGACACTCTTCCTCAGTACATATGATCTTTTGATATGGGCACACACACTGAAATGCAACTGTCCCTTTTATGTTCACCACCTTCTCTTCAATTTTCACCTGCAACCAACTTTTCTTCACACCGATGTAATTCTACTTGACATAACTCACACCATGCATCTATACAAGTGAGAAATATATACATGATATTACATTGAAGCTCTTCTATGTCCTCCAGGGATCTGCAAATAGTTAGGACGACATAAGGTGGACCTAAATTCAAATTACATGAAAATTGCAACATGTTGGTCCAAAATTAAATTTTATTTCTGCCAAAAGAACGTGATGCCATGTTCTACCATAGGGACCTTAATCAAGTCCTATATTGACACCACATGCAATATTTGAATTTCACACACTACTAGCCATTACCACACAAGCCTTTAACACAAACTAGTTGACAGACAAACACAAAGAACCTTTTTTCACTCCAAACTTTCTGCATGTTGAACATATCGTCTGGAAACTCTAGAATATGATAGAACAAGTGTAGGCATAGTCTCCTTTCCAAACATAGAGCCTATAATGTCTCCAAAAGGGAGTCCTGAGAAACACTGGACCTAATAAATATTGCATTAAAACATTATGATACAATCTTCTGGACCACCATTGTCACAGTGAATAAATACATGCATGATATTGCAAGTATACAACAATCACACCAACTTCCAGAAGGTAGAAACTCCTCAATAAAACTAATAATGTATGATAGTACAATTACCAACAAATAAAGGTATGCAACCATACTAAACTTCTGACACACAACATACTACTAGAAATATAACATATATTTATGGAAATATTTGTAACTGAAAAATGATAAGTCAAGGGGAATATAATGATAATTCAAGTACTCCTTGACACAAAGACAACCTTTGACATCAATCCTCTTCATCACTAACAACCTTTGGCATCAATAACAACCTTTGTTCAACACATTATTATAATATCCATATCCTCAAATCTATGATTCTCAACATGTTTTGATCCTATAATCACGTGTTATGGTTATTATCATGTCCTTATCTTTATGAGCTTTGTCATGCCCACAACTTTCACATCTGAGTGATACTTATATGGATCTTATCTTTCTATTAGACCCATCATTATTATTTGTCTATATCAAGGGTAAACATCTTTAAAAGAAGCTTCATGCTTATTTCCTACTTACATGTGCCTAAATAATGTTATCCATATATATTTACAACATCCCCAACATGCTTATATTTTTCTTATCTGGCTTTTATAGCTATCATTTTCTTCCTCTTTTTAATATCAGGGAAAACCTTTTTTTTAGCAAATTTCTACCAAAGAGGGTAACACTCTATATTCATTGAAAAACAAGATTTACAATTCACATTGAAAATGGGTGGTTAAACCTGAGATCCACTATTACCACCTTTTGTGGCAGATATAAGCAACATATGATGTTTCCTGATCAAAGGTTTCCTTCTCTTAACCTCAGTCCAATTGTTGTCACCTTGAGAGGAATCCATAGTATCATGCACTACGTCTGTTTGGAGGATCTTCCCCCTCGATTCATCTGATTTAGTTAGAGCATCACCCCCTAAACTTAGACAGCCTGACGAAGGTGTAGGAGAAATTGAAAGCGTGGAAGCTTCACTGCCTTTGGAGAGATATGTGGAGGCTACAACCTTTGCAAGTGAGATTGAAGTATGGTCCCCAGAAGGGGGAGGGGATTTTTTCTTTGGGGAGTGAAGTGTCAAGTCCTTTGGTAGAATGGGTGGAATGATGTAATGTTGAGATTCAACCCCAATCCACCATGTCGGTGTGCTCAAGTTCAAGAACTCACATTTCACATGACATTTGGAGGAGACATGTTCCATTGAGAAGCATTTCCTGCACCTGAAAGCAATTTTTTCATAATCAATCGATTGCCTCCTAGATCTGTTACCCACCTTCGGTACAATCTCAGTAGGGAGGTCGTTTGCTAGATCCATTTTAATGCATATACAAGCACATGTGGAGTTTTGATAATTTGCGGCTTCTTTAGATGAGCAATGGTATTTCTGGAGGCTATTCCCAATAACCCTCAAGCAATCTAATTCCTAGAATTGGATGGGAAGATATAGAAGTCTCACCCATAGAAATGCAGTAGTGAAAGTTTTTGTTTGTGGATCAAAATCGGGAAACCAAGGTTTCATGCACAAAAAATCCCATTGGTAGATCCATGGATCATTTTTTAGCATCAATTCCTTTTCTTCCTGTGAATCAAACTCTAGAATAAAAAACCCCTTTGCACAAGGGTAAATGTTGATTTCACCTTCTAGGTATACCTTCCATTTTTCTGAGACCCAAGTGTGCAGATCACATAGCTTTGGCCAAGTCTTCGTAAACTGGTAGACAGAGCATGATCGGATAAAAAATCCTCCCTATCCAATGCCAAACTACTCAAACGTACTTTCAACATAACAAAGGAAGGGCGAACTAGGAAATGCAAGCACATTTTTGTGGTGTCATTTGCAGCAGCAACCCCACACTTGGCCTAAAGAAGAACCTCATTTTCCACCTGGTTGGTTGAGTCGTGCCCTAGCCCTCAATTTTTCACCACTCGCCCATGCTACATATTCAAAACCCTGTTGTTTGATCCCTTCAAAATGTGGGCATAAACATTTCCCTGAGCCCTTATACCAGAGGGTGACCCCATGCTAACGACTCGTATTCCATCCCAGAAAATTTCAAAGGATGTGTAGCCTATGGAGATTTTTGCATATTATGGCATGGAGGACGTGGAGTTTTTTGCAAAGCGTCAAGATTTCAATATCAAGGAAAACCTCATTACAATTGCTTTAATGATTATTACACATCAATTCCCATATCCAATAGAGCTTTTGTAACTTAATCTAAATAATAAAAGGTACATTACATTCATTCATATGATCAAAGCCCTTTTACATTGAGCTATTTGTAGAGTCACATCCTTATCCATATAATCATAGCCTTGTATCACTTTTTATAATAGATATTATCTCTTACCATTATCTTTCTACTTTAACTAATTATGAGGATAGTTGGTTTTTAATGTAAGTTCTACTTAATTCTTATCTCAAATTATGTGATCAATACTACTCATTGGATGATTTTTCTCTATTTTGTAGGTTGTAATAGAGTACTTATGGCAAGAGTAATTGAAGAATGATTTATTAATTTATAATGATTAGTATCCTTTTAAGCGTGAAAATATTTAATTTTATATTGATTTCTTATTTTACTTTGACATGCTTTTGCCTAGTAATTCACATGCACAAAAAAATGGGGGTAAAATGTAATGGTAAAAATTACATATCCATTCCCTTTTCCCTTATCTTTTGGGCCCATTTTGACCAAGGTGTCCTATATACAATCATTAGTATACATGTGGAATATTATTATGTAAATTTGGCTCATATTATGATCCTTATTATCATTTATTCCCAAATATTTATTCTTTATTCGCATATTCACCATACACCATCCTTGATCATATTTTCCAGTGTAAACCTAATCTAAGTCAGTTTTACACTCATGCTTTTGACCCCTTCATTTTTAAAATTAAAATTAAAATATATTCATTATTGACTATTTCATTAGTCATATTGAGTTGACTTAATACACATTTTATTAACTTGTGGGCTTGGCTATTGTATTTAAAGACATTCCTTTATTCATTTGAAAACATATAGGAGTTATCAAAAGGAACATGTTAGGGCTTAATTGATAAAACATTTATAAGACCATCATAGTAGAATTATTAGAGCATGTCATCCTAGGTCCATTACACGCTTCCTATCTCTAAATTTATATTTAGAGTTATAAAGTCAATTCATTTATGGGTTTTGTAGGAACCTAAAATTTTCCTAGCCTATGAACTAGCATATATCACTGCATTTCACATCAATTGCATCTAAAACCTTAAATTTCCCCTATTAATTGAATAATACAAAATTATTTAATTAATTTACTCTTTCATCATTTTTTACTAATTAAATAAATTCTATTTATTTAATGAAGTCCTAAAACCCTATTGCCGATAAGGGCGTGGTTCGGTGCTCAAGTCACTTGGTTGTAGTGGCGGCCACTAGGGTTCAAACCCTCGCTGGGCCAAAGTGCTCACAGGCCTTGTGCCTTCATTGGGCCAATCCGCTCACAGGTTTGGTAGTTTCTTGTACCCGGTTCATAGCTCTGGTCAAAAGCGTTTACCCCTAATAATATGGGTGCATTGCACCTTTAAAAAAAAAGCCCTAAAACCCTATTTATGCTATTAATTAAATAAAATGACATTATTTAATTAATTCACATTTATATCACTTTGACCCATTAAATAAATTACATTTATATAATAAAGTCCTAATCTCACTTTATTTCATCCTAATTGATTAAATAACGCCAATTATTTAATTATGTCGCTAAATCACTTTATTCCCCTAAGTCGATTAAATTATTAAATCATAATAATTTAATTACGACACTTTCCCTCCAAATTTGAATAATTAAATCAAACTATTCAAAACACCATCAAAAATCAAATCAAACTAATGCAACTTTGTTTGCAAAAGTCAAACTTGATTTGCACGTTCAACTCCAAAATTAATTAATTAATTAAATCAATTAATTAATCATTCTCAACCACTTTTTTGTTGGCAAGAAATGTTGCACAAGTCATCTGGTGTTGTCATTGATGGAAACCCTATTCAGTAATCCTATCCACACTTTAGTATTTGCTCGTCCACGAAGTCAAATCAAAGATATGTGTTAACTGTCAAAGCTAAAACAGGGCATCCGACAGAGTTGTGTACATTGGCTCATATGTAAATTCTTGTTATCATTTTGTGTTGTGGATCTCAGGGAAGGTCTTTTGTTGTATGAAATATCTTATCCTTGAATCATAGGGCCTCATATTGATTGATGTGCAAGTTAGAAGATCTGGTTCATTGATTTTCAGTCTAACAGTGCAGAAAGGCCAACTAATTGAGTGTAGCATGTTATGGATCTTTGAGGCATAATTGTTTAAGGTGTTTCATGTTCGAGTATGTTGTTTTGGGTCCTCACTATGTTTTGGTCGACATTGGTTGGTGCACATTACTAATTGTTTATGAATTGTTCCAATAGTTTGTACATGTTTTATATTTTTTTAAAGTCGACATTGCGGTTGATGTAATATCTAATTGTGGATATATATAATCGATTATTCATATAATTTTGATGTGTTGTGATATGATGTGAAATTCAGAAGGAATATAGATCGATTGTGCATAGTTTCACTTGCACATAATAGAGATTGGTGATCTGAATTAAAGTAGATAGAGTTTCAAGAGCAGAATCAGATAGAAAGTGAAAAATGTGATCAATGTACTCAACCGGAACTATAATCTAGCATTAGCATATGTTATCTCATAGTTCATCCACTCTAGTTGTCTTCCAACTATGACTGTAAGACAGTGAGTCTTCTTTTGGGCAGTAAACCTTTTGTATTTGAGCAGTGAGCTCTAGGCAGTGTGCCTGAATGCATGTGCATTACCCATTTGTAAACGCTTATTTTGAGTATACTCATATTGTGGATTAATCTCCACCATGGTTTTTCCCCTAACAAGGTTTCCATGTAAAAATCCTTGTGTTATGGTGTTGTGGTTGATTGCCTTGTGTTCTTGCATCTTTCTTTTGGTTTAATGCTATAAGTGGTTTAAAGATCAAGTTAATAAAGTTAAATTTTGCAGAACACTGATTCATCCCCCCCCCTCTCAGTTTTCCTTGATTCCAACAATTGGTATCAAATCCTAGTTCCTCATAATAAGTTTAATAGCTTGGGGAAGATCTATGAAGGTAGTTCAATGGATTCCAACATCCTTCATCAAGAACTTTTGGTGGCACTAGATGATCTTGATCAGTCCAAATATGAAGTCCAGGAATTGCAAGCAAGCCTCATGAATGCTGAGAAATTCATTCAATCATTGAAAGATAAAATCAATAAGTCCAGGGAAAAGAGAAAGGAACTTTGTGATCAACTCAAGCAGAAAGAAAGTAAAAGCATGGAAGATGAACACCTAAGTCAAGCCTTGAAGGAAAAGACAGAAGAATGTGAAAAGCTCACTAGAGATAATGTTGTCCTAAAGCATGAGATGAAATCTATTGTGATGAGGATGACCAAGGAGATTGAAGAGAAAAAGAAGAATGAAGAGAATCTTGCTCAGTCCTTGAAAGAAAAATCAAATGAATGCAACAAAATTAATGATGGATTCAATCAGTTGGAGCTTGAATTGCAACAATCCAGAAAAATTGAAGAAGAGCTTGAAAGACAGATTGTTACTCTCAGGGATGAACTTGCTATTGCAAATGAATATAAGGAGAAGTTCAAGATTAGCTCAGCCAAGCTTGATGAACTGATTCAAAGTCAGAAGATTGGAAATGACAAGCAAGGTCTTGGATATGAGAAAGGAGAAAGTTCTGAATCTGGACAAAATAAATTTAGGCAAGGAAATCAGATGAACAAAGCAAGAAGGTATTCAGTAAGACAACCCAATGCTCAAAACTTCAATGGATACTATTTTGTTTGCAATAAATTTGGCCATATGGCTGCTCAATGTAGAAGTAGTGGTCCATCATTATCAGGTCAGTGTTTCAATTGCAATAAGTATGGTCATAAGTCAATTGAATGCAAAAATATGACCAAAATTTTCAATAGAAATGTCAAATGTTATGCCTGCAATAGATTTGGCCGTATTGTTAACTAGTGCAGATCAAGAGAAAATCAATGGAATAACTGGTCTAGACAAAGAAATGTCGTATGCTATAATTGTAACAAATCTAGTCACATTGCAAGATTTTGTAGAAGCAGGAAGGGTCCAGTAAACAAAGAGAAAAATATGCAAAAGGATGATAAGGGAAAAGGAAAAGTTACTACGGATGAGATCAGGAATCAAATGAAGAAGACATGGGTGAAGAAGAGTGCTTCTAATGCAGGAAATGAGTCGGCACCAGAATCTGGTCCTGGAAATTCCTCTGGGAATTAGTTTAAGGCCTCTAGCATAAGGGGAGCTCTCAAGAAAATATTTTAACCCCTTGTCGGTAGTTGGTCCTAGAATGTGGCAAATTGCAATGATTGCATTAGTGATCTACATATATTTTGGGAACAGTTGTGAAGGAAATTTATGTAAAATTGAAGGTCCACAAAAGAATTTTCTTTCACAGACTAAAACAGGCTGTACGAAAGACCTAGAGAAAAAGTATTTATTGCAATTAAAAGTTAGGTGTGCGAATGATATAAAAGTTACTTTTATTCCTCATTCGTCATATTGCATTTCGAGAAGAAGTTTGGAGAGTTTTGCAATGAATTTTGGTGAGATACAAGTTTGAAGGCGATTCAACAATCAAACCCTAATCGGGCGAAAGGTATTTATTTGCAAAACTTGAGAATTTGAAATTTCTAGAAATGGATGCTCCATTAGTAGTTGATATTAAGGAAAGACCATGCCCAAAATTCAAATGGCACCCGTTCAAATCCATTGAGATAGAACCATTAGGTGCATTTTCTTCCATTTCGTATGGTGTTTTGCACATTGAAGATATTAGGGCATATGTTCATGCGAATGTTGAGGAGTTAGGAAGCTCCCAATTGTTAAATTTGTACACAAATCACATTGTGGGAGAAGATCTCTATGTAAGACCTAAATTTAAGACCTTGGAGGAGAAGAAGTTCACGCAAATTGTGAAGTTTCCCGTGTTCGACGAAAATGAATGGGTTTGGTACATACTAAGTCGAGTGCATGTCAAGTTCATGTGGTTAAATCAGCCCTTCAAGATCACAAGAGAAGCTATAAGAATTGTTACTAGTCTAAATTCATCTGATGGATTGCCCACATTGAAAGTTGTGAAGAACCAAACAGTCACTGAGGCAACCGGTTCTGTTTTTGACAAAAAGAGCCATAAAAATAAATGACATCATTGAATTGGATGTAATATTTTCTCCTATGGTTATTGGATATAAAATCTATCACTCCAGTAGGGATAACTCTGTATCTGGTACTACAATCTATTCAGCTTATCAAATGGTCAAGGAAAATGTAGAACATGACTTATGTGAGTTACTCCTGAGCCAGGTAATTGAAAATCTTGGCAAAATCAAGAAGGACAAGAAGAACTCTTTCAAGTATGGCAATCTAATGTTACGTCTATTCTTCTACTTCATGAATGATGTCCTAGGAGTTGGTAAAGTGCAATGGGAAGGTGACAGACTAGTAGCTATTCAAATCAGAGACATCTTATATAGGATTGGTGATAGAAAAGTAAGGAAAACTGCTATATGGGAGCTTTCAGAGTGAAATGCAAGCCAGGGAAAGAATTCCTAAATCCATTGTGGAAAAATATAAGGACACTATTTGCTTTATGGTTGGAATTGATCAGTTTTTGATGGAGGCAGCAGAACCTAGAACGGTCTAGATAATGCCTATGGGATATGAGGTTGCAGAACACATTTTGGAGTTGTATGCCCAACACTTGTTGAGTAAACCTCAGGATTCGACAGAAGAAAAGTTTGGTACCTTTGAAGAGAAGAATATGCAAGTGCATGCAAAACTAAAGAAGCCTATGATAGTCCGGAAGGTGAGAAAGGAAGTTGAAGCTTTTGCAAAAATCATTGGTATATCAGTTGAAGCAATGAGGGAAGCTAGGAAGAAAAGAGAACAAGCTGAAGAAGGAGATCCTACTAAAACTGAGTCAACTAGTTCAACAACATCCTCTGCCAGATCTAGATCTACAAGGAGCTATACACTCTCATTTGGTCCTACAAAGAAATCAAGCCCAATTAAAGCTCAAGTCAAGACATCTGGAAGAGAATGAAAGAGGAAGAAGGATAAAAGCACAAGAGTCTATGTTGTTGTTGAGGATGATGAAGAAACTGAATCAGATGAAGAAGTAAGAGAAATCATGCATAAGGGAACAAAGGCATCAAAAGTCTCTAAGGACAAGCCCTCCAGTGAAGAGAAAGCAAAGAAAAAGGTGAAAATTGATAGATCAGGTATGACTATAGAGGAAGTGGAAAAAGCTTTAATTAAGGATGGTAATCTCAAACCACTTTTTGAATGGTATGACACTTTTGATAGCGTTGGTTAGAGAACTCTTGAAGAAGCCACAATAAAATATTTGAATATTTTCAATATGACTCTCATAGAAATAATGTCAAAGTTGCCTAAAGGGTTATATGAACTCTTAGAAATGAGGAGAGTAAATGCAAGAGCTGAAGATGAAGAAATGAGAGAACACATACTTGTTGATCTGTGTCTGGTAATATCAATAGAAGAAATGAAGAAAATCCTCAATGATGCTAAAAAGGATTTTAAGAGAAAAACAAGGGTGAATAAGCTTATGATCGAGCAAACTGAGGAAGTGGCAAAAGACACTGAGAAATTCTTAAGGCAGTTATATTGAAGAACAGGTATAACATTGTCTTTAAAGAAGCTCATGATGAAGATGTTCCATCTGGTCCAAAAATTGAAGAAGTGAAAGATGACACAATTGAGGACACTCAGAATCCTCTAGATATGCAAGATACTGAAATTCCCATGGAGATTGAAGCTCCTAAAGTTGGAGAAATTGAGATTCCAAAAGCCAAGCAAGAATCTATGATTGAAGAAAAGAAGGTTGAGGCAAAAGGAGGTTGCTATGGGAGCAAGAGACACTGCAAAGCCAGTAAAGAAGTTTTTAGAAGAACAACAAGAGGATTTTGACCCTGAATTACTTGAAAGTCCTATCAACTTGGCCACTCTATCTCCTGTTCATAAGCTGAAGGTAGCATCATTTGCTCAAGCCAAGGCAAGGGAGGAGATATTGAAATCTCACATTGAAGACAGTAGCTGCTCAGTCTTGCATCTAGTATCTTGGAGAAAATCATGCCCACACATGTCAAGGACTCATCCAATTCTCCATCAGGTCAATTGAAGAAACTTATCAACTCTATAAGTACTCACTTTGAGTCTCTTGAAAAGTCAGTTGAGGATAAGGTCCAGAAAGAATTTGATGCAAATAGGTTTAGTAGATTGAAGTGTATGATTGCTAATGATAAATCTTTATTAGCCACCTTTGATAAGAACATTCAAGGTGCATTATCTGAGGGTGGAAATATCTACAAGTCATCCTTATCTTTGTCAAAGTTCATTGAGGTCACTAAGAAGAAAATTAAGGAATATGAGAAACAATTAGCAGATATTCTCAAGCCTTTGATCCTCTAACCATTTCTATTGGTAAGCAAGAAGGTCAAGTCATATCCCTGCTTGACAAAATTAAAAGGTTGAAGCATGAAAAAGACAGAATTGTTGAAAGGGTATGTGAGCTCAGAGGAATAATTGGTTCTAAAATGGAGACAATGCTTAGTGCATTGAAGGAAGCACAGGATGCTATGGCTGTCAGTGATTTGGTAAATCTTGAGTTAGCAAAGATGTAGTCCTACCTGTTCTGTGGTCACATGACTAGTTTGGAGAGTCTCAAAAAGGGTTGGGACACTAGTTTAAGCCTGTTGAAGAACAATTTTGTAGATATATTCAAGTTCATGTAAGTTAGAAAAGCATGTCTGTACATATATAGTTTTGCATGATTTTTTGTATGCGAATTCCTATCTTTGTCATTTATGTCAAAGGGGGAGTGTGGGGCAATGAAAAATGTCATATTCATCTCCGGGGGAGTTGTGATTAAATTTTTTTTGAATTTTTGAGTATTGCAATGTATTCATGTTGGTACTAATTCTGACACTTAGTCATTTTTCACTAAGTGTTGCCATCAATGACAAAGGGGGAGATTGTTGGCAAGAAACACTACACAAGTCATTTGGTGTTGTCATTGATGGCAACCCTAGTCAGTAATCCTATCCGCACTTCAGTATTTGCTTGTACTGGAAGTCAGATCGAAGATATGTGTTAACTGTCAAAGCTAAAATAGGGCATCTGACAGAGTTGTGTACATTGGCTCGTATGTAAATTCTTGTTATCATTTTGTGTTGTGGATCTCAGCGAAGGTCTTTTATTGTATGAACTATCTTATCCTTGAATCATAGGGCCTCGTATTGATTGATGTGCAAGTTAGAAGATCCGGTTCATTGATTTTTAGTCTAACAATGCAGAAAGGCCAACTAGTTGAGTGTAGCATGTTGTGGATCTTTGAGGCGTAATTGTTTAAGGTGTTTTGTGTTCGAGCATGTTGTTTCAGGTCCTCACTATGTTTTGTCCAACATTGGTTAGTGTGCACTAATAATTGTTTATGGATTGGACCGATAGTTTGTACATGTTTTATATTTTGTTAAAGTTGACATGCAGTTGATGTAATTTCTAATTGCGGATATATATAATCGATTAATATCATTTTGATGTGTGTTGCAATATGATGCAAAATTCAAAAGGAATATAGATTGATTCTGCAAAGTTTCACTTGCGTAGAACAAAGATTGGTGATTTGAATTAAAGTAGATAGAGTTTCAAGAGCAGAATCAGACAAAATGTGAAGAATGTGATCAATGTACTCAACCAGAACTATAATCTGGCATTAGTATATTCTATCTCATATTTCATCCACTCAAGTTGTCTTCCAACTATGATTGTAAGATAGCGAGTCTTCTTTTGGGCAGTAAACCTTTTGTATTTGAGCAATGAGCTATAGGCAGTGTGCCTGAATGCATGTGCATTCCCCATTTGTAAACACTTATTTTGAGTATACTCATATTGTGGATTAATCTCCACCGTGGTTTTTCCCTTAACAGGGTTTCCATGTAAAAATCCTTGTGTTATGGTGTTGTGGTTGATTGCCTTGTGTTCTTGCATATTTCTTTTGGTTCAATGCTATAAGTGGTTTAAAGATCAAGTTAATAAAGTTAAATTTTGCAAAACATTGATTCACCCCCCCTCTTAGTGTTCCTTGATTCCAACATTTTCTGATTGAGTAAATTATGATCCCCTAATTTCTTAATCTAATCCTGACAGATCAATCTATTTCTGATTGAGCAAATTACAATCTCTTGACTGATCAATTTATTCCTCAATCCCATTGATCATTCAATCTATTTCTTCAAACACACAAATTGTGCAATCTATTTTGCACAGATTATTCATGTCTAAATCCTCTCAACACCTCTCAACCATTGATCTTGATTCAACATTGTTTAATCCTGATCATTCATTTTGAATCACATTTATTATATAACAAACCTCTTTCCTCACAAAAAAGGATTGGAGAATCAACCTATTTAGACAACAAAGTAATGCCAAAACACCATTGATAGAGCTTCAACATTTCTTCAATCATCCAACCAAGACATCGTTCTTCAAGCTTTTTCACACGAACTATGGAGGCTTCATAGTGATAGGAGCAACACATCCTCATGAATATACTCTGATATGAGATGGGTAATAGTTTTATTGTTGAATTCAATTGTTTATGTATTTCATTTTCATGTTCTTGAATTCAATATTCTAAATTGTGCATTTCGTAAGTGTAGGAAAAGATCTTAGATTTGTGTTCTTAATCATAGATTATATTCTATTTCAAGTACGTTTATCTTGTTTATGTCCCTATGACTTTCCCCCTCACACATTCTCACACGCCCAGTGGGACTACGGTCCTAAATACTAACATTTCTATGAGTTTGAATTGAAGTTGCAGGTTTTTAGAGCGCTTTTGAAAAAAATTCATGCACTGTTCCAGAAATTTTTGCAATTGCCTATCAAATAATTTGTGCATCTGACCTTGAAATCCGTGCACTTGACACTAAGACCTGTGCATCTACAAATTTTCAGCGCATTTGACTAATGATAGAAGGCGCACTTCAAGTTTTTCTACGCATTTTCTCTTTGACAGAGGATGCACTTGCTGGTTTTTCAGCGCTTTTGCTCTATCAAACCTGTGTCTAAGATCTATTAATGGGAATTTGATTTTTTCACTAACAAATGCCTAATTTTGAGTGTGCAAAAGGTATTAACATTGTGTATGTAGGGCCAAGAAACCATTAACACGTTTTATGTAGGGAAGACGAATGGTCAAAGAACTTCAGATTTTCCATTCTTTTTTAAGTTAGAAATTTGATTATTTGGTGCATTAAAAAGAACAAAACTTTTTTTTCAATGCTCTAAAATGAACCATTTCACCACTTTCTAAAGTTAGGAACTTTCATTTAGTGCTTAAAAAGAACCTACAACAAACACACTTTGTTTTTAAGTGCTCTAAAATGAGCAATTTTAAAGCTTTCTTAAATTAGGAATCTTTACCCAGTGCTTAAAAAGAACAACACAAATGAAAACTTCATTTTTGGTGCTCTAAAATAAACCATTTTAAAGTTTTCTAAGTTAGGAACTTTCATTTCAATGCTTAAAAAGAACCCTACAAACTCCACATTTTAATTTGGGTGTCCTAAAAATAAACTCTTTCCAAGTTTTCATAATTAGGAATCTTTATTTTGGTACATAAAAAGAACAAGGCAAATGACCAAAATTATTTCCTTTTGTTGATGCACGCTCGCATTTTCCTTTGTTGACCAAGTAAGACCAGGATCAATTTAGAAACACTCAGATTTGGGCTTAAATATGAGCAAATCATTCTTTTTGTCTTGCACCTTTGTTATGATATTGATTGATGTCTAGAACACTTCCATTAGATGAAATTAAAAAGAATTATTGATATCTTATTCACATATTTTTGGGGATAACACCGCTCAAAGTGCTTAAAAAGAATCAAACTGCTATAAATTATATGACATGCATTTAGTGTTTGGCAAGCTAGATGGTTGTCTTCTCCCCTCGTACCTTGTGACGATCTTGAGTGAGCGAAAACATCTTGAGCTTTGCACCTTTACTTTCAAAGCATACCTTTTAGAGGGCTCGCCTATTGAGAAACATACCACATCAGAGAACTCATAGGCGACCCAAGCAGTACTCTCATTCTAGACTACTATATAAATAAATTATGGGTGTGAGGAAAGTTCATCATCCTATTGGGTGTTGCTAGCCTATACCAACATTAGTCTCCCCCAGTATCTGTGTGATATGTAAAAACTTGCAAGGGTTGGGAGGCCTCTTAGTTGAGCAAATGTTGCATGTATAGGGATCCAAAAATAATATCCCCAGAATATTACTAAGAGCCGAATTATTTTAGAAGCTACCCCTTTATCCAAAAACATTCTTTAAAAGTGGTACATCAGAATTTACTTATGAGAAGTTACTCACCAAGTACGACTATAGGCCTGCACCATAATTTGCATGTAAAATCATCTCTTCGGAGCATGAGGCAAGCCTACCTAAAATAATGGTTTCTATCCCTAGGGTTGTAAATGCTTATTTATGTTAAACTTGCCAAATACATTCAAAACAATCTAGACATAAAATATTGTGCTTGATCTAAAAATAACACATCCAAACAAACACTAAACATGATGGTTCAAATCGCAAACCCTTTTACTTAGTGTATGCTTTTAAAAGAAGCCCTATAGTTGCACTCCTTAAAGGATTTTCCTTAAAGGTTTCCAAATATGTAGGCTTCAATTTCAGGCTACATTGGATCAAAGTAAACATTCGGAAACTATGGCTTGGGTGTCATGATTTCACAACTTAAAGCCATAGACGTAAGGGCCACACAATTCCATGCTTTTTGAGTCAGTTCAGTGTTGTTGTATCACTTTCCATACTCCAAACATAGAGGAATTGAGGAAAAAACCAACTTAAATTTGCAAAAATCCAGAGAAAGATTGCTCAAACTAGAAACAAAACACACAGAGACCACCTTTACACAAAATTTCAACACAATTGCTAAAAATCATTACATTTGCTCTTTGTACTAGAAACTTCACTGATGAAAATCAATTGCATTTGATAGAAAATGTGCACTTGATACGGAATCCGTGCACTTGCTTCTTTTTGCTCACACTTGCTTCTGAAAAACTAGCCCACTTGCCAAGAAGATGCTCGCACTTGCCTAAGAAACTCGCTTTTTCCTAAGTTTTCATTGCATCTGACAGAAGTAAACACAAGTTACATTTTCCATTCCAGCTCGCACTTGCTTCTCAAACACCTATGCACTTGACACATTTTTGGCCGCACTTGATAAATTTGGCTACTCTTGCTCACAGTTTTGTGCCTTTGCTCATAAACCAATGCTATTGCTCTATCCTGCTGACAATTAGGAAAAACAAACCAAAGCTGCTTATAGGATCCTTGTTAGAACAAAACAATTGGAAAACCAAATAAGTCATATAGTCCTTCATCTATTATTTCCATCCTACTTGTTAAGGAATCAAAATCAAAACAAACCACTGGGATCATTCCTTCACTAAGACGTCTAAGATATTAACAATTACTTGAACCAAACAGCTAGTTCAAGTAAGCTTTTCTGCAACATATCCTCTAGACAAGGAAGTGAAATATCAACCCTAGTTCTTCAACATTTTGATTTCTAAAAAGTAGCACCATTCCAAAAAAACACTCAAACCTTAGGGTCTTGAGCTTCATAGCAACCATCTCAAAATACCATTACACTTTATGACCATTTGGCGATCGACTGCTCTAGTTCAACAACCGAACCTTGTAGCACCGATCCTCCAACCTAGTCTCACACACATTGAAGGTGAACAAAATGATATCATTAGCAGTTCAAGAACCTTCATATTTGAGAAGAACGAAACACCCAACCAATGGAGAGATGCAACAAACATCTTAGACAAAGAGGAAGAGAAAGCAAACCTAGCAGTTGGAAGACCCATATTACCACCTCCTGCGTGGCAATAGATATACACCCCTCATGATATCCAATAAGAGAAAAATCCTTAGATCCGACAAGAGAAAAATCCTTAGGTAGAAATCCATATTATGACTTTTAAAGAACCGCCTTACCCTAAATTTTTCCAAAGGGTACATCTCGAGAAGATAACGCATCCGTCAAAACAAACTAGAATTTTTCTGTTTGCACTTCTCAATGGGCCAACCACCCTTAGATCTAATGCACTGAAAATTCAAAAAATAAAAGCAACTTTCATTTCCCTTAAAAATAGAAAATCCAAAAAAAAAGCAACTTTCATTTCCTTTAAAAATAGAAAATCCAAAAACAAAGGCAACTTCCATTTCCCTTAAAACATAAAATCCAAAAAAAAACAAAATCATTTTTTTCATAGATAGGAGTCACAAAAATAGTCACAAGAGCTTGGCAATTGTTTATGACAACTACAAGATCACAACATAGGAAGAACATGGAAGCAAACAAGAACAACACCAACATACCACCAAAAAACACCACGAATGACCTTACGACATGGTATTGAGCATCATAAAATCTTCAAAAACATGTCAATCTATTACCCAAATCCAGTTCCTCCTTATACACCCATGGGGATAACATACACTGCAAATTTCAATGATATATCAACTATGGGTTACCCTAATCAAGGTTTTGGAGCATCTTGTCACATGGGTGATTTCAATAAAAATCCTCATCTGTATCAAAATCTAACTTATCAAGAGTCACAACAAAAATTAGTGTTGAAACAACACCAAGATCAAATTGCCATAGATGCACTTGAGAAAAAAATTGACGCACTTTATCAACAAAGTTGTGGACACCATCCAAAAAAGGGGTCACAATATCAACAATGTCATAATGCTCATCAAAACATTGATTCATATTAGCAACAAACTCTATTTCCACAACATCAATTGAATCAACAACAACAATGGTCACAAAATCAAAATTAGATCAATCGACATCAAAATCAAATCCATCAACAATATCAACCTTTAAATTAGCAATATCCACCTCAAGACCATCAATCTCAAAACTAACAAGAAATTCCATCTCAAAATCCATCTCCACCACAACCAACCTTACAATCAAACCATACTGTTAAACGTGAGTACACTCCTTTAGGGGAGCCAATTGAGGATGTGTTAAACCAATTAATCAATGCCAAACTTATCACACTTCCAAAACCACCATGAAGTGGTGAACCTAGCATCAAATACCCATGGTACGATGACAAGATCTATTGTAAATACCATGGGGTAAAAGGTTATGATACATCAGAATGTGTTACACTCAAAAATATCATCCAAGACCTTATTGATCAAGGAGAAATAGCTATTGAAGATGACATTCAAGGTCCATCTACCAGTGACAATATTGACAATATCTCAAACTCAAATGTTGAAAACAATGATCAAGAGTTGTCTATCACTGATCACATTGGCAATATTTTTACATCATTCAATGAGCAAGAGGACATAAATCAAGAATTTAATCCCAAGCATGGTCAAAATCAATCACCTGAGTCTAACAATGGTTCATTCCAAGATATATCGACATCATCCAACCTCATGGCAGTACATATTGGTAATCAAGAGATTCTTAATCCCACACTTATACCTAATGCAAAAAATCTAAGCCAAGAGTTATCACCCATATGCCCACATTTTGAGGAAATCCAAGGATCCTTTACAAGCAACCCCTTCTTTGAAATTGATCCATGTCAAGAATGTGATCCAAATCATATCAAAGATAATACCACACAAAGTCCTGATCAATAATCCTTATCATCAAAATACTACAATGACTTGGTAGATATCTTCCAAGACATCCAAGGTTTTCCAATAAAAGAACAAATCCATACACCAAGCACACATATATCTACCCATGAGATGGTTACTCCTAATGGACATGTAGATGTTCTTCATCCAAAACAAGAGTCTCATAATCTTGATATCATTACCAAGGAACAAGAGTCCCCTGCTCTTAACATCTTTAACCATGATCAAAGCATGGTAGAATCTATAAACATATCAAAAATTGATCAAGAAGAAGCATAAAAATCATAAACATCCTCCAGGTAGATTGAAGACATCAAGTATGAAAATATGGAGCACAGTATCTTAAAATCAGCAAAGAAAATTGATAATCCTGAGCAGTAGAGCATTGGGTATACAATAGTCAAAGAAGCACCTATATATTTTGAAGGGCCATAAAAATATGATATTTCACAGGATCAAGTTAAGAATATCAATCAAGAATTTATCCCACATATGAAGGATCCTATTAGTGAAGAAGTTATCACATTTGAAGATCCACAACAGAGTAGAGAAGGATTAGCACCTTATTTCCAAGGTAAGACATATCGCATTGCACATAAATTTTTTCAACAAATTCATTATCAAGACAGAGGATTAGGCCTACATGAACAGGGTATCCTAGAACCAGTGCATATTATTAGCAATCCTAAGCATCAAGGTCTTGGTTATTCAGAAATTAAAGGATCTAAACATATCAGTGATACCTCTATAATACTGGGGGCAATTTTATCTAATGCAAGCATCAACATAGAGAGCACAAAGAGTCCCTATGATGAAATTGTTACCAACACTACAACTAGCCATGTCATGAATCGTCATCCACACATATTTCAACCCTCTGATTGGGACCAACGACAAGAGAAAAAGATATACCCAAGAGCAAAACAAGTCATTGAAGCAAAGGAATCAGTAAAACAAAATGGACAAGAAAATTTTAAATGGGTACAAAAGAAAAAGAAATAAAATCATCCCTATCAAACTCCATTAGTCAAAGAAACTATCGGGAAAAATAAAAAAGGGAAGTTCATCCATCAAAAAAGTCCAACAATGAAAAAGAAAGCTTCAAGAGCGACCTACAAGGTATATCAAGACATTGATCCTAATTGAATCTCCATATCTACCCATTGTTGCTCATCATCCCAAGTTTGGAAAATAAAAGGTTCCAAACTATTGACCAATCCATCTAAATATCATTTCCCTCAATGCATTTCACCATCCATGATATCAAACCCTCGCATTGACTATGTATTGGTAGCAACTTTTTATCATAAGGATTCTAACCTGACACTTTATCACGATGTACACATCAAGGTAAGGTTAACTCCAGTATCAACAAGGAAGATAAGAATGATCAGGGGTTACATTCAAGTGCCCGTATCCTAGCAAAACAACTCCTCCAAGCAGGATATCGTTGGCATGTCATGACAGCAACAACAACCATATTAGTACCAACAACATCTACATCAGCACCACCAGATGGTTCAACATGAGCAAAAAATTGTCACCATAATGAAAACCTGGTAAATAGGCATCTTGTGTGACATCAAAAATCAAGAAAAATCAAGAAAATAGTCAAGAGAAAAATCATCCTCCAATTGAAACCACTATGGTGGCACTTTGGACAAGTACCATGATGAAAACTTGGCAAACAGGCATCATGTGTAGAATCAAGCATTTACATGCACCGTTTCAGGTGGAAGCATCTTAGCTTATCCATAATGAACCCAATCCATTTTTATCCAAATCCAACTCACCTTGATCTTGACAAATGTTTGGTGTACACTTGACACTTGCTTATGGAAAACATCTTGACATGGGTCACTATCATTGACCCTATCCTATCTAGCATTATCTGAGTCATGAGGCATTGTCCAAAAAGGGGCATACTCTATCCAAACATGTTATCCTATCACAAGATAACCCATTACCTACATTGCTAGACACTGGGGGCAAGTACTTACATTTGGCTTCAGAATAAACCTTGATCTATGTATTCTAGCTCATGTTGAGATCTAGGCATTGTACCAACAACAAGGTGTACCACCAACGCACTACCAAGGTAACCTTCAAAGATACCAACAACGTGGATTATTCCTTCACTCAAAAAATTCCAAGATATCAACAGTTGCTTGAACCTCGCAGCTAGTTCAAGTAAGCTTTCCCACAACATATCCTCTAGAAAACAAAAGTGAAATATTAATCCAAGTTTTCAATATCTTATACCCTAGGAAAAAGGGTAAAAATCCAAAAAAAGATTAAAAAAATACAAAAAAATACAAAAAAATCAAAAAAGCAAGAAAAACAGTAAAGAGAAATAAAATGTTCTTTGAGTGAAAACTACTTTGTGGCACTTCTAGAATAGGTACCGTAGTGAAAACCTGGCAAACAGGTGCTATGTTTGAATAAGACTCACATCATTATCTATTGGTACTATCCACAACATCTGCCCATTCATTCTGTAATAAAATATGTATTCGACCATGGATTGTTACTAACTGAGGAAAGTAGTCTTGTCTCCAACTGGGGGAAACTTCCTGAAGTTGGTCATGGATTAGATCTTTGAGCGTCCTATCAGGGTCAAAAACAACAAAATAAATAAATTAAAAAAACATCAAAAAATAAAACATCGTTGAATTATTCCTTCACTCAAACAGTCTAAGATATCAACATTTGGTTGAACGCTACAACTAGTTCAAGTGAATTTCTGCAACATATCCTCTAGACACAGAAGTGAAATATTAATCCAAATAACAATTTTGTTTGAACCTCAAAAACAAGTTTATGCTTTGATTCAACTGGTCGAACTACGTGGTCTCTATGTGTACAATGTAGGCAAGGCTTAACAGCCCCCAAGGTCGTAGGTCAGTTCCCTTAGGATTCTATCATGCTTTATTTCAACTTAGTCAAAAAATTCAAAATCCAAAAACAGTCAAAAAATTCAAAAACAAAAATATTCAAATATCTTGAAAACACCAAAAAAAACATCAGATAACATCAAAAAGCAAAAAAACATTTGAAAAAGCTCAAAAAATCCTATTTCCACCATCACCTATCTGCAATAAAGGTTCATCCATAATAAAAAAAAAATCATCACACTCACCCTTTGATGAAAAAAATAACAAAGCAACATCAAAAGTTAGAACTTTCAAGCAAACAATCATAAAGATTTGATCACAATTGGAGAACAACAAAGCCGACATATCAACTACCTATCTTTTAACAATTCACCAACAACATCCTGAGATATGTCTTAATGGATCCATTCCTACAATAGACATGATCAACAATGGATAATTGCCCTACCCCCAAACAAATATGGTAAGTGATATAATAACATTGTTTTGTCTTTTTGTTATCTTATCTTTTCAATTTACATTATTGACTCATTCCTAGGACCTCTCGAGGATGTCCATAAGGATTTAGAGAAGAAGGAATGAGGGCAATTGAGTGTCATTTTAGTTTGCTATGTTTGTGGATATTTTTGTTATACTACCACGACAAATACTTGCTTTGTTCTATGTATGGAAGTTGTTTTGAAGTATTTCGTGTAGTGGTGGCATATTAGGTGCTTAATACCTCTTATGTTACTGGTCTGGCATGTTTTAAAAGCTTCTCATCCATACACTCTAATAGAGTTTTTGTATGTCTGGTATGAGCAAGAATATTCTTTGTTTGTCAAGTCAAAGTCCGCGCACTAGATACAAAGACGCCTTGGCTATTAATACCCTAGTGCATTGTATCTATTTGCTACATCACTTCTTATTAACATTTCTTCTATCAGTCCTTGCACTTAAATGCATCATATCATCTTATCAGAAAATTTGGTTCATTATCCAAAATTTTCACCAAATTTCCCGAGGGGGCACCATGCTATCCTATTTGGGGCATACTAGGGCAACTCTTACACCTGGGGCATACCAGGGCAATGTTCTTTGAAACAAAGCAACCAATACTTTATCTCAAAGAGGGGAAAAATGTAGACACCTAAAAAATTCCTAGCCTACGAACTAGCATATATCACTGCATTTCACATCAATTGCATATGAAACCCTAAATTTCCCCAATTAATTGAATAATACAACATTATTTAATTAATTCACTCTTTGCAGATATCACGATGGGTGTATATCTATTGCCACACAGGAGGTGGTAACATAGGTCTTCCGGCTGCTAGGTCTACTTTCTCTTCCTCTTTGTCTAAGATGTTTGTTGCGTTTCTCCACTGGTTGGGTGTTTTGTTCTTCTCAAATATGAAGGTTCTTAAACTGCTAATGATATCAATTTGTTCACCTTCAATGTGTGAGAGACTAGGTTGGAGGATTGGTGCTACAGGGTTCGGCTGTTGAACTGGAGCAATCGATCGCCAGATGATCATAAAGTGTAATGGTGTTTTGAGATGGTTTCTATGAAGCTCAAGACCCTAAGGTTTGAGTGTTGTTTTGGAATGGTGCTACTTTTCGAAATCAAAATGCTGAAGGACTAGGGTCAATTATTCACTTCCTTGTCTAGAGGATATGTTGCAAAAAAGCTTACTTGAACTAGAATCATGGACATAAACAAGATAAATATACTTGAAATAGAATCTAATCTATGATCAAGAACACAAATCTAAGATCTATTCCTACACTTACAAAATGCACAATTTAGAATACTGAATTCAAGAACATGAAAATGAAATACATAAACAACTAAATTCAACAATAAAAATGTTACCCATCTCATATTAGAGTATATTCACGAGGATGTGGTTGCTCATATCACTGTGAAGCCTCCATAGTTTGTGTGCAAAAGCTTGAAAAATATGTCTTGGTTGGTTGATCAAAGAAATGTTGAAGCTTTGTCAATGGTGTTTTGGAATTATTTCATTGTCTAAATAGGTTGATTCTCTGATCCTTTTTTGTGAGAAAAGAGGTTTGTTATATAAAAAATGTGATTTGAAATGAACGATAAAGATTAAACAATGTTGAATCAAGATCGATGGTTGAGAGGTGTTGAGAGGATTTAGACATGAATAATCTATGCAAAATAGATTGCACAATTTGTGTGATTGAAGAAATAGATTGAATGATCAATGGGATTAAGGAATAGATCGATCAGTCATAAGATCGTAATTTGCTCAATCAGAAATAGATTGATCTGTCAGGATTAGATTGAGAAACTAAGGGATCGTAATTTATTCAATCAGAAAAGTGGTTGAGAATGATTAATTAATTGATTTAATTCATTCATTCATTTTGGAGTTGAACGTGCAAATCAAGTTTGACTTTTGCAAACAAAGTTGTATTAGTTTGATTTGATTTTCGATGATGTTTTGAATAGTTTGATTAATTATTCAAATTTGGAGGGAAAGTGTTGTAATTAAATTATTATAATTTAATAATTTAATCGACTTAAGGGAATAAAGTGATTCAACGTCGTAATTAAATAATTGGTGTTATTTAATCAATCAGGATGAAATAAAGTGAGATTAGGAATTTATTAAATAAATGTAATTTATTTAATTGGTCGAAATGATAGAAATGTGAATTAATTAAATAATGTCATTTTATTTAATTAATAACAAAATTAGGTTTTTAGGACTTCATTAAATAAATGGAATTTATTTAATTAGTCAAAAATGATGAAAGAGTGAATTAATTAAATAATGTTGTATTATTCAATTAATAGGGGAAATTTTGGGTTTAAGATGCAATTGATGTGAAATACAGTGATATATGCTAGTCCGTAGGCTAGGACAATTTTAGGTGTCCACATGTTTCACTAAGAAGAACTTGATCCTTGTGATACAACAAACTTCTAAAGGTGTTTGTAAACACCACCATCTGTTAAAAGTACAAGTTTGATTCCATCTCTACGTCTCATTTTTGCACTTATAAAACTAATTTAATTATTTCTACACTTGTAGATTTAATTGGGTTATTTTTGAAACTACAAATTTGATCTAGCCAAAATTTGAGAACAACCTGATCTAGATATAATTATTTTTCTTCTAACATATTGAAGAAATCATGATTCTAAGTTACATTTCAAAATTCGATCAAACTTGTAAACACCCATCTATCAACCACCAAAATTAACTAAATATCTTCATTTCTATATATTTTTAGTTTTTTTTATTGTTATCATATAATCTATCACAACTCTAAATTAAATTAAATTAATTATAATTTCTATTATATTTATTAATCCCAAATTTTAATAAATAAATTTATTTTATTTTTTATAGTTGTATAAAGAGATATTTATAATTTTTTATTTCAAAATTTTAACGAAGAAATTGCCAATAATGAAAAATAGTCATTACATAATAAAAAATTACTTTCATTTAGGGGAAGTTTCAAAAATATATATGCATATAGTATTAATATACAACCTTATTTAAATTTATAAAAACTTTTTTTAAAAGGAAAGAAGTTTTTTAAACCCTTTGGATAATTAAGGGGTTGTAATTCTCAAGTTTATCTTATGTAATTTTTTAAAATAATATTTTATATTGTTAAAAAGAGGTGGTTTTAACCTTTAGATAATTAATAAGGGTAATAAATTTTATTGTTATTTAGATTAGATAGTTTCATATTTATATTAATTATTTCTTTATATTCAAAAAGTTTCAAAATAAAAGTACTATTTCTCTTTATTTCGATCCACTTAATAAAAAATATGATATTACTAATTAAAAATAAAACTTCACAATAATATATGTTGTGTAAAATGCATTTTAAAAATTATATCAAAAATAGACTTCTTATCATTACCCAACAATCATTTCTAACTCATCTTCATCTAAAAATGTGTTACATAAGACTTTATATATATTATAAGAGGCTTCCATGATGAAATACCCTTCATGTGATACAAACCTTAAAAAACAAAAAGGAAGTACTTGAAAACTTTTGAAGGTTAAAAATGCCAAAGATATAATCTAATATTAAATTTGAACATTCATCATATTCATATAAAGTTGCTATTTTTGAGAAGAAAGTTCAATTGTGAAACTAAGAACTATTTCATATAAGTTAAATAGTGAAATTGGTAGATATACACTCTTGAAATGGCTATAATGATATATAACTAAAAAGAAAATAAAACTAAATGAATTGATATCAATTTAATATCAAAAAATACATTATGATGGGACTTTTTTGAGTTTTTCTTTTGCCTTCTATTTTCAATATTATTGTGCTTACTCTCCCCTTTCTTTTTATTTACCCTCAATGGGTCTTAACTTAGGAGGATCTTTCCAACCCTCTCTTTAAAAATTGTGCCTACAAGATTTGGTTCCTTGATTGGTGATAAGGAAATCAATGTGTTACTAATAAATGGTGTTGAGAACAAGGTCAACCAATCCATAAATAGTTTGAATAATTATAAGTTATCTCTAGGGAACTCTCTAATCAGTAGCATTAATCTTTAGGAAAGTTATAAAAGAGTGTGTCCACCATGCATGGTTGAAGCTTGATATGTAGATTCCTTGGCATGCATTTATCTCTCTAAGACCTATACTTGTGGGCTTAAAAGAATTGAAAAATAAATGGAGATTATGTGTTGTGTGTTTATGCTATATAGGATATTTTATTGTAATATATAATGATCTGATAAGGACATAGTCTTTGGTGGAGGTCTTTTTTAAAAAATTTGGTCTCTTCATAAAGCAATAGCACATGGGTTTCAAATCCTTTGAAGAAATGTGCACAACACTAGAGAGGATTCATAAGTATGTCCTACCTTGGGAGTTTGGATCCCCTTATATATTTTTGAAATGATTGCCAAATATTTGGAGTTAGATATTAACATTTTTTAGGCCATTCCATGGTAAGGGTATTTTAATTTATGTCATGATTTGTGTGGAGATAAATATCACCATTCCACTTCCAAAAAGTATTATCTTGAAGGATGGATAGGTTGAGTTAATCGAAGCTTTAGATTATGAAATCCTATCATTCAGACATTGTGGTTGTCACAAATATGGACATATTATTAGAGAATGCTCAATTATTCAAGGGAAATACAAGACTCAAAAAGTTTAAGAAGATTCTTAGAAATATTTGGATGGTTTTATTAAGCCTAAAAAGAAGAATATTGTCAAGAACAAGGATCTTACTAATAATAGAAAATACCACTTGATAAAAAAAATATTCATAAGAGGGAATGCAGATAGTTAAGGAGACATAACTCGTGAGTGAATTTGAAGGTCAAGAAAATATTGATATCCTCTCCTGCGCTCTCAAGGTTTTACTATAAAGTTGAGAATATTTAAAAATACCTTGACAAACAACAAGCTTCAAACATGCACATGAATTATAGAATAATCATTAAGTGATTTATAATGCTAAGATAATTGTATGATTAAATGTGCTAGAATCTCTATTTAATTCTAGATATTGAAAGCAAATGTGAACAATCACTCTTGTAATTATCTATGTGCTAAGAGGTATCCCTTTTGTGAGTGTTGAAATTAGTGCAAATTGATGTCTTTTTATACACGAATGTAACAATACATTGTAAAGATAGTATATGCATAGTTATCTTGGAACCAAAGTGTTAAAAGGGGCTAGTCAACTAAAAAAAATTATTTTAATTTTATATTTTAGTAGGTCAAGATCATGACTATGAGGATGACCTTATAGGTATGGACATGACTTGGGTCAAATAGTCATGTGGAATCAATGTCCAACAAGATTGAATTATATATTGGGATTGGATTAATGATCATGATAAGATAGATAAGCTAATTGGATTGGGATTATATACACATAAGCATAATTATAAGTGATGAGCAAAGGGATAAGTACAAGAACAACTTGTAGGAGTTAATGGTTAACTCTCAACACCCCCAGTAATAATTTCTAGACCAAAATATCTTCCACAAGAGAGAAAATAGCAAGAATAGATTTCTATGATAATGGATGCAAGATTGTGTCTAGATGAAATTTACTCATAGGTTTCCAATTTCTTGGTAGATGATGATGATGCCACAATCCAATCAGGTACATGCCCAATCACAAAAAAAAGTGACAAAGCAAGAATAAATGGAAATTGATATTGAACTAACTCCAAAGATAAAGATGAAGTGACAATAGTTGTGGCATGATTACCATCAAATAAGATAGATAAACCCTCAAATTGGCCCTCAAACTTAAAATTTGAGACTCCACAAATAAAGATGCAATGTTTGATAAATAGGAATCCCAATCAAGAAGACAATTAGATACTTGTTGCAATGAATCACTGGAAGTTCTCAATGAATCACCAACAAAACTAATAGGCCCAACTAGTCATAAACATGCCATTTGTAGCTATATAAATGTATCAAATTATTACCCTAAAGTAAGCACAAAACTAAATGAGAAAATACATCGAGGATACATTTCTCACCATTAGATTTTGGCACCACTTTCATGTGCATGTAGCATGAATCATGCATCTATGTGCATGTAGAATTATCAAACATGCATAAAGTAAATGGAATAGACAAACAAACTTCTTGTCTTGAAGAATGAAAAATCTCCTTCCACGTTCTTTTCTTTTACATATGTTCTCTCATGAATTCTTGTAATACAAGGGATAAAGGATTCCATGAGTAGCTTTTGACTCTTGAGATAGATTGCATATTAAATTTAGAATATTAGTGATCATGTATGCCCCCTTCAATTAATTAAAGGAAGATCTTGTTAAATATAATGTAATGATAAGCATGAGCATATAAGGGTAGAAGGATATAAAATGCATCATGAGATAATCACAATCATAATCATGTGATAAACTAATAACCCACAAAAAGCATGTAAGTACACACATACTCATTTAAGAATTAAAATATATAAATCATAGCTAGAATGTAGTACATTGTGAAATGCACGGTAATTAACCAGATATAGAATTAAAATAAGATCATTACCCCTAGCATGGGAAAAATGGTGATATGATCATTATTATTAAAAAACATCCATGAAAGTATAATAAAGGCCTAATATGACATTTGTGAGCATGAGAAAATATAGGATATGATCAATAATATGATATTAGTATGATGGATGGGATTAACAAGATAGATAGACATGATATGTAGGTTAGATGACACAAAAGGCTCAATAGTAGAGTAAATCCCCAAATATGGCAAGTATGATCGTAAGATAAGTGATGTAAATATAGATAATGAAGTATGATATTAGAGCTCAATATGAGATGAGGAAATGACATTATGCATCCCAATGTAGGATCAATAAGATAAAAATACAACAAAAATTATGGTATGTAAATTTAATGTATAGGACCAAAGTGATATAGCAATGTAGACACAATAAATGATATGATCAAGATATGTGATAGAAAAAATATAAGCTCAATGTAAATGAGATAACTCATAAGATTTAAAAATGTTTGCTCAATAGAGAAGAGGAGAATAATACAATGCCCCTAGTGTAATCATATAAGGATCATTGATAAATTCTCAAAGTAAGATATGGCGATCAAAATTAAGACAAGGTAAGAACATGATAATATGAAACATAATAATGCGAGATAACTATGTAAGACATAATATATAGCTTGAGATAATATCATCGTTTAATGTTGAGAAAACGTGTCTCAACCTTGCAATTACATAAGGTATTGTTGATACATAAGGTACTATCCAACCGACGACAATTGGGGGGGAGGGTGTGGGGGGATCCCCCCCCCTCCCATGAGGGGTTTAGGGGGATCATCCCCTCAGCTGGGGTCTAGGGGAAACGCGCCCTACCGGGGGCAATTCCCCTGAAAGGAAAAAATAATTTATATTTTATTATTGTAAATATGGACCATTCATTATTATGTCTCATATCCGATGACCAATATTTTATTAGCTTGACTTGCCCTAGAAGGAAACCCTATTTTATGAGGACATTGTATTATGACTGTGTATTGCGATGTATTCTAAGAGTCTGATAGCAACTGTGTTGCCTCTGGATTTCTGAGTGGTGATACTCCCATGAGAAGCTTTCTTTGCAAGTATATTGCAATCTTTGTGATTTCTAAATAATAAATTGGGCAACTTTTGGAGTGTGGGGTTTTTCTCTTTAAAGGGTTTTCCCCACGTAAATCATTGTGTTGTGGTATGCATGATATTTGTGTTTATTTATGTTTAAGTCTATGTAACTGTTAAAGATTTGTAAAAGTTTTGCATTATTCTCCTCTCAAGATTAATCTAGGAAGTTGTTATGCTACCTTAGCTTCCTTGCAAGTGGTATCAGAGCCTAATCACCTTTGGTTTCAATTGTGGGTTGTTGGGTTTTTTGAACTAATCTAGATTTGAGTGGGAGCTTGTACAAAAAAAAGTTTGTGATCTTGTTGTAGAAAATTTTCAGATGGAAAGTTCATCGGGGAGAGTAGAGGTGGATAATTTTTTTGGAAATAATTTTGAAATGTGGAAGCTGAAGATGGAGGATTTGTTGATAGATCAAGATTTGTGGGATGTTGTTGATGAGAATGTTTCAAGGCTAGTAGATCTTACTCAAGCTTCTCAATATGATGTTATGGACCGTAAAGCTAAGGGTCTAATCAAATTGTGCTTGGCAGACTTTATTTTAATCAATGTCTGTGAAGAGACTTTTGTGTGCAAAAACTATGGAAGAAGCTTGGTGAGATGTATGAAGCCAAATATTTAGTGAACAAGATTTTCTTAAGGAAGAAATTGTATTCCTTGAGAATGGAAGAGGGTGACAAATTATAGACCACTTGGAAGCATTCAATATGTTGGTGGCTCAGTTGGAATTATTTGGTGTCAAAATGGATGAGGAAGAGAAATGTCAGATCTTGCTTTATTCTTTATCTGATTCATGGGATTCTCTTGTTATGGCTATTGGGAGTACTTATGTTATATTGAAGACTGAAGATGTGGTGGGTTCATTGCTTTCTAAAGAGATGAGGAGGAAGGTATCCATCGGTGCCAAGGAGGCCTTGAATGTTCGTGGAAGACCAAAGGAAAAAGGCAAGAAGAATGAGAAGCATGACAAATCCAAGTCCAAGGGGAGATCTAAGTCTCCTAGAAATTCCAAAGTTATTTGTTGGAGCTGTGGTAAGCTTGGACATGTTTGTAAGGACTGCAATGAAGAAAAGAAGAAGAAAAAGAAGAAATTTGATTCTGATTTTGAGTTTGAAAAGGAAGATGGTAATGCATTCATTGCAACTTTGGCAAATCGTGCAGTTAATGATGCATGGTTAATTGACTTAGGTGCATCTTTCCATATGACCTTTAATAGAGATTGATTTTTTGAATATGAAGAATTTGATGGAGGTAAGGTGTACTTGGGTGATGATTCTCATTTAGACATTGTTGGTCGTGGTAAAGTTTAAATCAGGTTTCATGATGGTAGAATAAAAAGGATTAATGGTGTGTTGCATATCCTTGGTTTAGCATGAAATTTGTTATATGTGAGCAAACTAATAGATATAGGTGTGCATGTAGTATTTTTTGATGTAGGATGCAAGATGGTTAGAGGTACTATGGTGATTGCTAGAGGTGTCAAATATGGCACATTGTATAAGCTTTATGCATGCACTTTTGAGTGCAATAGTACTTTTGTGAAAAACAATTATGTGGAAGAAGTGAGGGTTTCACCTTTGGCAGATGGTCATGGATTTTGGGTACCTAAGGGTGCTCTTTCTTCTAAATCAAAGTTACTTGTAGAGAAAACTATGTTATGGCACCAGAGACTTGGTCACATTGAAGAAAAGGGTCTAATGACCTTGAAAAACAAAAACCTTGTCGAAGGTCTTTCTGATTTTAATCTTCAATTTGATTTTTGTGAGCATTGCATTTATGGAAAACAAAACCGCATTCAGTTTTACTTGAGTTCTCATAATCTTTTGGTTTATTGGATCTTATTCATTATGATGTGTTTGGTCCTGTAGATGTTCCTTCAATTAGTAAATCCACATATTATGTTTCATTTATTGATGATTATAGTAGGACACAGGTATATTTTCTAAAGAGTAAATCTGAAGTTTTTCAGTCGATTTAAAGAATTTAAGGAAATGGTTGTGTTGCAAATTGGAAAGAAAATAAAATGTTTGAGGATTGATAATGGCGGTGAATTTTGCTCTAATTATTTTGATAAATACTATAAAGATTGTGGTATTCATAGACATAAGACAACCCGTATTCTCCACAACAAAATGGAGTTGCAAAAAGAATGAATAGGACACTAATGGAGAAGGCTAGGAGTAAGTTGAGTGGTGTTGGTCTAGAACAAAGGTTTTGGGCTGAAGCTATTGCTACTACTTGTTACCTGATTAAAAAATCTCCTACATCATCTCTTGTTGATAAGACGCCTATAGAGGCATGGTCAAGTCACAAGCCTTCATTAAGACATCTTAGAGTTTTTGGTTGAGGCATATGCACATGTGCCAAAGGAGAAGCGATCAAAGTTGGAGAACAAGGTTGTGAAATGTATCTTCATTGGATATAATTACGGTGTGAAAGAATACAAGATTTGGGATCCTATTGCACATAAGATAATACATAGTAGAAATGTTATTTTTAGAGAAACTAAGCCTTCTTCTGTTATATTATAGCTAGAACAAAGTAAACAAGAATATGTGATTCAATTTCCTTCTACTCTTGAGAAAGTTGAATCAAGGCCCATGGATAGACAAGAAGTTGAGGAGAGCTCATCTAGCTTTGAATCTTCAGAAGAGGAGGAAGAACCTCCAACTTAGCTTGTTCGTAGGTCTACAAGGCACAAACAATGACCTGAAAGGTATTCACCTGATGATTGGGGATGTATTTTTGCTTTGAATACTAACATGGATGAACCCAAATCAATAGAAGAGACATTAGGTATGAATGATGCAAAATCCCGAAAGATTGTTATGGATGAAGAAATGGCAGCTTTGAAAAAGAATGATAAATGGGATCTTGTACCATTGCTTGAAGGATGAAAACATGTTGGTTGCAAATGGGTGTTCAAGAAAAGGATTGGTTCAAATGGAAGTATTGAGAAATACAAAGCAAGGTTGGTTGCAAAAGGTTACTCTCAAGTTGAGGGTGTTGATTATGGTGAGATGTTTTCTCTTGTTGTGAAAATGACATCCATTAGATTTTTGCTTTCTATTGTTGCTTCTTATGATTTAGAGGTTGAGCAAATGGATGTGAAAACTAATTTCCTTCATGGTGACTTGGAGGAGGATATTTATATGGCATAGCCAAAGCACTACATGGTGAAAGGTAAAAGTAAATTGGTTTGCAAATTGAAGAAATCTTTGTATGGTTTAAAATAGAGTCCTGGGATGTGGTACCAAAATTTTAATACATATGTGTTGAGTTTAGGATTTGAGTGTTCTAAATCAAATCATTGTTTTTATTATAAAATTGATGGTGGTCATTTCCCATTTATTGCATTATATGTTGATGATATTTTATTCATTGGTAAAGGGAAAGGTATGATTTTAGAACTAAAATCTCAACTTGCTTCTAAGTTTGAAATGAAAGATCTCGGTGCAACTAAACACATTATTGGGATGGAGATTTGAAGAGATAGAGTAAACAAAAAGCTATGGCTTGCCCAAAGTATGTCAATTCAATTTTACAGAGGTTTGATATGCAGGATTGTAGACCATTGTGTGTTCCTGTTTCAGTTGGAACAAAGTTATCTATTTCAGATTGTCCAACATCCCCATCTTAGATGGAAGACATGAGCAACTTCCCTTACCAGAGTGTAGTTGGAAGTTTCATGTATGTTATGGTTTGTATTAGACTAGACATTGCCCAAGTAGTGGGAGTTCTTTCTAGATATATGTCTAATCCTGGTAGAGTTCATTGGGATGCAGTTAAAGGAGTCTTCATATACTTGCGCAGTACCTCAAATTATTCATTATGTTATCACAATAATATGAATGAAGACGATATTTCCCTTGATATTCATGGTTATGTGGATTCAAACTGGGCAAGTGATGTTGATAGCTAAACATCCACCAATGCTTATGTGTTTACTTTATTTGGTGGTGCAATTAGTTGGATGAATAAGTGACAAGTTGTAGTTGTTTTATCCACTACTGAAGCAAAGTATATGGCAACTACTCATTCTTGTAAAGAAGAAAGAAGCCATTTTGGCTTAAGAGATTGTGTTCAAATATTGGAATAAAAAAGGTGTAGTGACAATTTATTGCAATAGTCATAGTGTGATATGTCTAGCCAAGAATCTGACATTTAATGCCAGGACCAAGCACATTGATATACAATATCATTTTGTTAGAGATATGGTCAAAGATGGCAGGGTGAAGCTGGTTAAGGTAGAGACTTTGATGAATGTTGTTGGTTCTTTAACTAAGCCTATTGAGCATAGAGAAATTCAAATGGTGTTTAGAGACTATGGGCCTTTCGGCCCCTAGCAATTAAGAGATGATGATGACTCCCTTCCGTTGTCCTTGCAAGGTGTTTGACAAGTGGGAGATTTGTTGAGAAAATGTGTCTCAACCTTGCAATTACATAAGGTACTATTCAGTCAAAAATGACTGGGGGGTGTGGGGGGGATCATCCCCTTAGCTGGGGTCCAAGGGTAGCGTGCGCTGACGGGGGCTTGGGGGTAGTGCTCCTGAAAGGAAAAAAATATTTATATTTTATTATTGTAAATTTGGATCGTTCATCATTATGTCTCGTATCAAATGACCGATATTTTATTAGCTTGGATTTCCCTAGAAGGAAACCCTATTTTATGAGGGCATTGTACTACAGTTGTGTATTGTGATGTATTCTAAGAGTCTGATAGCAGTTGTGTTGCCTATAGAACTCTGAGTGGTGATACTCCTGTGACAAGATTGCTCTGCAAGTATATTGTAATCTTTGTGATTTTTAAATAATATATTGGGCAGCTTTTGGAGTGTGGGTTTTTTCTCTCGAAAGGGTTTTCCCCATGTAAATCATTGTGTTGTGGTATGCACAATATTTGTGTTTAAGTTTTTGTAATTGTTAAAGATCTATAAGAGTTTTGCATTATTCTCCTCTCAAGATTAGTGTAGGAAGTTGTTCCGCTAACTTAGCTTCCATACATGTAATACATACAATATAGCAATATGTGAAAATGTAAGATAAAGTAGTGATAAGGTAATACATGCTCTAAAATAACAATACATTAGCAATGAATCGTAAATGCTCATAATATATAGATATGACAATATATAGGAATATGTGAAAATGCTTTGAGAGGTTAGACCAATGCAGGAATAAATCATGAAGTGATGGTCATAAGATAAGGGGAAAAGGTGTAGGAGATAAAAGATACATATAGTGCAAGAGTGACAAGACAAGATAAGAGATCAAAATATGTGGAAGATAAGGATCAATAAATTGTGAATAAAGGGTGGCAAAGACTAAGGGAAAGTTAAGATAAAACTTAATAATCAAGAGATAAAAGAGATTCAATATGCCCCCAAGAAGGTATCTAAGGAAATATGAAGTAAACATACAGATCAAATGAAGAACACATGCCCCCCAAGTGGTAAAATAATACACAAAGAAGCTATAGGGATTCCAAAAGACAAGATAAAAATGAAAAGTAGAAAAAACTAAGGGAAAGTTAAAAGATGAATGAAAAATAAAGAAAAAGAAAAATAAGAGTGATGTCTAAGTAATGAAATCATCTCTCATATCAGGTAGTTTCTTTTATGTTTTGTGTGACCTTAATGCACATTTGTCTACAAAATTTTGAATTTTATGTTGGAATGCAATGCATCTATATGTAGAATATCCAAGTGTATGTTGAGAAAAATATTGAGTATACAACCTGGTTATAAAATAAATCACTATAGATTATTGCTAAGTCCATACTTTTCTTATGTGAACTAATACTAGAGAAATAGATAATAAAAACATGATTCAAGTTTGAAAATAAAGTATAAAGTAAGCAAGATGAATAAAACCATTCCAAAGCTCTAGCACATAAGTGCAATCTAAAGTATACAATAAAATGTAACCAAAAAATGGTATAATCTATTATGGTTTAAAAAATCAATCATAAATCATATCTAAAAATGTAAACCTTAGGTTAAATCAAGGGTGGGTATGGTGGGCATAAGGATAGACAACAAAATCAATCACCAAGACCTAGAAAGAAGAGGTCTAGATCTAATAATCTTAAAGAACAAGGGTAAATCAAATGTGAAAAATAAAAAATTAGAATAAATTATATATGTAAAAACCTAATTAGTATTGTACGTTTGGTAAGTTTGTTGGGTTTACCAAAATGAAAAGGAAATAAAAATTTCCTTTTTTGGATTGACTTAGGTTGATTGTAAATAAAGAAATTAAGCACAAATCAACCTAGACTAAATGAGTTGATAGAATGGAGTGGATTAAATTATACCATATTAAAATGAACATTTGTGTTATAAATAGTAACAAACAAGGAGAGATATTACTTAGGTCTGTGATTGAGGAATGAATACTAATAAATGAAGATAGTGAAATCGATGCACCTAGAATTCTAGAAAGGTCTTTGACATTCATGTGTATGGTTCAAAAATATAATATTTTCTCTAATCTATGTTGAGTCAGCCAACATATATCTAGCATGTAATTGTGAACTTATTTGTACTCATGAACTTGATCTTTGTTGATATTGGGTTTTTTTATATTATTTTTTAAGAAGTATACTACTGCACATCAATATCTTCTTTTAGATATTTATGGTTTTTTTATCAATCTAGTAGTATTTAAAAATACCTTAGTAGACAACAAGTTTCACTTGTGAACTCTGGAATGATTGACAGGTGATCTGTAACATTAGGATGAGTGTGTGATCAAAGGTGCTAGATTTATTGCTTGATTTCAAAGATTGAATGTAAATGCAAATGAATAATCATGTGATTCTCCATGTGCTAAGAGTATTTTCCCTTGGTGTATGTGTGTTGAAATAGATATAAATTAATGTCTTTTATACATGAACATAACACCAAATTATAAATATTTTTACATAGTCAACTTGCGATAAAGATGTAAAAGAGGCCTAGTCAACTAAAATGTTTGATTATTATTTTATATTTAAGTGGATCAAAATCATGGTTATGAGGATGATTTCACTGTTGTAGACATGACTTGGATTATACAACTAAGCTATATCAATGCCTTAGGTGATTGGACTAATGATTTGAATTAGACATATAAGCTAATCAAATTGGGATTGTGTGCACATAAGCATTGAGATAATTGATAAACATAGGAATAGGTGCGAGAAAGCTAGGTATATATAGGCACAACTATGCACAAAAATGTGTCATTTGTAGCTATATAAATGTATCAATATATTTCCCTAAAGTAGGCACAAAACGAAATGGGAAAATACATCGAGTTGCATTTTTCACCATTATAATAAAAATCATGTAAAATGTGTAGCTCATTTGAAATAAAAATATTCATTTCCAATTGACTTTCCCATGACACAAGGATATGATAAATACTTATAGTGATATATCCTTAAAATATGTCATGCAATAAGATCTTAGTGATTTTATTTTGAATCTAAATGCCCATCAAATATATATTTTTTGTTGTAGGCTTTATGATTTAATTTTTAAACAATCTAATCATTTTCTAAGGTGATAGTTATTTTTCCTTTGTAGTTCAATTAAAAAGAGTCAAAGGATTGTTAATGAACTTTATTTGGGAAGATCTTAATGATTATGAAGTTTGTCTTTGAACAAATATGACTACAAATTACATTTTATTAAAGATATAAAAGAAATTGTATTTTCTATTCAATTTAATCTAAAAAGGAAAAAATATTATCATCACCATCATCATCATACATAACAATGAAATAAGATTAAGATCTACGCATTAATATTATTTGTTGAAGGTAGTATACTCTAAAAATTGGTTTGCTTAATTTGTAATTAAATGATGTGAAATGAACCAACTAGAAGTGTTATTATAAATTTTTAGGTAACAATAAGACCTTTTATTTTTGACACATGATGATGAATTTTTTAGGCATGTTAACTCCAAATCTATATTTACAACAACTTATCCCACCACTAGAAAAAATAGTTTAAGGCTTTCATGACATGAGAGAGCATAAACCTTGTGATAGTTGATGGTGTAGTTTGTCAAAGAAATGCATTTAATTGGGGTATAGAAAATACTATGACCTAGAGATTAGAAGATGAAGGCAAGTAGATGACAAGAAGTGGTGTTGCTCAAAAGATATATTTCTTAATTCAAAGTAATATGAAAGTCATATGCATGGAGACAAAATATTTAAGAAAGCCCATGGAAATGCATCACACAGTACACTTCTCATTATTCTTCTCTAACTATGTCAACTACAACACACACCACTATAACAATAACAATAAGAACATAACTTCCAACATCAATAACTAACACATCTTTAGATCATCAACCCCATGTTATTTTATGCAAGGAAGCAAGGTATGCATAAATAACTTCATACACTAATATTGAAGGGAGTGATATACATGTAAAACTTAAAGTTGATCAAATCTTATTAAAAAAAGGTACAAAAATACAATCTTAAATAGATGAATAAATTATACCTTGACACAGTGATTTAGGTGGGGAAATCCCTTTAGGAGAAAATCCCCACACTTCAAAACTTGTACAATGTGTTATCAAATTTGAAGAGGATTACAATAAAATTTTAATGTGTCTTTATAAGAGTATTCGCCAACAATAAACTTGGAAGAATTCTGACAAAATTTCAATAGCACCTATGTACTTACAAATTCACTTATGAAACCACTTCCTCAAGCACCTTTTATAGACCAATGAACAAGCTCAAAAACCATCTTACAAAACTCCCAAAGGTGATACCTAATTTAGGCACAAGTTTTAATGCCACCCATGAAGGTTCCAAAATAGCAAATAATCAATTCACTAATAACCTCTGGTTTAACCCACTCAACATGAGCACTTCTTTCTTAAAATAGGCACCATATGAAAAATAATTTTAAGCCTATCATAACTAGTCATGATTCCAAAGTAACTCCCCCTATTTTGGGTCTTTTGCATCATAAGATGGCACCATAACTTGTCATAGAATCCAACAAAAGAGGGGCACTTTAAATTTTCCATAGTCATCCACCTTATGACAACTTACAACTCATTAACAAAAGTATTGACACTTGGCATTGGATACCTTACACAAATTCCAACACTCCATTGAGGTGGATCATAAATATTAAATAAAATACAATTAAACTATGACATGTAATTACAAGAAAATACCTAATGATAAAATAATTAAATTAGGTATTTGCAAAGGTTGAGACTCCTTAATTCCTAATATTTTACACCAATACTTGGTGGTGCAATAACAAATTTACAACCTAGCACCAACATCAATCACTTTAACCTAGATTCACTCCCATTTGCTAAAGGCTACAAGGAAATATGATAAAGTAAAACACTACCAAATATATTATTTTAAAATTTAAATTGGTTTTTATTACAATTGATTATATTGTTGTGTATGCTAAATAAGTCACAACTTTAGAGTCTATAGGTACATGGAAAAGGACATGGACATGCATATATTTTTCTACAATGAAGTTGTAAGGATAAATTCTAGAGGTCCCTATCCCCTCTAAGTTCTAAGTCTCCCTATTATAAATATTTGTTTGATGATAGAATTGATTTGCACAATTTGGAATTATGACAACTTTTAATGTTTTTACTTGCTTGTTAGCATACACAAAATAATGTAGTCTCTCCATAGCATGCATTATAATTTATTATCTTATATTTTATGTTGAGATAGCAATTTGATATTAGATAATCCAAACAACTTAGGAGTTGTAGTTGGAGATAAAAGAAAAAGAAATTTAAGTCTTAAAATTATATTCTAAGGAGACTAATTTAGTACCTAAGAGAGTTTCATAGGTCATAGAATAACTTTTTTACTTATTTTCACTAATACTATTTAACCCTAATGAAGACTTTGAATGAATATATGAACATTCATAGAGAGAACAAAGCAACATTGGTCACATTGAAGTAATTTTGATTCCTTTTCAAACTCAAGTGCATAAACATTGAAAACTTATAATGTTCAATTGTCACATCTCGACTTTACTTGTATAAGTTTTATTTGATAATAAATGGAACTGGATAAGACCATCAGACAGTATGTGTTTTCATGGATGGTAAATTAGATGTTACCTTTAAAATGCATGCTATTGTGATTAAAATAATGATGAATTATTGTGATGCAAATATTTCAATTATCGATTATGGTTTTATGGACTAACGTATTGATGAGACATTGTGTGCAAATGAGTGTAGGAATAGGTTGAAGGTGAGAACATGGTTGAGGTAGAGATGTTCTAGCCACCTGACAATAGTTGGAATGATGGAAATCCTACACACGCACTCGCATAGTTGTATTCATCCTACATTGTGTGTGATTATGATTGCATCACAAATATGTTATTTCCTATTGGGTGTTATGATTTAATTAATGACCATGTTTTATGGCTATTATGTTTGTGAAAATAAAATTAATTTGAAAATGATGACACTCGCTTTGATAATTCAAACAGAAGTGGATAATCACCAATTGATGTGTCAAGAAATTTCTTTGATCCAAAATCTTGGCACAATATCAATTCACAAATACATGCTTCGACTGATATGATAGAAGTTTAAACATCAAACATCCAAGGAAAATGAGTGCATTGAATGGGGAAACAATACAAGAATCAACAGTATAATGACAACTTCAGATTACCAAGATACTAAATCAAAGCAGTTCAAACTTCAAGCCACACTTCCAATCCATGAGGCTGATCCATGATGGAGGCGACAACAACATAAAACACATACATTCATTATATGATGGAAAATGATTCTAAATAGACCCTCCTTCTATGCTACGCGTCCTCCAATTCTCTCTTTTACTATCTCTCTTCCATCCCTGTTCAACCCCCCTTTTATTTGCCTTTCTTCATGTTTGTTTTTTTCTTTTTATACAAACTTCAAAATGCAGCCCCATTCCCCGTCATTCATATTATTCCTCATTGAATATATTTTTTTAAAATGAAAATCCCTACTCTTCTTTATTAGGCAGCCCTATCAATATTTCTGATTTTCCTCAATGTTGTTTCCTGTGCATAATGAGGTGCTACTTCTCCTCACAAACCAAATGTTGCCCTTTCACAAGGTTGATGCCCTTTTCCTTATTCATAGTTCACACCTTCCATCCAATGTCTCCCCTTTGTAGGTCGATCCCCCCAATCCATTAAACCATTCAATCACTCTCTCTCCCCCTTTGAATCATTTCTTCTTCTTCTTTTTTTTCCAAGAACCGTTCCTTGTAACTGCCTTGCTTTAGGCGAACAACCTTGCTGGCAACCTGACAACTTGTTTATCTATAGAAAAATTCCACATGTCTACATCCAACCAAGGAACAAGAAACCAAACACAACAAAAACTAAACCAAGAGCACAGTCAAACCAAATTTTGAAATCCAAACTGCAAGCAAAATAGATGAGGAACGATGCCCCTGCATTAGGCTCCCCAGGTGACAAAAGAAGACTTTTTCTCTTGCACATGAGGCCATTAATCAAAACTTATCTACCTCAATTATTTTCTTTCGCCTTTTCCACAATCATGTTGGATCAGTTATCACATTTCTTCAACATTGCAGATCTTTCCTCAGCTCTATACTTCTCATCTTTCTTCGCCAAAGTTCTCTTTCCCATGCAATCGCACACAAATCACTATGTCCAAATGTACTAAAATTAAAAATCTCCACATTTACTTCTTCAAACATTTCCACCTTGCCCATTTGTCTGTCAACTTCATCAAAGCCATTCACAACCTTATGTAAATTTGCATTCACTATTTCATATTCTTCTTTTGCAATAACCAGACTACAGAATAACAATCATTTTTGACTCCTCCATTCTCAATATAACCCCAATGTCTCCACTAAAATATGCATACACTATTCCAGACTCATGCCCAAACTCCTTATCATTCATCATAGAAAAAGAATACATAACAACATTCTTATGGAAGAAACTCATATTTACCTCTATTTTAATCGCTACACCAACTTTTTTGTTAATAGCTGCAACCTTCCTTTCTATATCCTTCATTGTCCTACTTGTATTCATACCTTCATTAGCAATCTTCGCCCTCCACTCTTGTTCTATCTCAAAAAATTATGCCCACAAATCATCTGCACTTGCTGCACCTTCTTCAAATTCTAACTCTATAAGTTCTTCACCATTCATCTCTTTGCCTTCCACCTCTGCTCCTTTTTTTTGCTATTCCTTCTTCAATCCTTCATCATACCTTTCTTTCCACTCTCGCTATCCAATGAGAACTTTATTCACCTCGTCTGATACACGTTGCTCACTTGGAAACTCTCTGCTTTCTAAACCTCTTTCATCTTCTCTTTTCAAGGAAGCCATATTTTGCCTTCTTTTTTGAACAATCCTCTACACATGCCACTTCAGCTTCTTTTTCAATGGCCAATATACCAACCATATTCTTGGATTCTCTCCTCAAGCCACTGCTTACACTTCTCTAAATCTCTTCTCAACTTTGCCATTTACTTGTCCCATCAAGAATCTTGCTTCTTCATCTACATCTTTTTATTTTCTTGTCTTCTTGATACCTCACCTAAGGCTTCTCTTTGCTTTTCCTCTTGCCCAGTCTTTTGGTACCTAGGTTCTTCACATTAACCTGTCAATCTTGAATACACATCTCTCCAAGAATCAACGAGTTCATAACTAGCTTCTTTATCAAACCCTTTTGAAACTCCCAACTTCCTCTTCCCAGACCTTTTAGGCTTTGATACCAAAATGATGACACTCGCTTTGATAATTCAAACAACAGTGGATAATCATCGATTGACGTGTCAAGCAATTTCTTTGATCCAAAATCTTGGCACAATATCAATTCACAAATACATGCTTTGATTGATATGACAAAAGTTTAAACATCAAACATCCAAGGAAAACGAGTGCATTGAATGGGGAAATGATACAAGAATCAATAGCACAATGACAACTTCAAATTACCAAGATACTAAATCACAGGAGTTCAAACTTCAAGCCACACTTCCAATCCATGAGGCTGATCCATGATGGATAAAACAAAAACATTCATTATATGATGGAAAATGATTCTAAATAGACCCTCCTATGCTATGCGTCCTCCAATTCTCTCTTTTACTGTCTCTCTTTCATCCCTGTTCAACCCCCCTTTTATTCACCTTTCTTCATTTGTTTTTTCTTTTTATACAAAATTCAAAATGCAGCCCCATTCCCCATCATTCATATTGTTCTTCTAACTCCTTTCAAACACAAATCCCTACTCTTCTTTATTAGGAATCCCTATCAATATTTCTGATTTTCCTCAATGTTGTTTCCTATGCATAATGAGGTGTTTCCTCACAAACCAAATGTTGCTTTTTCACAAGGTCGATGCCCTTTTCCTTATTCCTAGTTCACACCTTCCATCCAACATCTGCCCTTTGCAGGCCGATCCCCCCAATCCATTAAACCATTCGATCAATCTCTCTCTCTCCCCCTTTGAATCATTTTTTTTTTGTTTGTTTTCCAAGAACCATTCGTTGTAATTACCTTGCTTTAGGTGAACAACCTTGCTGGCTACCTGACAACTTGTTTGTCTACAAAAAAATGCCACATGTTTGCATCCACCCAAGGAACAAGAAACCAAACACAACAAAAACTAAACAAAGAGCACAATCAAACCAAAATTTGAAATTCAAACTGCAAGCAAAATAAATGAGAAATGATGCCCTTGCATTAGAAAAAAAAAGTATGTCTTATGGTTATTTTGTTTTTGAAAATTAAATAAATTTGGTTGGAAAAATAAAAGATTTTATTTTAAAATGTTTGATAATAATACATTGCATAATTTATATTTATATACATTAATAATAATACAGTAAGATATATTATTTATATATAAATAAATAAATAGCTTGTTATTACAAATATATAAATTATAGTTTATTATTAAAATGAAAACAAAAATTAAATAAAATAAGTTTTAAATTAAAGTTAAAATTAATTAAAAATAAGTTTCATTAAAAATTAAATAAAATAAGTTTATTAAAAATTAAATAACATAAGTTTAAAAATTCAAATAAATTACATGAAAATCATGCAATTTGAAAGTCTAGTTCTAAAATAAGAGATCGAAGTCGAGTTTTTGCATGGGAATTGCATGAAAATATTAAAAATTATAAAGAGGAGAGAACTCAGAAAAATGAAACACATAACTGTTTTAGGGAATAAAATACAATTGCATCGACCAAGGATTTTTGGGGAGCTTGGCGTGGAGATTTATTACTATTTTGGAAACCAAAAAGGGGTGACAAACTAAAGGAAAAATACTGGTAAAAATCTAAGGTCTATGAATTGGTATGTATCTTACATCATTAAAAGTTTGATGTTTGTGAATTGGTATGTATCTTACATCATAGTTTTGATGGAATTAGTATTTTTCATAAAAATTCTATGATAGCATAGAAAATATTATTGAAAAATATTTGAAAGTCGCACCATGATTATATTTTAAATTTAGATACACATTGTTGAGTGTTCTTGAGCGTTTAGAGTTATAGTGTTTCATTTTCTATCATGAAACCCCAAACGGGTGCTATGCATTATAGTTATTTAAAATTATCACGAGGCCATTGAAAGTTTTCATGTGTCATATGAAATCTATAAGTCTCCTTACTGTGTTACAGTCTTCCTTGTGAGGGTAATGTGACACCAAAATAATGAATGGCATGCATTGTTATCGCCTCCATTATGTAAGAAGAGTGATATTAAAGTCACTATATCTTGCATGCAATATGAATGAGCATCGCGACCCTTGCATTATCATCCTCTCTATCAACACTATTGGCCTATATTATCCTCTGCGTAGATATTAGTACGCTTGTCAAACAAGCAGCCTATTGTCAAATTGACCATGTTTTGCAAAGTTAGCCATGTTTGTCATAAGAACCTGCACAAGTGTTATTAGATGCAAAAATAATCGATATGCATTCCTGTACAATTATATATAGTATAGATATAGTATGAGTATTATACTCAAATTAGTGATTTGATCATAATTGTAACCATACGTAGATTCTTGTTGTTGCTGTAAACACCTTGTGTTATTCCTTAATTTTTGCATATTGGAACAATAATATACTGGTAAACGTTTTATATCTATAGTAAAGATTCTATAGTGAAAGTGTAAAATTTGAATATATATATGAAACTGTCATGGATTTGATTTTTTAATTTCCAATCAACATATCAAAAGTATACACACACACATATATATACATATTTAATTATATATATGTCTATACACATAACTATATAAAATAATGATGCAAATATGCATCATATGTTATGAACTAGTCTTATGGATTTAACCTGCATGATATAAAAAACTAGTTACTATTGCATGAAATTGTGAATAACATTGCATGCACATTAAATATTGCATGACATTGAAAATAGTGTTGTATATACATTAAATACTGCTTGAAATTGAAAAATATCATTAAAGATCAAATTACATGTCAATAATCTAGTTACATGTCAATAGACAAGTTGCATGTCAAAAGTAAATTGCATGTCAATTATACATATAACCCTCATTATGCATGAAAGAAATTGAATAATAAAAGATCTTAATATAATCATTTGCATGGAAAGAGAGAGAGTATTTATTCATAGTTATGATTATTATGCATGATATTTTCTTCTATATTTGATTTGGTTTACCTTATGGGACAGGTGCTGAATATGGACTAATAGAGAGAAGTAGATTTGCTTTTCCAAATCTACCTACCATTTTTTTGGTTTAATTACTTTGGCCAAAGCTACGAGTATCGTTCAAATAGATCAATGTTATTTTATTTTCTTTGCCATATCCTGATAGTAGGGCATATCATGTTCATTTATGAGATGCAAGTAGATATATTAGGTTGCACCAAATTCGATCCTACTAGCTATTTCTAGGTTGCTAGGCTTCTTGTGTAGGGTCAGGGATTCTTTGAGTAGGAAATTTTTTAGGGAAGCATAAGCTTCGTGGTTGGGTGGAAAAGCGCCTGAGCCATGTTCTTGTCTCTTGGCTTTTGCGAATGACCATTGGGTTAGTGGTGGCAAAGACTCTTAAGTGATTATGTTTCTTTACTTGTATTATTATATAGATGGGCATGAGAGCCCGAGTCATATTCTTGCATACATTATTTCTTGTACTTAATATTTTGGATTAGACACTTTTACATGTGAGATATAATATGTCATTGTACATATTGAAGATGTTTCATTTCATTTCTGTATTTATGAGAAAATGAGTTTCTATTTATTTTGTGAGATAGTTTAGGGTTTCAAACCTTACATCAATTCTTATTCATTATATTTTAAATTGCAACACACCAAAATATTTTCATGGAAGAAACTATTTGATTAATTATATAAAATTACTTTTCTTATTAAAAATAGTATATATTTTTCCAAAAAGTACAAAAATAAAATCCCTATAAAAAAAATACCTCAATGTCTAATCAAACCAATTATCCACAAAATAATCATTTGAACTAGAAAACAAACACATTTTAATTTTTCTCTATATTGTACACTTCATAATTATATGATAATGATACCACTATTTTTTTTGAGATATCATAAATATTATTCATTTTAATTACTTATTATATTTTTCTATCATTATCAATTATCAACTAATATTATGTAATATTTATTTTAAAATAATATAAAAAATATTAACTCCAAAAATTAAATTTAAATATCAATTAAAATTAATTTGATATAAAGATATTTATTTATTATTATTTTTTAAACTGCAGGAATCGGGTAAACTGCAGTGCGCCTGGTACCACGGGAGTGGGGGAGACTAGACCTTGTGACCAACCTCTTACAACAGAAAAGATTAAGCCAACCGAGCTAGGGCCCCAACCCCTAAAGATATTATTTTAAATTATATCATAATAAAAATATTATTTTAAATTTAAATTATATCATAAATTTACTATAGACACTTAAAATTTAATATTTATCTCCATCTTTTAAATCAATATATTTAAAATATCTATACTAATCCAAATTATCCAATACTTATTTCACCTATAACTAAAAAACAGCAGGCATTTGACGAGAGGGAAACCATTGGACGACCTTTCCAACAAACTTGTGGACCGTTGCTGTTATTCCGGACAAGACAGGACTGTAGAGGAAACCATCGCATCACGTGGAACCCTCTGCGGCACCAAAAAAAGGTCTGAGCGGCGGCCCCCGCTCAGCCGCCGTGTGACCATTCCCTAATACCCTGGCGGCGAAATGTATATTATTTTTATTTAATGCTGTCTAGTTAGAAAACATACGACGCAAGACGTGTCCACAGATTTAGCTAAAATTAGCGGTAAGCATTTTCAATCTTTCTTTTTTTTGTGGCAGAGCAGAGCAGAGCAAAGCAAAGCAGAGGACATGCTGTTTGGAATCGCTGCTTGATATTTTCGGTTTGGATTTTTATTTTTGAGGAAACCTTTTGCTTGGGCGAATTAAGGTATTTACTTTGCTTGCTTGAATAAAAGCAAAGTTCACAGAATCTCAAGGTTTAACAATGAAGGCAACGCAGGGGCTCTTAATGGTTGTTTTTTATAGGTCCTATGTGCTACATGCTTTTGGAGCTTTGCTATCGTAGAATGGTTTTCACTTGGGTTTAGAGAGCAAGAAGAATTTAAAGCAAGGTTTAGTGTTTACATAGATAGTTAGGTCTGGTTACAATATTGGAGGAAAGTCGTGGTGGCATTTTTATTTTTTGATGAGTGAGTTTAGTCATGAAACCCTAGGACTGGGGAGTTGTTAAAACATTGGAATGCCATGTTGACTCAGAGACTTTGAAGTTGAAATATTTGGGTAGGCAGGGTAGGTATGGCGGGTTGAGGAGTGATCAGGGGATTTACGCAACAGCCATGGGGTGCATACTTCCAAAGGGCTGCAAGGGCTGCAAAAATGACAAGCAGAAGGATAGTGTGACCGAGGGACATCCGGTTGTGGAGGAAAGTGAGACTGATGGGGGTGACAGGCCGCAGGCACCGTGGAATGTCGGTGAGTCGGATGTTGGGGTCTCGAGATTGTCTAGATTGTCGGCACAGTTTTTGCCCCCTAGTGGATCCAAGGTTGCAAAGATCCCGGCCTTCAATTTTGAACTGAAATACTCATATCTCTCTCAGCGGGGCTATTATCCGGATAATTTGGTCAAGGAAAACCAGGACAGCTTCTGTATCCACACGCAGTTTGGAAAAGACCCGAATGACCATTTTTTTGGTGTGTTTGATGGTCATGGAGATTATGGAACAGAGTGCTCGCAGTTTGTGAAGAGACAATTATGCGAGAACCTGCTCAGGGATCCAGAATTTAAAACAGATGTAGTTCGAGCGTACCATTCTGCTTTTGCAGTTACCAATGCCCAGTTACATGAGAGCGAAATCAATGATTCAATGAGTGGAACAACAGCAATAACAGTGCTTGTGAGAGGGAACACACTGTATGTTGCTAATGTGGGGGATTCTAGGGCTGTAATTGCGGAGAAGAGAGGGAATGAGATTGTTGCGGTGGACCTTTCCAGTGATCAGACTCCTTTTAGAGCAGATGAGTGTGCTCGTGTGAAGAGCTGTGGGGCAAGGGTAATGACTCTTGACCAGATTGAAGGTTTGAAGAACCCAAATGTTCAATGTTGGGGAGGGGAAGAGGATGATGACGGTGATCCTCCACGCCTCTGGGTTCCTAATGCGATGTACCCTGGTACTGCATTTACGAGGAGTGTTGGAGACGTAATTGCAGAAAATATTGGTGTCAATGCAGTTCCCGAGGTTCTTGTGATGCAGCTCACACCTGCTCACCCATTCTTTGTTATTGCAAGTGACGGAGTATTTGAATTTCTCTCCAGTAAGGCAGTTGTAGATATGGTGAGTAACTTATTTGGTTTATTATACGATCTGCATTTTATTTTAAGAATATTAGTGCTAATCTATGCAAACCTTTGTTCTCAGTTCACTATTGTTTTATGTTCTGAAACTAATTTTACATGTTTTTGTTTCATTAACAAAAAGGTTTCTATTTTGTGGCTCCTCGACCAAAAATTAGAAACAATATAGAAAGGGAGACATTTTGATTTGAACATGACTGCTAGCAATATTTAAAAATTGGAGAATTGAGGCAGATTCAACTTTTGGTTGCCATTTCTCTGTAACTAAACTAAAATAAGGAGGGAATCAATGAACTGATTACAAAAGGTGCAGTTTAATTTTATATATTAACAAGAGAGGCAGTAACTTTCACTTTTAAACTGATTATTTCTTCATATGAACTATGAACTGCATGTGTTACCTCTGTAGAGGACATCAAAAAGTTTGGAGGGGTATAAATGGGCATGTATATAACACTGTCGTTCAATGGTTTATGAGTCAACATTTTTTCCTGCATTGGAGCAAAATTTTGTACCATGACTTCTAATAAATTTCTCTTTTGATTTTAGTAACATACCAATAACTGCATTTTTCATGTAAGACAGCGGATTGTAGCATATAAGTTTTCTCTAAAGAAAAATGGCTGATGATTCCAAAATTCTCTGCCCCATGGCTATAGTCAATGAAGTTGCGTAAAAAGGGTTAAATTTGGGAGGCTTATGATTTTCATCGAAGTAGATTGAAAATGAAGGTGTAGTCTGATTTGATGGAGAGTTGTGTGGTAGACCTATGATGTTCTATCTGTCATCTTGTTCAACAAACTGCATGGTTGACGAAGAGCTGTCTTATTGGTGATGTACGATCAATATTCTATCTTGATTATGCTGTGCATGGGCCATGTATTTATGAAGAAATTAATAGACAAACTAAATTCAATGATATTCATCTCACATCTACTGTGAATAGATTTAGAAGATATCTGTGGTAGACATAATCATTCCTTCAAGGTGACTGCAGTATTACAACAAAGCAATATGCTCCTATATAACTATGTCCTCTCCACACTGATCTCTCTGCTGCGCACAGGTCTGAATCTGCTAATGTCACTGTTGTGCAATCAGTGTGAGAATACTAGCTGAGCAACTCAAGGTAAGAACTCTTACACTCCCTTGTTTGCAAGGGAAGTATTCTCCACCAATCCAAGTCCCTTTAGCAACATCTCAAACTTCCCCTTAGACAGGGGCTTCGTCAAAATATTTGCAACTTCTGAGACCAAGGGAACATACTGAAGTACCAGTGCTCTCTTCTGAACTTTGTCCATGAGAGATTGTACCAACTATTTAAATGCTTAGAGTGATTTGCGAAATGGTGGATTCTTAGAGAGCTTGATGCAACTCTGATTGCCAAAGTACACAACTATTGGCTCCAACATCTAATTAGTTACTTTTGATATCAACTTGTGAAGTCAAATAACCTCGCAACTAGTAGATGGGGCTGACATGTACTCTGCTTCTGCTGAACTTAATGCCATTGCTGCTTGCTTCCTGCTGAACCAGGATATCCTACTTTACTCCAAGCTAAAACAAAACTTGAACTGATCTTCTGAGCACTAGCATCCCTTGCCCAGTTTGATTCCACAAAGGCACACAACATCAGCTATCCATTTCCAGCATACATCAACCCATAGTGAAGTTTTCCCTTCTATGAATCACATACTTTTGCAGCAGTCCAAATAATTTGCCTTGGCCCAATCATGAAATTTTGCCCAACATATTTGTTGCAGAGCAAATATCAGGTTAGGTTATTTACCAAATACATGAGGGAATCTATCAACTGCATGAATACTAATTAATTCACCAAATTTGAATCTGAATCCATAGTCAACTTCAGATTTAGAAACATGGGAGTAGGTAAGGGTTTACAATCCATCATTTGAAATCTCTTTTAGAATCTCTATTGTGTACTTTCTTGGACCAAGGAAGACCTTACTTGTAGCTTGCTACACCTCAAGAACCAAAAAATAGTGCATAGGACCAATGTCCTTATATGAACAGTGTGTACACCAAATAATTCACCAAATTTGAATCTGAATCCATAGTCAACTTTAGATTTAGAAACATGGGAGTAGATAGAGGCTTACAATCCATCATTTGAAATCTCCTTTAGAATCTCTATTGTGTATTTCCTTGGACCAAGGAAGACCTTGCTTGCAGCTTGCCACACCTCAAGACCCAAAAAATAGTAGATAAGACCAATGTCCTTAAATCAATTGCGTGTACACTAAATAATTCACCAAATTGAATCTGAATCCTTTGTGAACTTCAGATTTAGAAACATGGGAGTAGATAGGGGCTGACAATCCATCATTTGAAATCTCCTTTAGAATCTCTGTTGTGTACTTCCTTGGACCAAGGAAGACCTTACTTGTAGCTTGCCACACCCCAAGACCCAAAAAGTAGTACATAAGACCAATGTCCTTATATCAAACTTGGAGGCCAACTCTTTGTTGCATCATGCAACGAGTTTGTCACAATTACTTGTAAGGATTAGGTCATATGTACATGACCAAAAACTAGTATATTACATTTAGCAAACAAATAGTACAGGTTAGAGTCTAGAGCAGTTTTGGTTGATCCCAAATTTAAGAAGCACTCATCAATCCGTGACTACCAAGCATGCAGTACTTGCTTTAGCCTGTACAAGGCCTTCAACTAGAATACATGGGTCTCTTGCTTGTGCACCTCAAACCCTCTAGGCTAATTGATATTCACTTCTTCCTCCGTTTTGCCATTTATAAAAGCTCTTTGCACATCCATTTGGTGTAAAAATCAATCAAAATAATATGCAAGTGATGTAATTACCTCGATAGAAGTATATCTCACCATTGGAGAAAAGGTCTTGTTGCAGTCAATTCCTTCTCTTTGGGAGAACCCTTGTGCAATGAACTTGGCCTTGTACTTCTCAATTTTCTCATCCACAATCTCCCAAAAACATTGTTGTGCATAATGGAGTGTAGTACTCTATTGTGGTATCTTGCCACATTTGCTTTGAATTTACCTCCTCAAAACTAGAAGTTTGTGTATCAACAATGGAAGGCATCAATGCAACATAACTTGGAAACTTCATAGGGGAATGAATCATTGTTGAGAAGTTTTTTGTACTTCTACTTGTTCTTCTTGTGCCTCTTGCATTTTTTGAGTAAGCCATTTAGGCTTCCTAGTTGTTCTAGAAGGTGAGGAATTTGCTGCTCGAATTGCATTTGGCATTGTTGTACTTTGTAGATCAACACTTGGGATAACAATTTGTTCACCCTCATCAACCTTTGTGGGTGTCTCCTAAGACCTAGAGGACCAGGCATCCTTGTCAAATCACGTCTTGGCTCACTACTATTTTTTGTTGTGATGAAACATGGACCTTTTAAACCTTAGACTAATTGTATCCCACAAACACAATCTTCAAGCTAGAGGGTTCAAGCTTTGTTCTTTTCTTTTCTAGCACATGATTATAGATAGGAATTCCAAACACTAAAAAATGAGAAACATCCTATCTTGTGAAAGCTTCCTTTGAAGTCTTGTCCTTGAACACCCAATGGAGACACTTTTTCAGAATGTAAACATCACAATTGTGTGCTTTTGTCCAAAGAAATTTTGGTAAATTGAGGTCATGAATCATGGCCTAATTTGCAAACTACCAAGGAGAACCAAGATACCTTGCAGAAACCCCTTGTGGGTAAATACTCAAAAAATTTGTGAGCAAACACTCACTTAAGTATTCCAAATGGCTATTACAATTGATCTTTACTCCATAGACTTTCTTAAGAACTTGCAAACATTCTCCCAAGACTAATTACAACTCTCCAATACTATTTCCCATCCCTTTGCTACATAATACTCATGATTATGAGAACATAAACTCACATTACAAATACAAGACTCAATTCGTGCCAACCATACATAGTTTGGCCATAAAGAATATATTTATAGATGTCCAAGCCGTATGGAAGCTAAGATGTCCGAGTCTTATGGAAACTAAGATGACCAAGAAAGAAGAAGAGGAAGTGAAAATTTATAAATTTAGTATGTCACTAGACTTGCATGATGCATAGAACAAATTTGCTGCTTTCCCTAGAGAGGTGATTGTGCATTTGCTGTAGTTGACAAGAGTTTGCTGTGGTATTTGGGGCATTTTCTGTTGTAGAAAGGATATGGCTGTGGTATATGGTTAGTTTGCCACAGCAGCTGCATTGTCACCACATGTACAAATCAACAATTTTGTCAAAAAGAGCAAACTACTATGTTTTCAAGAACTTCATGCACATTGAAGTTTGCACATCGACATCCCCACCTTGAACATTCTCAAGCAATCATGAATTTGTCCTCCATCCAAAGCATGCCAAGAGCACAAAAATGAGATCCATTTCAATCACACCTCCCCAATTAGAGAGCTTTTGGTTACCAAAAGCTTAGAGACTTTGTGGGCAAGGGTGGACAAATCCCTCAATTGATGACACACATATGCCATCTCATCTTGCACCACAGTATGAAAACAAACCAATACATAGTGCAATTCTTTTTTTATGTGTTGGGATGATACAATGTGTAAGAGAGGGGGACCAACCACGTCAAGGCCCCAGGTCACGGAGAGCCAAGAGTGGAAGACTGCCCTAACTTACCTCACTCTAAAGGGGTGTTTGAAATGAGGGGCGAGAATGATGAGGACTATAAAGTATTTCAATCACCCTTCAGACCCGAACTTTAGTTTGGGCTAGGCGAGCTGGTTTTTTTGGAGTCGGTACCGTGCCTTAGACAACTCTCTGTTTGAGGACGGCAACACGGTTTTGGGACGTTAGTGCAATGCGCTGGCATTTGTACGGCCAAAAAATAGTGAATGCAGTAAAACTGCCAAAAAGACCTACTGATAGCCTAGCTAGTTCAATCTAGATGGTAAAAACAGAATGAGAAAGTATACAAAATAGATACTGAAATGATAATGTAATGTCCCCTTGTTAAACTAAACCAAAAGGTATAAATGCACAAGTTAGGACATATGATTTATTTACTGACACACCATTTTATTAATGTAAAAAGTGATTTAAGACCTACTTACAATATGTATTATCAATTAAGCACAGATTCCTTGTTCAAGATTAGATCATTTCAGATTGCACATTTTAAGAATAAAATGCATTATCATTTGAAACCATAAACTAACATGGCCAGATATGACTGCTTCTCCTGATTGGAATAGAACTTCGCCTTGTCTTCTCTCTCCTAGCCTCATGGGACGGTGATTTACGGTCCAAAGGGCGCGTGAACGCATCTCAAAGTGGACTCCCTCAAGGTGTTCCACCCATCTTGGGACCATCCATTAGTGGAGCGATTTACCAACTTTTCCCTCCACCAACGCCCTGTCCCTATTGAGCGCTAACGAAGGGGAGTTTGGGCTCGTAGTCTATCCTTCAGAGTAGAGTCATAAAGCTCAAGGACATAATAATTGTTGTAAGACAAATAACATTCAACAGTTTGTATATTATCTTAATTGGTGGAGAAGACTTATCAATTTGATATTCTATACTTATTGAGTGTCATCAACAACTAGCTTCCAAAAGACATTAGATAAGATTTATATGTTTATTCTTTTATAGACATTTGAAAATGTATATTTGATGATTTCCATATCATATTGTATTTTACCCATTGATTAAATTAAAATTGAGTTCATTAGTGGCTCTTGTATTTCCATTCCATATTATCTTATTTTAAAGCCAGAGATAGAAGTGTTTTAGCAATATTTATTATTATAAATCTGAAACATATTTATATACGATTGATTGTTTGTAATCGTGTTATGTCTAATTTATCCCACGGGAATGGATACCTAGTTTCGATCTATTATTTGGAAGAGAATATCAATTTCATCATTACTTACAAAATCACAGCCATAAAGAAACCAACGATTTCATTATTAAAGAGCAACAAAGTAGATACTATTGACCTCTGCCTCTGCGTTGATGCTTACCAGGCAGTTTCCAGAAATTCTTGTACCAATCTCTTCTTCTTTTTTGCATGTTATTCCTCCACTCCTCATGCTGGGTCAGAGATCCACACTTAAAGCCTGAAGGAGGGACACAACCTTGCAATTTGGTGATTGCTTGGGAGGGACACGACCATTTTTCCCAAAACCCGCCTCTTTTGGTAACACCCGATGGAGAGATTTGTTACGGCTGTAAACTAAATTTAAAATTTAAGCATTGCTTTCAAAATAAACTCATAAGAATCGTTCCATTAAAATATTTTCAATCTTTGATTTATTTGTTTATTTATTGTTTGTTTTTTTTTCCAATCTAATATTATTTAATTAGGGCAAAGAGAGGGATTACACTACGCGGATCACTTAACAATAATATCGGTGAATTAAGATCTTAGGGGCTATGACAGATAAAGTAGACACACAAGAACTAGGGTGACGAAGATAATCTCACAAAAGCGCTTGTTCGCTAGCCAGCTCCAAAAAGCACGTTCTCCTGCACACACGAAAGAAGGGAAATTTGTTGGGGCTGTATAGGGGCCTGCCTCAGTCAGACCCCCATTTTGGTGTTTCCACCTCCACGGACAGCCAAATAGCAACGATAGAGAAATATATGATAAAGAAGTAAAGAAGGAATGCAAATAACACTACAAAATAGTAAAGAGCTACTCAACCAAATTGTAAAGGAGAGGAGTGAAACGTTACCACCTCCACCAAGAGCCCTCTAGCCAATGGAGGAGAAAAGAGGACTTGAACAATCACCACAACCTTGATCGCGATGAAGGGAGGTTTTGCAAAACCTCAAGACCATGCTGCAATGGCTTGCTTCACACTTGCTTAATGGAGTTGATGGAGTGTTGTTGCTGTTGTAATGGAGTGCTAAAGTGCTGTTGAGAGTGGAGAATGCTAAGAGAATGAAGTTGAATGCTTAGAGGATGCAAAAAAAAAGATGGGTTGAATGAAGAATGGATGAATTTGATGAAGAAGAGGGAAGAATTTACCGTTTTCGGGGTTGGTTGGTCGAAGAGGGACGTTGCAAATCATTCTCAATAGGAAGTGTAACGCCTCTGCCAACTTTAGATGCAGGAATCTGTAAGGGACATAAGCGCTCCGCTCGGACATCTGTGTGCCGTGCGTGCGTTCTCGACAAATATTCTTCTACCAACACAAAGGACATATGCCAAGTGGAAGGAAGACAATTTTTTGACGTTAAATTTCGCCTTTGGATTTGGTTTTCTAAGGTGAGGATGTACAAAAGGGGAATTTGTGCGAGGGGTGCAAATTCGCTCCTACACACAATGAAAATTTGCTTGAACATGGAGTTAAATTCTCAACATTTGTTTTCTCTATTGGAAAGACAAAAGTGCTGCCACCCATCTTCCCATGAAGATTTGGGATCTCAAAATATTTCTTGCCACTTTGACAAGCATACAACATGAAGGATTTGCCATTCTTGATGCCCCGATATTTGTTCCCACTCCTATAAAAGATTGCTTTCCGGTCATACAAATAGGGATTGCTAAAAACAACTCCACTTGCCTATAAGAGCAACATCTACCACAATCTCATCAACAAACTTATAAACAACAAACTTCAATTTACATTGCTCATGAACAAGGATTTGATTACCTCCCTTTATCCAACCCATACCATATGTCTTCAAAGCAAAGTCTTGATACCAAGCTTTGTGCAATCAAGTTAGCGTGTGGACATGAATTGAACAAAGCATCAATGTTAACATCACTGACAAAGATCTTAATGCTAAATGATGCTTCACTTATCATCAAACCAACCTTCTTAGTAGCACAATCAATTTTATGATCCTCATCAAAATCATTACTAATCTCCTTACCCTAAGGAATTTCAACTGAGAGATTAGCATTCTTTTTTATCTTTCTTTATGTATGGGTCTTTTTTGGATATAATTTCCAACCTAAGGACTTTACATGACCACCCATACCACAACGATCACAATGTGCAGATTTCTTAGTACTTGTGGAAATAATCACTTTCTTGTTCTTTTTATTGACCTTAATTTCATTTAACTTGGAAGGACTCCCATTCATCTCAAGATATCGAGCATGCTTCATCTATTTCAACTGGCTTAAAGAGCAACATGGCCCTACAAAGATGGTTATGCAAATCCCCTATGTACTTCATTATGAATTCAACATCAAGCACATTTTTACCCTTTTGTATAACCCTTCTACACAATTCACTAGAATATTTTTGTATACTTTGATTTTCTTTTTGGTTAAAACTGCCTTTCCATAATCTTTTCTTCCTTCCAACATATGTTATAGAATTGTTTCTTAATTAATTATTTAAAATGCTCCTAAGAAATTATAGAAGTTTGCTTTAAAGCCACGGAATACAAGAGATCTTCAAACTGTGTAAAGGCATTGTTTGCCAACCTTAGTCTAGCAAATGAAATCTTTTGATTAAGAGTATGAGTATGCATACTAGAATATACCTTAAGGTTTGTAATCCAATTGTCAAGTTTCTCTCATTTACTTCACCTTCAAATGACAGAATTTCAGTCTTTGCTTCCACTTTAATCAAAGGCTTGTTTGGGGGCGCTCTTCTCTACCTCAGGTCCATCCTCTTCCTTATTGAAACTCTTATCTTTGTCTGATCTTTCCAAGAGGACTTGCAGAAGGCTCTTCATGGTCTCCATGGACTGCAATAGATTTGCAATGGCATCCTCCATCTTAGAGAATCTAGCTTCAGGTTCATCATACTCTCCTTCCTTTGACATGGTTCTCTGCTCTCTCTTCTACTTATGAGATTCAATGTCCTTCTCCAAAGACAATACCTTCTTTCCACTTGAATGGTTTGTGGGCATGAACTGCAAGTACCCAAAATACTCCCAATGTAGTGAACTTCTTGTGATACCCACTTAGTCTATAAACTACCAAGGATACCCCCTAGGCCGGTTGACAACTTACATAAAACGTTAAAGTAAGAATTTTGATAGCAAATTATTGACCACAATTTGTAGCAAGATTAAATAGAACAAGAAACAAAAAATAGAGAGATAAACACCATGAAAGGAGTCCCAAGATACCCTGTTCAAATCCCTTGTGGGCAAAAACTTTTGAAATTTGTGAGCAGATACTTAATTATTCCAAATGGCTATTACAACTGATCTTAAGTCCATAAGCTTTCTTTAAGAGCTTGCAATCACTCTCCAAGGATTAATTACAACTTTCCAGTACTATTTTCCAGTCCTTTGCTTATTAACTGTCATGAATAAATCTCATTACAATTACAAGACTCGTTCACTCCAACCATACATGGTTCAACCATAAACAACATATTTATAGATGTCTGAGCCTTTTGGAAGCTAAGGTGATCAAGAATGAAGAAGAGGAAGTGAAAAGTCAGTAATAATATGGAATGCCATTTGACTTGAAATTTGTGGGCAGATACTTAAGTACTCCAAATGGCTATTACAACTGATCTTCAGTCCATAGTTTTTCTCAAGAGCTTGTGGGTAAAAATTCTATAAATTTGTGATGACTTGCATGATTGTGAGCAGATACTTTAGTAATAACTCTGGAAATTTGTGGGCAGATACTTATTTATGTACTCCAAGTGGCTGTTACAACTGATCTTCAGTCCATGGTCTTTCTTAAGAGCTTCTGGGTAAAAATTCTAGAAATTTGTGAGCAGAATCAATCTTAAGTACTCCAAATAGCTATTACAACCGATCTTCAGTCCATAGGCTTTCTTAAGAGCTTACAAACAATCTCCAAGGACTAATAACAACTTTCCAATACTATTTCCCAATCCTTTGCTAAATAATAGTCATGAATAACTCTCATTACAATTACAAGACTCAATTCACTCCAACCATACATAGTTCAACCATAAACAATAGGCTTTCTTAAGAGCTTGCAAACACTCTCCAAGGACTAATAACAACTTTCCAATACTATTTCCCAATCCTTTGCTAAATAATAGTCACAAATAACTCTCATTACAATTACAAGACTCAATTCACTCCAACCATAAATAGTTCAACCATAAACAACATATTTATAGATGTCCAAGCCTTTTGGAAGCTAAAGTGACCAATAAAGAAGAAGAGGAAGTGAAAAATGAAAATCAGTAATCTGGAATGTCATTTGACTTGCATGATTACACAGAATGGATTTGCTGCTTCCCCAAGATAGGCATTCACTGCAGTAAAAGAGAGATCACTGCAGTATATGGCAAGTTTACCATGGTAATTGCACCTTTGTCACATGTACAAGCCACCAATTTCACCAAAAAGAGAAAAATACTATTATCTTGAAGAACTTCATGCACACCAAAGATGGATGTCCCCTTCCACCTGAACATTCCCAAGCATTTATGAAGTTATCCTCTGACTGAAAACATGCAAGAGTACAAAAACTGGATCCATTTTTGCAATCCGATTCTGCATAGAATTGTAAGGCACAATTCGCTCTCTCTTAATCCCTGCATCCTTACAAGAGATTTAAATGTCTTTGGAGGTATTCTTGCCTTCATTGTGAGATCTCAAAACCTTAAATCTTCCTACCTGCCTGAATCTCAACAAGAGCTTTGAATTGTTGGAATGTCCCAAAGATCTCATCTTTGGTCTTTGTGAAGTCAATCTAGGTTTTCTTAGAGGAATCATCAATAAATGAAACACAGTAATACTAGCCAATGGAAGTATTGGTACAGGTCTGCGCACATTTGAATGAATCAGGCCAAGAATCTCTCTTGATTTGTGTGCATTATTAGGGAATGTGAAAGGTGGAAAAAACATTCTTAACATTAACAGAAAAAAAGATTGCATAAAATAGAAGATACAAGTAACTGTAGTCATTTAATAAAATGACCAACTCTACCTACCAGATACTATAGAAACAGTATAAACCTAAGCTAACACAATACAAAATAATATTGACCATTAAACACTAAGAATATAATATTCTAACACCCTCCCTTAATGGTCAATCCGTCAACAACACCAAGTTGCCCCCTGAATTTGACAAATTTATCCGGGCTCAGAGACTTGGTGAGAATATCTGCAGCCTGATCCGCTGTTAGAACATAGTGCAACTGAACTGATCCATCTTCTACTAGTTTGCAGATGTAATGACAATGAAGCTCGACATGCTTGGTATGTTCATGGAAGATTGGATTTTTGGTTAGTTTGAGCACCCCTTGATTATCAGTGTACAAGGGAGAAGGTCCTGCTTGTGACATGTGCATGTCAGAAAGCATCCTGCGGAGCCAAACTGCCTCACATGCTGCCTTAACGGTTCCTTGATATTCGGCTTCAGTCGAGGAAAGAGCCACTGCCTGTTGCTTCTTGCTAGTCCATGTTACAGCACCTGTACCCAAACTGAATACATACCCAGAAGTGGATTTTCTGTCATCCATTGAACCTGCCCAATCGGAGTTTGTATAACCAATTAGCTTTGGATCCTGGCATCTGCCATACAAAATGCCATAGTCTAAAGTGCCCTTAACATATCTCAGCACTCGCTTTGCTACAATCCAATGATCAACTTTTGGAGCTGTCATGAAGCGAGAAATGTAGCTCACTGCAAAATTGATGTTAGATCTAGTGGCAGTGAGGTAGATGAGACTGCCCACTAATTGCCTGAATGTCGTTTCATCGACCGGAGGTGAATCAGAGTTGGTTGACAACTTCAACCCCTTCTCCATAGGTGTGGAGGTAGGTTTGTAGTCTTGCATTCGAAATTTGTCAAGCAGAGTTCTGGCATATTTAGACTGAGAGATAAAGATGCTACCAATGGTCTGCCAAACTTCAATACCCAAACAATAATGGAGAAGTCCTAGATCTGTCATGTCAAAAGCCTGATACAAATCTTGTTTTATTGCCGCAATCAAATGTGTTGAACTACCAGTAATGATCAAGTCATCAACATAGACAACAAGAAAGAGAATATCATCACCAAAGTGTTTGACATACAAATTAGTGTCAGAAGGGCTGCGCTGAAAACCATGATCAACCAAGTACTGATGAATCTTGATATACCATGCACAAGGAGCCTGTTTCAGTTCATAGAGTGCTTTCACGAGCCTACATACCTGATGTTCTTTTCTGACAACCTTGAAACTAGGAGGTTGCGTCATGTAGACTTCTTCCTGCAAATCATCGTTGAGGAAGGCACTCTTGACATCCATCTGATGAACTGTCCATCCAAATTGAGCTGCAATAGCGAGAAGAAGAAGAATTGTGCTCATCTTGGCAGTAGGAGCAAAAGTCTCCTCATAATCAATGCCCTCCCGCTGTGTGAATCCCTGAGCAACTAATCTTGCCTTATATTTATCCAAAGTACCATCGGCATGATACTTGACCTTATAAACCCATTTGTAGTTGATAGGTTTCTTCCCAAGAGGAAGATCAAAAAGAACCCAAGTGTGATTCTTCAGAAGACTATGATATTCAGTTGCCATAGCCTTTTTCCACTCTGGAATTCCTTTAGCCTCTAAATACGTATGAGGCTCATAGATGCTATGGATGTTGGCCATAAGAGCAAAATTGACTGTGTGTTGCTGCTTGCTCTTGCTACGAGTTGATCTACCCTCAATGAGTTCATCATCATGAAGATCCCCAATAGTCTTGAGCCACCACTTAGGTCGATGAGTAGATGTACCAACATCTGAAATAGGAGTAACAAAATCTCCTAGGATTTCTGGAACAAAGTCAACTGGATGTAAGTCCTGAGGAAAATCAGGTGGTGCAATGTCATGACTGGTAGACTCCTCATCTTCAGAGTCAGAATGCTTTGAAGCCCTCCTATCATGGGAACCAAGAGGAAGACGAACACCCTCATTAGAAGCCTTCATAGGCTGATCCGCAGGACTGGTAGTAGGAACAAATGGACCAGTAGTCTCATCAATCACAACATCACGACTGAATATGAGACGATCCGTCTCCACATCAATCAACCTGTATGCCTTGTGATTGTCGCTGTAACCAGTAAACATAAGTGTTTGGCTCTAGGAGTCCAACTTGGTACGCTTGGCGTCTGGAATCCACACATGAGCTGTAGAACCAAAGACTTTCAGATTGCCCACCTTAGGCTTACCTCCTGACCAGGCTTCTTCAGGAGTCATCTTCTTAACGGCCTATGTAGGTGACTGATTCAAGAGGTAGACTGCAGTGTAGACTGCTTCAGCCCAGTATTTCTTAGGTACATTTCTGTACTCCAACATAGAACGGGCCATTTCAGTAATGGTGTGATTCCTACGTTCAACGACGCCATTTTGTTGAGGGGTGTATGGTGTGGTAAGTCGGCGCTTAATGCCGTGTGTAGCACAAAAAGTAGAGAAGTCAGCTGAACAAAACTTCCCCCCATTATTTGACCTTAGAGTGACAATCTAAGACCTTGATTCCTTCTCAACTAAGGCCTTAAATTGCTGAAATGTGTTGAACACATTTGATTTATGTTTGAGAAAATACACCCACATTTTCTGACTGAAATCATCAACAAATAATAAAAAGTACCTGGACCCAGTAAGAGAAGGAGTATTCATTGGCCCACATACATCAGCGTGAACCAATTGAAGTACCTTGGAGGCTCTCCAAGAATCGCCATCCGAGAACGGTGTCCGATGCTGCTTGCCAGCTTGATAGGCTCCACAAACTCCATGATTTTGAGTTTGGATCTCAGGTAGACCAGCAACCAAACCCTCTTGAGACAGTTGAGAGAGATAGTGCACATTTAAGTGCCCATAATGCTGATGCCAAAGTTTGCCGATGGTTGTACTTCTGGCGGCTAGAGCGTGCTCTTGAGAATCACCGGAATTGGCAAGTCTGTACAGACCGTGATCCTCAAGTCCCATAGCGATTGTAGTACGAGTTTCCCTATTAATGATGCTGCAGGTGGACAAATTGAAGACAACATCCAACAGGGGAGAATGCTGCATGATTTGACTGACGGAGAGGAGGTTATGTTCCATGCCTGGAACATAGTAGACATCGAGAAAGAGTAAATTTCTTCCTCCTGAGTGAATCTGGATAGTGCCCTTACTAGCAACTATGTACTCTTCGCCTCCTCACAAATTGACAGAATCAGAGAAGGGTTCGAATTTTGTGAACCAATCCCGACGATGAGTAAAATGTCGTGATGCCCTGGAATCGATATACCAAGCAGAAGAGTGTACTGGATCTGCTGTTCTCTTGGTCATAAACGCATAGAATGCAGATTCTTTCTGCTTAGTGTGCTCTACGACATTTGCCTTTTGTTGAGACCCTCCCTGCCTCTTTTGTTCAGAAGCCAACCGAATTCGACAGTCAGCCTTCATGTGACCGTATTTATGGCAATAATTGCACTGAATGTTCTTCTTCTTGTTGCTGTCTTGAGAAGAACCAGAGTCTTTCGGCTGAGAAGATTGAGCCTTCCCTTTGCTCTTAGTAGAAGATTTGGTAGAGAACGCTTGCTCTGTGGAGGTGGAACTGGTATTGCTTCCAAACTACTATCTCTAACGATCTTGCTGCAAGAGGATAGTACACAGCTCCAGAAACTTCAAATCAACATTAGCAGACGTAATGTTGAGAGTCTCGATGAAATGTTCATAAGACTTAGGCAGACTTTTCAAAGTAATGATGACCATGTCCTCTTCTTCCATTGTTCGTCCAATTGCCTCCAACTAGTTATGAATTTCCTTTATCTTTGTTAGATGCTCCTGGAGAGGGGTCTTCTCGTCCATCATTATCGAAAAGAGCATGTTCTTAAGAAAGAACGCATGACTCTTATCTGACGTTTCATGGAGATCCTTCAGGTACGTCCATACCTCAACAACTGTTTTGCTTGATGACACTTGTGGCAGTTGATCGTCAGTGACTGAAAACTTGAGGAGCATGATAGCTTCTCGGTTGCGTTCATCCCATTTGTCTTGATCCTTTTCGGCTACAGTGGGACGGGTTGAGTTCCCCAAAACGATCTGATTGAGACACCGATATTCAAAGATCGTAATCATGCGTTGCTTCCAGGTGTTGTAATTCTTCCCGTTGAACTTCTGGCTACTTTCGAGCATTATATTTGTCAGAGATGCCATCAGGTACCCTGAGGTCAAATTGGTGAAGGCAAAATGAAAACAGAAACAACACAAATTCAAAGCAGAAACCCTAGCACGGATTTCAAGGCACTTTGAAGACAAAACCCAAAAGATCTGAAGAGTACCTAGAAAAGGTTGTTGAAAACCCAAATTTTTTTTTGAATACACAGAAAATTTTGTCAACACCCACTTGCACAAATTTTGAGGCACGAAAAATGAGACACCTCGAAAAAATGAAAGACAACCCAGTTGAGATCGCGAAAACCCACAAGGAATTTGAAATCAATTTTTTTTTCGACTTCAGATGACCGGTCAAAACCCTAATCGAGGTCAGAAAAACCGTAGGCGGCCATTAATGGGCAGAAATTTGTAGAAAACAACTGGAAACCTCACGAAAATGTGGCAAACAAAAGGTAGAACCCTAGGTGTCTCTGTTGCAGGTAGAACCAACCAAGTTAAGCTTAGAAATCGAACACGAAATCACCAAAAATCGTGCTCAAAAGATGTTTGAAAAACACGGGCAGATTTTTGCTCGAAAATTCTTCAAAACGTGAGTGAAAAAGGCAGGAGAACGCGTCTAAATCTGTGAGGAAATCCGCGTCTGCAAGGTGCGCGGCCAGATTGAAAAAAACCCGAACAAAAAGAACACAAAAATGCGGCCAAGAATGGATGAAATCGACATCCAGATGTAGAGTAAAACACACGCCCAGAAGAAAGCGGAAAAAAAAAGCAACTTTAGAAAAACTAGTTTCTAAAAAAACTGCCTTCTAAAAAAAACGCGTTTAGAACCCTGGTCGTGTGGGTTAAACTGAAAAACGCAGGTAAATTTGCAAAGAAGACGTCGACCAGAGGTTGCGCGAGATGCAGATAGAGGGAGGTCGGGTTTAAAACAAAACATGAAAAAACGTGACTGGCACAAGAAGAACTCCCCATGTATTTTTTTAATCACGAATTATAAGAGAAAAATGCCCAAAAACCCTAGCCGCTCTGATACCATGTGAATGGTGGAAAAAACATTCTTAACATTAACAGAAAAAAGAGATTACATAAAATAGAAGATACAAGTAACTGTAGTCATTTAATAAAATGACCAACTCTACCTACCAGATACTGTAGAAACATTATAAACCTAAGCTAACACAATACAAAATAATATTGACCATTAAACACTAAGAATATAATATTCTAACAGGGAAAGTAGTCTTGGCATGCTCGCTGAATGTGCAACCCATGCGTACTCCTATCTTCTCTATCTTGAAGTCTAACAATCTTCACACCATGTCCTTTAAGAGGTAATGCTCCGTTGTGTAGGTGACCAAATCTCTTGTTCCAAAGCTTGTATAATTGGCCATTGTGATGCACTAGGGCTCCGTGTTTGATCGGATCAACAAGCAACCTATAATGGCCACCCACTTGCATACCTCTAGGCAAACCTTGACTAGGATTGTGGCTGTGATCTTTGATAATGTTTTGTTGATTGTCAAACTCAACCACACACCTGAGATCTATCATGACTAACATTCAAAGCAAGTTCTTAGTTAACCTTGCAACAAATGAAACATCATGAAGCTCAAAAACTTCACTTGAAGGCATGCAGAAGGAAACAAATCTTGTCCATATAAGTGGTATCATTACCAAGCTCCACATTTATAGTTGCTCCTATTCTTGGATTCTATTGAAAGCCTTCTTATTGAAGGCCATGTGTCTTGGTGCTTCACTATCCACATATTCCACATACCCTACATCAAAAATGGCGTTAGTTCATCAACACAATACCATGAATGACAACTCATCCATTGATGAAGCTACTACACTCCTACAAGTTGCTTCTGTTGTTGCTTGTCATTTACTTTCTTCTTTTCAAGACATTGAAAAACATAGTGACCATTCTTGTGGCATTTGAAATACTTGATATGGCTCAAGTCTTTCTTCCTTTGAGAAGAATTGGAATATTCCTTCACCTTTTGACCTTTCTTAGGTCCTCCTATACCACCTTTCCACTTCTTTCAAATGAAGGCTAGGTTTTGACTCTTTTGCTTTGGTTGAATTATTCTTTAGTTTGGTCTACTTCTGGATGAAATCATCTCAAAACTTCTTAAAAGTGGGAAGCTTTTCATGAGTGTAGACACCTTGAACAAATAGATCCCAAGATGGAGAGAACTCATTTATAGCTATGGGAACCAAATCACATTCCACCACTTTCAACTGATAGCAACATGCTGATCTTGAACCAAATCACAGTAACTGACCACTGTGTCTATATCCCTCATGTGTGTGCTATTAAGCTTGCTCTTTAGTAGCATTTTGGGAAATGTTCACACTTTTGTAAAGAGTGATGAAGACATTGCACATTTTTTTTCTTAGTCTTCTTCTTTGTGATAGAAGGGATCAAATAGTCCTTAACCAAATCTAGGATGATTCACTTTGCCTTGGCTGACGTTTTGTTATGTTTGGGCAATTGAATAGGGTTTATAGGATCTACATCCTTTTTATCTAGTCTACAATTTGCACTTCCAAGGTGTAAAGTTAGAAATGCTCTTTAGACAATCACACTCTCTAAGATTGAGACTAGTCATTCTTGTAGATATTGGAAAATGTTGAAACAAATAGATCAGTTAGGAATAACTCAGATCTACAACTTCTCATAGGAGTGGATTGCTTCAATCACTGAAGCAAGGGCATGAGACCGATTGAAATCCTCCTATAGTTTCCTCTCATAGGTCGCAACCCACTCCATACACATATTTGGAAGATTTCAGATTATAAGCTACAATACCATGTTAGTTTTTAGGCCATGGTAAGTAGATTTTGCACTTAAAAGATTTTATCCTATGTTTTGGGGATGTTTGGGGGATGCAGGGATGCCTTGGAAATGTCCCCTAGCTGCCCCTAAATGTTGAAAAAAGAATTCCTACCTGTCCTAAAAACGTTCCCAAAACATGGGAATGATTGAATGTCCTTGGGACGATTGGGAACTTCTCTGGTATCCCTCGTCTATCTTGGGGATGACCATCCTCGTGACAAATCAATCAAATTTTTAAAAAAAGTCCAAATCGAAAAATAATTATGAAATTTTTTTGGTGGGCCTTTTCATGACATAGAGCCTAAAATGAACAAAAAGCTGCCTCCCATCATTTATTTTAATCCATTTTTATATGCTAAAAGTTTTTGTAGCCAAGTTGGAGGAAAATAATTTCATTTTGAGCAAGGTTTGAAGGTGCAATTGGAGAAATCAGCATTATTGAGTAGTGAGGAGTGTGATAGCAAGAGAAGTAGAAGAGCTAAGTGATTCTTCCATTTGTTTTTTAAATTTTTTTCTCTTTCAAAGTATTATGGAAGAAATGTGTGATTTAAAAAAAAAAGTTTTTAGCTTGTAGTTGCATTACGATTTCACAAAACAACATGAGCAACATGAGTGAGAGTATTGATCATGAAATGGAAGAAAGAAATGTGAGAGTTTTAGCCTTAGTTGGGGGATCATCAAGGTGTGGGAGTGTTGTGGCTAAAGGAGAAAAGCCACAAAACCTATTTGAGTGTCTTTTGTTATTTTCAAAACTTAAACAAAGGGGCTTTTAATTCCAAAAAACGTCATCTCCAATTTGTGACAGCCCTAGACAAAGAGAAAATAATTTTTTTTGGGGTAGTATGAAATGGTAATTGATTGATCTTATTCGATATTAAAGGAGAGGAATACTCCTTTAAATAATAGATTACAAGACGATGTTTCTAAGAAGAAACAATCGTGAACTTAAAGCAAAAATAGGAAGTTACTAAAAACTAACTGAAGCAAACTAAGTTAATTGAAAGAAAATTATCGACTAACTAACAACAAAGATGACCATTAAATATTACAATAATACTTTAATACCCTCCCTTAATGGTCATTCAACTAACTAAACCAAGTCTACCCATAATCTGATGGTCTTTTGGCCATGAATGCATAAAAGGTAGACTCCTTCTACCTAGTATGCTCTGTAACATGAGCCTACTACTGAGACCCATCCTGGTTGGACTTCTGATCAGCCAACCACTTCCTACAGTGCTTCTGCATATGACCAATCTTACCACAGTAGTGGCATGTGAAAGACTTCTTAGAGCTATCTTTTGATTTGCCTTGTCCTTTTTGCTGAGTGGACTTGCCTTTGCCATTGTCTTTGGCAGTAAATGCTTGTTCAATACTGGGAGACACTCCCAAACTGTTTCTTCCACCTATCCTGCTGCAAGAGCTTGTTGCACAACTCATCAAACTTTAGGGCAACATTGGTGGAGGTAATGTTGAGAGTTTCGATGAAGTGCTCGTAGGATCGTGGAAAGCTTTTCAGCGTGATCACCACCATATCCTCCCCTTCCATCTTGCGACCAATGGCCTCTAGTTGATTGTGAATGTCTTTGATCTTCATCAGGTGATCCTGCAAAGACATCTTGTCATCCATCATAATGGAAAACAACATATTCTTAAGGAAGAATGCCCTGCCCTTGTTTGAGGTTTCATGAAGATCCTTCAAGTGTTTCCAGATCTTCTTAGCAGTCTTACCAGATAATATTTTTGGTAGCATCTCCTCAGTGATTGATAACTTGAGAAGCATAACCACCTCTTGATTATTGCCATCATACTTGTCCTGGACCTTTCCTGCAGTGGTAGGACGAGCTTTTGTACCCAAAACAAGTGAATCCAGACACCGGTACTCGAAGATGGTGAGCGTTCTCTGCTTCGATGTGTTGTAGTTTTTACCATTGAATCTCTAGCTACTTTCCAACATGATGTTGGTCAAAGATGGCATCCCTCTTGTTTTCTGAAGGCACAGAAACAAGGTAAAAGTCAAATTGCAAAAAATATGATTTTTTAGTCAAACCCGAGGTGATCAGTTGGCATGAATCCCAAGGCAATTAGTTGGCACCACAATTTTGTAAAAAATCGCCAAAAATTCAGAGGCTCAGAGACCCACGATTTTGTCCAAAATTTGAGAAAATGAAGTTCTTTAGCTTCAGCCACAAAGTTTTAAAAAATCTGTCAAAACACAGACTTCACCCAAAAACCCTAGGTGGCAAAAAACACACAAATTTTTCAAAAAAAATCGTCAAAAACAAGGGCACGATTTTTTTCAAGAACTTAGATATTTTGAAAACCCTAGGTCGCGGATTTTGTTTCAAACACTGCAATGAAAGTCACGAATAGTAGACACCCAGAAAACCCTGGAAAATCCATTGCAAAAACCCTCGATAGGCGCGTGGATTCAGCAGTCACAATTTGTCTAGATATGGCAGGTGAAAGACCCTCGAACTCATGTGGAAAGACGCCTGGAAAAAACCTTCAATGTTGTAGGAAAAACCCTTATGATCTTAGAAAAAAAGCATGCAGAACATAGGCTGAGGTCGCGTGATCTTTCAATGCAGAAAGGGCCGCGATTTTAAGCACACAAAAACCTACGATTTCTTTCAAAAACCCTCGCTATTTCTTGACAAAACCAATCCATGATTTTCTTCTCAGAAAACCCTTGATTTTTAGAAAAATGACCCCAAAAAACTTCACGATTTTTATTCAAAAAATTGGAGAAAAACTTTCGAATTTTTTTTCCAAAATTTTCGGGTAAAACAGCCACGAATTTTATTAAAAAATTCACCCAAAAGCCTTCGAAAGCCTTCGATGCTTAGAAAAAAATCCTTGCGATTTTTAATAGTCGAGATAACCTTAGATTTTTATCAAAAAATCGAACAAAAACATGTAATTTTTTTTCCAAACATTTCTTAGGAAAAACATGAATTTTTATTACAAAAATTTGCCAAAAATTAGCCTAAGCTTTGATAGCATGAAATGATAATTGATTGATTTTATTTGATATTAAACAAGGAGAGGAATACTCCTTTAAATAATAGATTACAAGATGATGTTTCTAAAAAGAAATAATCGTGAACTTAAAGTAAAAACAAAAAGTTACTAAAAACTAACTAAAGCAAACTAAGTTAACTAGAAGTAAACTATCGACTAACTAACAACTAAGATGACCATTAAATAGTACAATAATACTTTAATATAGTAGAATGCAGTTGTGTCATTTTTGCAAGACATATTTTAGAGATAGCTAAATTGGGGTATACTCTCACCTTTTGGGTTTTATAGGACATGAGGTTATGGTTTGTCTAGATATAAAAGAGGATGACAAGGTAGAGGTTAATAGATGGCATATGGAGCTGGAAGCAAAGTTAAGGGTGTGCCAATGCGAACAAAATATGCACAATCAACTATATGCCTATGACCTCCATGGTTGCTAGTGGTAGTGGTGATATTTCTGCAAAAGGAAAGAGAAAGATTGGTGCTAGTGAGAAGGTGGGGATAGTTGCAAGCATGTTCAATATGCAAGCACAGGATGTGACAAAGTCTTCCTTTGCCAATTTCTTTTTGGCAATGCCATCCCATTGCATGTAGCACATTCTACTTACTTCAAACAAATGTTCAAAGACGTAGCTTCTATTGGTTCCTCATTCACCCCCCCAAGAACATAAGCTATGCAATTCTCTCCTTGACAAAGAATGTTCTAAGGTGAGTTTGGTGATGGAGGGCATGAGGAAGACTTGGATTACGATAGGCTTCTTTACTTTCATGGACGTGTGGATTGATATTAGACATTGGCCACTCATCAACATCATAGTCACATGTGCAATTGACTGTTATTTTCTTAAAGCTATTGATTGTTCAGGGAAGTGCTAGGAGACAAACTTCCAATTTCATATTTTAAGAGAGGCTATAAAGGAGGTTGGAACCTCAAATGTTGTATAGGTGGTCATTGATTTGGCACACATGTTGCAAATTAGTTGGCATGATGGTGGAGCTTGCTTATAAGCACATCTATTGGATTCCATGTCGTTTTCATGCATTATACAACACATTGAAAGATAGAAAGAAGATATATTTAGTGTAGCAAGTGGTGGCAAAAGTTACAAATATTTTGATGCTCATTTGCAACTACAACACCTCACTTGCTCTCTTTAGGACTTTTTTTAATAAGGAATTCTTCAAATTTGTGGAGACTAGGTATGCCAATTTTTTCATTTTGTTGGAGAGGATGCTTGAAGTGTAGGGGGCTCTACAATGGATGATGGTTAATTTAGAGTGGAGTAGATGGCCTATTGCAAACATTGTTGAAGGAAAAAATATCAAACAAAAGATCCTTGATGATGATTGGTGGTCCATTGTGAGGTAAGAAATTGCTGATTTTGTTAGTTAATTGATTGCTGATTTTATTATTAAATTTATGATTTTGTTGTTTTAATTTTCCAAGTTGTTTTTTTTTTTGAAATTTTTGTTTGTAGATGTCATTAGATATGTTGATATGGACTCTCCTAGTCAAGGAGAGATTTATGAGACATCTGATAGCATGCTTGGGCAGATGAAACAAACAATTTGTAATAGGGATCCTAATTTGGCATATATGGGCAACATATTAAGCCCATTGTGATGCATTAGTGGGACATTATGAACACTTTACTTCATATGGTAGACTTTGCTCTAAATCCCAAATGGTATGCACCAAACCTTGGGAGCTTGCCTCCTTGTGATGATGAAGAGGTGGAAGAAGGGTTAGTGAAGGCCCTTCGAAAGTTTTATTCAAGCAAGGAGTCAACTGTACGTCGAATATAATGGCGTGCCTTTACTAATCTTTGTGGTTTGACATTAGCTCAAATTTATCCTATTGGATGGCGGGCATGGCACAACAAGGATACACTAGAGTTGAGGATGCTCACCATTCCCCTCCTTTAGGAGTTTGCTAGTTCCTTTGTTGTAGAAAGGAATTGTTCCACATACAACTTCATCTACTCTATCAAGAGGGATAGGCTTGCCTCTAGATAAGTAGAGAAGTTGTTGGCCATGCATAGTGCTTTGTAACTTTAGGTTGCCTCCTTGTGATGATGAAGAGGTGGAAGAAGGGTTAGTGAAGGCCCTTCAAAAAATTTATTCATGCAAGGAGTCAATTATACTTCTAACAAAATGGCTTGTCTTTACTAATCTTTGTGGTTTGACATTTAGTAAACTAGAGGCAAAGGTAGATAGAGCTACATTTGCTCAAATTTATCCTATTGGATGGCGGGCATGGCACAACAAGGATACACTAGAGTTGAGGATGCTCACCATTCGCCTCTTTTAAGAGTTTGATAGTTCCTTTGTTGTAGAAAGGAATTGTTCCACATACAACTTCATCCACTCTATCAAGAGAAATAGGCTTGCCTCTAGATGAGTAGAGAAGTTGTTGGCCATGCATAGTGCTTTGTGACTTAGGTTGCCTCCTTGTGATGATGAAGAGGTGGAAGAAGGGTTACTATAGGCCATTTGAAAGATTTATTCAAGCAAGGAGTCAACTATACTTCGGACATAATGGCTTGCCTTTACTAATCTTTATGGTTTGACATTGAGTAAACTAGAGGCAAAGGTAGATAGAGCTACATTAGCTCATTGATCCTATTGGATGGAGGGCATGGCACAACAAGGATACACTAGAGTTGAGGATGCTCACCATTCACCTCCTTTAAGAGTTTGATAGTTCCTTTGTTGTAGAAAGGAATTGTTCCATGTACAACTTCATCCACTCTATCAAGAGGAATAGGCTTGCCTCTAGACGAGTAGAGAAGTTGTTGGCCTTGCATAGTGCTTTGTGACTTTAGGATTGTTAGACTTCAAAAATATCGATAGATTCTAGCTTTATGGTGGGATGTTGATCCCAAAGATGCCACCTAGATTAATGAGAAGGCATAGGGGGGATTGGTTGGATTTCCATTGGACGAGGTGGTCCCTAACAATGGCAGTGACTCAAAGTCAGATTTCGATTTTGATCTAGTGTTAGATATTGATGGAAGGGCAGCATCGTTCTTTCAATGTTTTTGTCATTTTATAGTCAAAACTTGCAGCCTTTGGGCATTTTGTTATATTTTTTAATTTTATCTAATATATTAATATATTGTACGCACATTGACAATGATTTATGAAAGCAATTAAATTTTGACATTTGTTAATTTACTTGATTCTTGTGTGAACTCTCAACTCAAGTCAAATGTCTTGTATTAAGGATCTATAGTATACATGACGAGTGCCTTATCAATGTTATCATATGAATATTTGAAATTCTCTATATTTTTGAAAATTTCCCAACTTTTTATTTAACTGTTCCCTAACATGGTCTCAAAAAACCTGTCCCAGAAACATGTACCCTTCTCCCTGCCATCCTTGTCCCAAAAACTTGATGGAACATAGATTTTCATTTTATCTTAACTGAAAAGAGGTGAAAACAAAAAACTCTAATCAAAACAGCAGATTTGAGTACACTGATCTACAAATGCATACTGCTGAAAATATGAATAGCAAATATTCACTGATCTGATTTGTCAATACTGCATCTATCTTGTATTAGAACTGAAAAGAAATACATTGCATTGGAATGAAATTTTAGAAAGCGACTCTATATGCATCATGATTAAAATTGGATTATGTGCCCTTTAAATAGGCAAGTGCATCATGAACCTAACTTAGAGAAACTTTTTGAGGTATCAAATAAAGCTCCAAGTTAAGCTTACAGCTCATTGGAGTGACATGCAGTTTGATTGAACAATCAACTAGCCTAACTGATCAATCAGCCTAGTCTAAGAGCTAATGACTCCAAATCACTTGAGACTAAGATACATCCACAAATCACTCGAGACTAAGTTACATCCACATATCACTCAAGTCTAAAATAGTTAACTGGGCACTAAAGAAGATTCTCTATATGGCTAGGCCCTATTCTCCTATATAACTATGTCCTCTCTATGTTGATCTGTCTGCTGCGCACAGGTCTGGGTCTGCTGCTATAACTGTTGTGCCATCACTGTGAGTATACTAACTGAGCAACTTGAGGTAAATATCTCAACATAAAAAGGGTTAAATTTGTGAAGCTGACGATTTTCAATGAGGCTGATTGGAAAGAAAGGTGCAGATTGATTGGAGGGATGGTTGTATGATAGACCAATGATGTAATATTTCAAATTTGTCTTCCTGTTCAACAAACTGCATAGTTAGGGAAGAGCTGTGTTTTGGCAATGTCTAATCAATATTTAAGAAGTCATGAATAGAGAAGCTAGACTCAATGATCTTCTTGTTACGTGTACTGTGAAGAGATTTAGAAAGTATTCTTGCTAGACATGAGCATTCCTTCAAGGTGACTGTAGGATCACAGAAAGCAATATGCTAATGTTTGCTACAATACGGAAGCATTCACTCTGAAATAAGCTGATAGAACAGAAATACTTCAGTTTGAGTCTTATGTCTACAATTGGGAATATGAATAATAGAGAATTGAAAACTTTGATTAGAAATAGTAACAATGGAGAATACAAAACTAAATCAGAAAGTAAATTTGAAAGAGATGAAGTCTGGCAGCTGGAAGTCCTGAGAGAAAGGCGAACATAGATGGGAGGAAGCTCAGGAAATGGATAGAATAATGTTTGTTGTGCTGTTCTTCATTTAAATAAGAAAAGAAGATTGACAAATACATAAAGTGAGAAGATAACCAACCAAATAGCGACTAATTTGATTCTGTAAAGGACAATGTTATATTTTTTATACTGTGCATTTTTCTCCTATGTCAATGTACTTTTGTAAGTACTTGACTTACATTTATGATTGTTATATTGAATAGGAGAAAGGCAAACAAAATAGGAGAATAAATCAGATAGGAGAGAGAAATTTTTGTTGAGCCAATCTATTGTTTAAATCAAAAGCAAGCAGCAGATACATTCATAAAACTTCTCTGTATTGAAAGTTCTATTAAATTGAGGGATAATATATTCATGTTTTTATTTGACAATCAAGAAAGGGTTTTAGAATATTTATTACAATGGTTATAGGTTTACATCAAGTACTTACATTTTAGAAGTATTTTAACATGGGAAATAAATGCTTATCACAATGGTCACAGCTTTACACCCAAAAGGTAAACACTTGCATAAAGGCTTAAAGCCAATATAGACCAATATAAAAGCAGGAAAATAAACCATAATGGCCTGGCAAAAAGACGGCCAGGAATAATATTCACTCAGCCCTAGGTAAATAATCTTGAATCATGGGTGAAGGGGAGTCAAAATTAAGAGGGGAAGGCAGGAAAAGATGCGAAACCTCAACTGAGAGAACATCAGCTATCTTCTATTTGCCAGGATTTGCTCTAATATCAGCCAAAAAGGAGACTGGGATACTCCAATGTTAGAAAGAGATAGCAAGAGAATATGCAACACTGTTGCGTTCCCTAAAACAATGATTAAATTGTATAACATTGAAGCTGCTAGCTAGCAGCTTCACCTCATCAATGATGCTCTTCTGTTTCTAGTCCTTAAATTAGTTCCTAAGGCAACCCAAAATGATCACTTGAGAGTCACCTTCAACCTGCAGGAACTTACAATCTAAAGATTTTCACACCTCATCAATGATGCTCTTCTGTTTCTAATCCTTAAAGTGGTTCCTAAGGCAATCCAAAATGATCACTTAAGAGTCACCTTCAACCTGCAGAAGCTTACAATCTAAAGATTTTCATTTTGCCAATTTTTATCCCTTAAAGAAGCGCTAGCACTTTAGCTTCATTGTTTGACTTAACCCCAAGAAAAAAAGGTTCCACCTTCAACAAAGGAACCTGTATGAGAATGGATAACCACCCCTGCACCAGCTGGCCCCTGTTTAGCCTTTGCTGTACTGTCAAAATTGATTTTAAGGAAGCCTCACTGAGGATGCTTCCATTTGCCAACAAAGTCTGTTCTTTTTTTCCCAATTACCCCCATTTATGAGGGAGTATGAAAATACAACCTTGTGCTTTGTAAAATTTAGTAATAAGGGAGGGTGAATTAATCAACCTTCAAAATAAATGTACAATGTGAAAATATACATTTTACTTTATAAAAGTTAGTGATAAGGGAGGGTGTGTTAACTAATGTTTATATGTGCTTTTGTAATACAAGTACCTGGCATACCTTTATGGCCATTATATTAAATATTCTAAGAAGTCTTAGCCTTCAAAATAATTGAAATCTGCGCTAAAGAATCTAGAAAAGAGGAGATTTTAATCATGAAGTATTGTTAGGAAAAGAACTATATTTTTCAAAAGCAAAGGAGATATGCCAAAAAGAACTGAAGAACATACCAAAAAAACTTTGCTGCATGGTCATTGCATTTAGCTATGTACTAGTCTTCTACAAATTACTTGCACAGACCCTTAAAAAAATACTCTGCTTTAGGTCAGTGGTCTGTGTGGACATGTCTTTTGGGTCTGCTAGATCTCCCCAATGCCCCCTAGATGTCCCAGGGACTTGGGGACGTGCCCCCTTCCAGGAATGTACAGCCTTCTCCTATAGGCGCATAAAAATAAAAGATGTCTTTTTAAGGAAAATAAAGCTGAATATCCCAAAAAAGGTAAAAGGGGCAGACTTATCATTGCAAATTCAGCATGTTGTATTTACTTTTTAAAATTTCATCTGCTTTTAGTTTGTTTAAGTTATTTTAAGATCCGTCCCTGCTGTCTCCAAAATTTTAGAATATTTTTGCCATCCCCAAAACCATGTCTGTGTATCTCCACATCCTGGAAGCTTGGAGAAACACTGCTTTTTATGCATATTTACTTTACCTGAGAAAAATTGACACGAGACTGTCAAGAAAGTAGGCTTGAAATTCTCTGAGAAATAAGTTTAATATTCTCCAATATCTTTTCATATTTAAAAATGGCACAGAAGTGTTCCATTGGAAAGAAAATCCTTAAAAAGATGACCTGGCTTCTCTTACAAAGGTTCTATTTGAATTTGCTCTAGTTGCAGTTTACATAGTTTTTTTTTGTGTCTTGATACTGTTGACAGGAATCTATATTTTTAAAGGGTGACTTAAGAGTATTGCTAAGAAAAGAGCCCTAAGATTTTAAAAATCCTCAATAATTTAATTTAAAGTTTGCTCAAGGAGTCGGATTTTAGCACAAACTTAATAGACATTTGTACAAAATAGATAATGGAAAAAATCTTGAACTGTGCACAGAAAAAACCTAGAATATGTGGGAGGGGAATATTTGAGCACAAAACAAGGCCAGCAAGGCAGAACACATAAACTGATTGCTTTCAGTGAATCTAAAAAATGGACATGAACGTTAGTGTGAGATCTAAACACTCTAATTACTGTGGAAGGCTTTGTATTTTGATGCAACTATTGTATTCTCATCCGAGATATCGCAAGGCTGCTAAACTTAGCCAGTAACAATACATTGGGTAGGAATGTGCACCTTGTCGTAGATCTCCAAATAATCTTTTCTTGCATGGTGTGTTTTGGTACTTGACACACTTGCTGATAAACAAATTAGAGCATAGGTCCGTATTTATGAGATCATAACTGATGGTACTAATGAAATAGAGAAAGGATTGGGCTTACCCCATGTTTAATTTTGCTAGATTATCAGCATGTGATCCTAAACATCATATAATTGATAATATCAATGCATTCATGTATGCTGAAGGTAAATATGTAGAGCAAATCTGTTATTTCATTAACTTGCGTGGTCTAGTCATATTAAATTTTGGTCTGGGAGAATTTACATTTTAGGTTTGAACATACCATTGCGCCTCACAAAATTGCATGAAGATAGGTACCATAACTGAGTTGAATATTACATTGTCAGTTAATTGAAGCCTCAATCCCGCTTTCTTTTTATTTTTTGCTTCTGGACATTGCCCTTTTCAAGATGTAGCAGACAAAAATTTGCTTTGGAGAGCCTTGAGTTATTCAATTTTGAAGTGGTTTTTGTAACTTACACTGCATCGTCTTGCTCTGTTTATTTTCAATAAACTGTCTTACTAGGATTTCTGTGGTGCAGGTTGGCAAATTTAAAGACCCACGGGATGCCTGTGCTGCAATTGTTGCTGAATCATACCGGTTATGGTTGCAGTATGAAACCCGTACTGATGACATTACGATTATTGTTGTACGGATTAATGGGTTGCAAGATGTAGGATAAATCGTTCACTTTGATTTATCAGCTTATTTTTGTAAATAAATTATAGTTTTGTCAAACCCTAAAGTTTGAGACTTAATTTCTTTTTCAATAAAATGCTTTTTTGTTATCAGTCAGGTACAAGAAGTAGTCCAGTGTTAGTCACAAGCTCAAAGCTAGTCCATCAACTTTCGGCAGTAGAACAAGGTGATGAATCCCCCCTATCTATTGGGGACAGTGTTAGAACCTCTCGACCAGCTCGACATGATTTATCACGAGCACGACTCAGGACCATTGAATCATCTTTGGAGCATCCTGTTTGGGTTCCTCCAATGCTACCATATAAAAAGACCCAGGAGGAAATAGTAAATGATCTTTCCTAGTTTCTATTTGAATTATAAACAGATGCTTCTATGTGATACTTTATGGGTTTGTTTTCCCATCTCTCAACTCTATGATGTTTTCACTTACATTGTGATGAATGCTTTCTTTCTTTTTCCTTCTGCTTGAGGCATTTAAGTTTCTTTTTATCTTATTTAAATTGATTTATCAGGATCACATTGACCGGGCATTGCAAGGAAATTTTCTATTCAACAAATTAAGCAAGGAACAACGTCAAATGTTGTATGAATGTATGGAAAAGGTTCAAGTTAATGCGGGAGATATTGTTATCCGACAGGTCCATTCTTTTTCATGGTTTTTGCCTTTTTATTCTAACTGCAATGCCAGATTTCATTGTTTGTGTCTTTGCACACATGCACATTGCACATTCCACATTGTATATGACAAAATTTGATGATGATGATGATGGTGGCTTCCCATGATGGTGGCTTCCCTTTACTTATCTGTAAGAGTGAACTATCACCATTTTTAATGTTTACACTTTGTACGTGTCAATATAAAAATTTGATAGCATTCCACATCAAGTGAACATAAAATTACTTTAAGGGTGTTTTGGGGTACCAGTATGCGATACCCTTGTACTATAGTGCAAATATAGCATTTTTGTTCAATCTGATTGTGAAATAAGCACATAATTAAATGACTATTTGAAGTTGGGCTCTTGGATAGTTTAAGATAGACTAATACATGCCATTGCCAAGATACTGACATGTTGATTTGTCAGTCATATTTCCAAAAATTGGTCTTTTTTGGCAGTGCAAGATTATTTGAACATTAAATCTGATTCAGTAGGTCACTATAATGGTTCTATAATTTCTGTGACTTTTCCATTGTATCTGAATGTCTTTTGAAGATCTATTAAGCTAATTTTAGTTTACTCTATTGATGTTAATATAATTTCATAGTTTCCTTCCTATCATGTAAAAGGGATATAGTGTTCATTAAAAATTTCCTAGTATTGCTCCTTTAATTATCATATTCCTGGAATGTTCAGATTATTAATGATCAATGTTGTATTATGATAGGAATCTTCATTTTTTTTGACATTTTCTGTGTTAATGATCCATAATTGAGTGACTCCTGCAAATAATGTGTTTTATATTGTGGCCTCCTTTAGTGTATCAATGTTCTAAAAGACTAAAACCAACAGTTGTATCAGAGCTCAGCATCGTTTACCTTATAACTTGAGGATTGCTACATGAATTATGTTGGTGCTCCAAACTGCACCCTATGATTCTAAAGAGTAACCTAAGAACTGACTTTCAGGGAGATGTTGGATCAGACACTCAGGTGAAACTATTCCTCGTGCTAACTCACTAAGGTTTTTGGATTGGAATCTCGAAAGGAGGTCACACAGTCTGTTCACAGATTTATCGTAAGTAACTTACCCAAAGATATACCCTGTTATTACTTCCAAATACTGGTGGGATCCTTAGGAAAATATAATCAACTAATGTGCAAGATTATTAATGGTTTTAAGAGATTTAACATGATCAATGCCTGTATAACCAGTATCCAGTATCTAATCCGATGTGACAGAGTCCAAGAATCTGGAAAATAAACAAGAGCCAATAACAAATTTTCTGTTAGTGAACAAGAATTTGTATAAAGTTCCAATCAGATTTGCTGAAAACATAAAATATTTTGCAGAAAAACTTCAATAAGCCATACAATTGTCCAAAGTACCCTTTATGATTTTCCTGGAAAGGATTTTATACTGAGTTCCTGTGCATTTCTTCACAGGGAGCCTGCATGCAGTACTAGAAACTAACCAAAGTTAATCAAGAAATCAGCAAGTGTAATCCCAGAAGGATATAGGAGATGCATCCAGAAGTACAATGCTATCTATACAGATTTAGAAAATGCTGAGAGGTTGCCCGTTGATTTTCTTCACAAAATTTACAGACAACACTTCAAAATACACCTTTGACCAGAACACATCTATTAACACCATACACTATACTTGCAGCCAACGCTCATAATTTTGGCAGACCCCTTAACAGAAATGTGAACAAATATTTCTAGCTGGAGAAACTAAGGATGCACAATCTGGATAGTCAACACCTGTTTCCTGCTCAATGATTATGCAAGCTCCAAAGTCAGATCGAATTGGATTCAACCAGGATTATTGATAAAACATCACACATTCCATGAGAAATCACCAAACATTTCCAAGTTTGTTTACTGCAGCCACCAAAACGAGAATTAACTAGATTTTGCCTTATTGATTTCCCTAGTTATGAACTCAAATTGTGTGTGGATATAATTCCTGGTGATCAATTTGTATGACTATTTGATTGGAGAGAATCATTGGTGGCCTGCCAGATAAGCTGCTTCATCAAATTTTGGGTGTTTAGGATGGTGACATGTTATCTTGGGTAGTTGTAATCAGAGAAAGCATTTATACTAGGAGGAAAAACCAAGACAAGGAAAAAATCATTGTCAGATTCAACAAAGGGCTTTAGAATTCTCTGCATTCAATTTTTGGAGTTCTCATAACATCTTGGATCTACCAATTGACGACACAACCATCTTACCCATAAAACTTCCCTTGACATCACTTATTACAACTACAGTTAGTTGCAAATTGTATCCAGAGGCTGGAATGCAAGAAGAATTCTCATGCAGGTACGCTCAAGGCTATTTTATTACTGGTTTTAATTCCCAAGAGTCATCAATGACAAATCAATGGCTCACCAGCATATGCATGGGGGCAAAACATACTTTATTGGATTTTCATTATTTTGAGGAGTTGGTGGGTGCAAATTGGCCACTTGGAGATACCTGATGCAAGTTGTCCAGGAATCTACAACCATCATCTCCTCTGAAATCACCACGACTTCACAAAGCATCTCAGTTATAGCACGGTAAAATTTGGATTGGAAGTCTGACTCAATTGGTTTAGGCAAAAGGCTTGTGTCCCCATTCCCTCGTAGCTAAAATCTTCTTCTTTAATGCAAATCTGGTGCGAACCAATTTTGGATCCGAAATCCCTTGGCAAACCAGATTTGAAAATTTGTCTGGTCTGCTTTTTTTCACCCTTGGACACTATGAACCAACCAAGAGTTGCAAAGTCATAACAAGGAATCAGGGTGTACAAAGATTAACTTGCCAACTGGAAAAACACCTTGCTGTAATGGCTTTGTTATGCTTTACCATTAGACCACTTCATATTTGTGGATGCTAACTTTTGAAAAAATGGAAAAAAACTTAAAAACGTTGGTTGAGAAGGGCTTAGAGCAACCAAAAACAAAAAATTGCCATCAACATGGTGAGAGCTTCCCTTGAATGCGAGCTTAATTAAATTGGGTTGCAACCTTTTTTGGGTTTGGGATCTTGTCAAACATGTTGGGCACTCTAAATTGGTTTCTACCTCCAACGATTGTTGGAATGCGAGATGATACCACATGGCGCAGCAAACTTGCACCACCCTTTGGGTTTATTCATGTCAAAGAAAGTTTCCAAAGCTTTGCCCATTTTGTACATAGATCTGATTTAATTGGATATCATAAATTTTTTAGCCCTTATCTCTCTCGTAGCACAAAGATTTTCATTCGTGCAAAATTTTGGCACAAGCTTCATTTGGGTACAATATTGTAAAAAATTGGGCACAACTAAATTTTAGGTTTCGAATTCCCTTTGGACTCCTTCCAACACTTTTTTGACTTGTCCATCCTTTGATAGTCACCATGTGTGAGGCTGCGACATGTCAGAGGTCCACATTACCTCTATGAATTTTGAGTTAGCTTGGGTCCACCCGTCAATTGACTGGATCATAATCCAAATAAAGAGAACCATATCTAAATTATGAAATATGAATATCAACTTGGTTTAAATGTGACCTCAAAAGTATTTCAAGGCAAAAAGGCACTAGAGGGGTGTAAACTCAATTTGGATTTGAAGGAACCTTGAAACTCAGTTAAAACTATTTTGGATCTGCCTCTTTTATAAAAGGTCTTTGAAACCTATGGTGAGAGCCACATTGAATGTGATCCTTAAATTAACTTGACATTAATGACTCGTTGGGCCCAAAATCTTGCAGAGCAACAAAACTATAAAATATCAGGTACCTTGGTGTGTAACAACAAATGATGCAAACAACCAACCCATGCAAACTCAGAGCTCTGTAGAATGCAACACTTGTCAATACTTAGATTTATAGTTTGCAATCTTGGCAAGTTATTCTCCCCCAAAGTAAACAATGGTGAGTTTTTGTGAGTTTAACCCCGAGAGAATTTTCATACTAGTTTTTTGTCTAAAATTGGCAAGTATTCGCCAATTACTTGGTGAGTTCAAGCCTGTGACCCGTGGCATGTGTAAAAAATGTGGATCGAACACTACAAAAACACTATTTTTTTTTGGCTTTGTAAGCATTGTGTTTTTCCCTTTTTTTTTTTCTAGATCCCCATGAGGGTGCTATCCCTCGACTCCTTTGGGGATGTTGCGTCTAGACCTTGCCAAACTCATTTGATACTATTATAGCTATATATTGCATAAAATTTATGTTTTTTTAATGTTGCTAATCGTTTACAAATATTCTGCTCATACAAGCATTGACATGAGACCAAGACAAGCTCTTGTGAGGACAACCATGAGTCCAATATCAACTCCTTTTGAGCAACCACACTAGAAACCACCTGTGGAAGACCAAGAGTCACATTTTAGAAATCCACTTATTTAGAAACCACCACATTAGAAGCCAACTATGGAAGACCGAGTGTCACAACTTAGAATTCCATATTAGATGTCCCATTAGGATTTGATCTTGGGTCTCCACATTGAGAACTCAATGCTTTAACCAATTAAGCTCAACCCCTTGGACAATTTTTTTTTTTTTCCAAAAATTAAGTGTTCTTTAAGTTGCCAAGTTTTTCTTGAGTTAGAAATTTTTGGTCTATTGAGTCTAAGTTTGTGAACTATTTTTAGATTAACCCTAAGGAAATATGCCTCATAAACAATTAATCCATTGGATGAATGCATGGGCTTGGAACTTAGATACAAACCAAATCAAAGCTAGATATAAAAGCATTTTTGAGTCCATATCTTGCTTGCACTAGAAATGAGCCAAAATGAGGAAACTTTATTAAAATTCCAATCATAGTAACTAATTTTCTAATGCTTAAATAAACATTAAATTCAAACAGTGGAAATGAACACAAGTACACAACAAATTACACCTTGAAATTTGCTTTGCATTCCTTCAAAATCTTACAAGGAAACCTCCACAACTGTCAACTACAACTACACATAATTATAACATTGTATTGAGTTATTGAGCTTCTCTCTTGCATCTATCTTTATACTATTAAGCTAAAATATCTAATTTTCAAAAATAGAAATCTTATCTCACATAGGAGATGACTTGGAAGATAAGTCTAAATCATTAGTGATTATCTACACTTTATTAGGTTTATTTAACTAAATAAAAGACTTTCACTTTAATCACTAAAGTGAATTACAAAATAGAAATAACTTGAACTACTTGCATGGTCACACTGAACTTGTTTAGAAGATCCGAATTGAGCTAAAAAAGTCAACAAATTTTGTGTGAGACCATCCTAGATTTGATGTAATTTCAACTCGGTTTGGATAAGATTTGGTTTGGTGTGAAAATCACTTGGATGTAACAATTTATCTATTTTGATATATCCCATGTTTTTGACGATTGGGTGACTTTGCAACATGATGATCCTTTGTATGAGTCCGAACCTGTGACTCATGGCATATGTAAAAATTATGGGTCAAACACTCCAAAAGCACACTTTTTTTGGCTTTATAAGCATTGCTTTTTGTCTTTTATAAAATTATGAAAATGGTGTGTTGGCCCTAGACCCCAACAAGGAGTGCTGCCCCTCGACACCGTTGTGTGGTGTGAAGAGCACACTGTTATACTGAGAGGGGGGGGGGAGTGAATCAGTATAACACAACTTTTGCCAATTTAAAACTTTATCAGTTATAATAACATTATTTACTCAACATCAATAATCATGTACATGAGAAGAACACAATAACACTGATATTTACGTGGAAACCCTTGCGGGAAAAAACCACTGTACAAATAATGTACTTTATATATTTATGTGAATTACAATGATTGTAGGCACCAATCTCTAACTGGTTTTGTAGGCACCAACCTATAGGAAGCACCAACTCCCTCAATTTGTAGGCACCAACCTACTGGAGGCACCAACCCCAACTTGCCAAGCACCAACTTAGCAAACGATAATAACTTCAAGAACAATGTTCCACCTTCAATGTTGCTTCTTCAATGGATGATGGACAATTCTGCTTAAATATCTCCTCAAAATCTGCTTATAATCCTGATTTGTATCTGCTTCAATATGCTCCAAAGTCTTCTTTAATCTTGCATGAAACCTCCTTTACAAATCTTCATTATGCTATATTCATATATCTGCTGTGAGATAGCTGCTCTTCTAGGACTGATTATTCATGTTTTCACTTGCACATCTCATATGTTTGTCTATCTTCATGAACTGCTGTGTATATATGATGAACACACTTTACTCCACACAAATATCTTTATTATAAATCAAATTTGCTCTTCATACTTCTGCTATCCCTCTTATTTATGCTCAAAAAATATTCACTACACCACATTCTCATTCACTCACACTCTTTTATTACATCATCATTCTCACACTTTGCAAATCTGATTTTGAATTCACATAAGTATGTTGATCAAGCTTTGCAACTTTTGGTGAAAGAACATATCATTTAAAATCTGTTCTTGCACCCTTTAGAAAAACTGATTTGGTTTGTATCTTTTCAAATCATAAATCGTACCCATTCATAATAGTCTGAATTTACATAAACAAACTGTACCATTTCATTTTTAAATCATGCCATTAAAATGTTATTCCATCCCTCTTGAATGAGGTGCTTCATTAAACAAATCGTGCCTCTTTTATGAAGTATCGCTTCTCTTCATAACTTCCGTTTTGTTAAATCTGATTGTTTTAAAAATAAATCGCACCTTTTCTTATCATGATTACTTTTTAATAAATCTGCTTTAAAACAAATCGTTGCCTTTTCTTTGCATATAAGACAAATCTTGTCTTTTATGGATTTGTCTTATTCAATATTTGTCATATATGCTCTTTAAACAAATCGCCACCTTTGCAAAGACATTAGCTCTTGAATCATTGCTCCTCCAAATTTAATCACTGCTTTCTAAATTCGTCTTTATTCATTTTTGTCTTTATTCAAAATTTCGTCTTATTTGCCCCTTTTGTTTTATGTGGCTCCACAAACATTTTATCTGTTATTCAATTATTTATGACTGCTGCTTCTTAGACTTTGATCATTGCTGTGCGTACCTTTGTTCTGAGACAGATTCAACTCAAAACAGAGTTCTATGTGATAGATGTGTATTGAAGATGTCTGTTTGTAACTTTCATAAATAATCTGATTTTGTAGTCAATGACAATATCCAACAATCTCCTTATTCTTCCTTTGTCATTAATGATAGCAAACTTCTTCTTTGTACCTTTGACATCAATGACAATATTTCCAACAAGGTGTTGTCTCTAGACCCTACCAAACTCATTTGATACATTTTGCAATTGTATTTTGCACAAAATTTCTGTTTTTTCAAAAACTTAAGTGTTTATCTGCAACCACCACACATCACATGCACTCTTCAGGACGTTCTCTAAGAAGGAGCTCTTGAAACCTACTGATATGAGATATGCTTCCTATTTCATTCTCTTGGAGAGAATGATTGAGTTGCAAGAGGCACTGCAACTCATGGTTATGATAGTAGAATGGAATAGGTGGGCCAAGTCTAAGATAGAGCAGGGGAGGAGGGTGAAGGATACAGTAAAGAGTGATGTGTTCTAGAGTGATGCAAAATATATTGTCTCCATCATTACTCCAGTTTTGTAGGTCATCAGGTATGGGGATGTGGATGCATCTAACCTTGGAGAGGTGTATGAGTGCATTGATTCTATGCTTGATCAGATGAGGGCTGTTGTGCGAGAGAAGGACCCCACATTAGCATTCTACCACGAGCACATTCAGTCAATCCTTGACAAGAGATGGGAGAAGCTCCACACTCCTTTGCACATGGCAGCCTATGCACTGAATCCTAAGTGGTACAAGACTAGGCCTGGTAGAGTGACATCGATAGAGGATGTGGTGGTGAAGGCAGGGTTCTTCAGGTGCATTGAGAGGATGTATGATCCTGTAGATGCCAACGTGATTCGCACTGAGTGAACCAAATTTGCCACTCTTAGGGGTTATTTAGATGCGGCCAAGATGGATATGGCAACTATAGTGCAGGAGGACCCAATTTTGTGGTGGACTTGCCATGGATCGAGATCTTTGACTACCACTCTAGCCATCTGATTGTTATCTCAGGTTTCTAGTTCTTCAGTTGCTGAGAGGAACTGGTCTAAATAAAGGTTCATCCACTCTCTTAAGAGGAACAGACTTACCTCTAGGAGAGTAGAGAAGCTTGTGGCTGTACATAGTGCTTTGCGTCTCATTGACCGCAAAACACTTGTGTACAAAGAGAGTCCAGCAACACGATGGGATGTAGAGCCAAAGGAGCCAACACAGATTGATGAGGATGTTTCAACTTCAGATGCAGGGCTGGTTGGTGTTAGTTTGGTAGAGCTTGACCACGAGGATTCCAGTAGTTCGAGTGATGAGGAGTTTGAGGAAGATTAGAGGCCTCCCTTCACTACATTTTTGCATTTTGTACTTATTTTGATATCAATGTATCATGCTACTCATTGTAATCATCTTTATGATATGATATTATGATGTCATATTTTTGATATAATAGAAATCTCAAATTCAACAATTTCATTTGTCAAATTTTATTTACTTCTAGTCTTTTAGTAATAGTATTCAAGTATTTAAAATGTTAGTATTTGCAATTTTTCTATTTTACTAATTTGCCAAAGTTTAATTTGAAATGTAATTCTTAAACATCTTTTTATAACTAGTTTTTCAAGTACTATATGTATATCAACGCCACCCCCTTTTGTCCCCGAACTTAGACCCTTTGTCCCCCCGTCCCCGACAGGAAACTATGTGGAACACTATTTTTTTTTTGGTTTGTTGAGTTCAAGTTTGTGAACTATGCTTAGACTAACCTTGGAGAAATACGTGTCTCATAAAAAATTAATCCATTGGATGAATGCATCACCTTGGAAGTTGGATGCAAACCAAATCAAAGCTAGATATTAAAGCACTTTTGGGTCCATATCTTGCTTGCTGTAGAAATGAGCCAAACTAAGGAAGGCTTGGTGCAAGACCATCCTAGATTTGATGGAATTTCAACTAGGTTTGAATATGATTTGAATTGGCACACTTGTTGGGCCAAACAAGGGCTAAATGTTGCCAACTTTGGTGTGAAAATTACTTGGATGCAATAGTTTATTTATTTTGATATATCCTAGCCTTGCATTTGGCAACTGGGTGATTATGCAACATGAGAACCCTTTGAATGATGCCACCCGGTGATTGTAGCAAACCTTAGGCAAGTGAAGTTATATCAGCTAGCAAAAACCATTCCTCTAAGAGAGAGAACATTGCCATGAGGGCATACACTTGATAAACAAAGATTAATTTTGAGAGAAAACACAAAAGAGACTTGTGCAAGAGGATGCAACCAATTTTAAACTTTAAATTTGGATGAAAAGAAAGAGATAAAGGCGATTGAGCGGCCAATACTCAATCTTAAATTTTGAAAACCATGACTAAAATTTGGGAGAGCAAAACAATATTTATGTAAGAAAATACAATTTCATTACATTAAAAATAGATGGAACCCACATAAAAGAGGATAACTAAGAAGCCAAACGTAGGGGTGGAATTTGAGCCAACTTTAGCTTTGATTGGGGGTACATGTGCCTTGTGGACATAGCTTGATTCTCATCTATCTCTAATAAGCAGGAAAAATTGAAGGGAAAAAAGTAGGGGATCACAAATATATACAAAAGAACAAGACGGACTAGAACAAACTATACATGGCTAAAAATTTGAACACTCCACTACAAGCAAACAAAGAAATCCTAGTGGCACAATAAAGATATAAACATAAAAGAGTGGTATACATTAGCAAAAGACAATTGGCTTAGGAAAAATAAGGTTTTACATGTTGCCTATGAATAGGTAACTTCAAAAAAATTTGAAACAAACATGTGTAGTTCAAAGATATTTGTCCAAAACTTGAAGCAAAACTCCAAGAACATTCCATTTAGGGTAGTGATAATGATTTAAATTTGCTGAAGCCAACTATGACTTGACCATGAAGGCAAGCACCATAAATACCATCCATGGGATTTGTGATGAACCCCTAGAAATGGGTCAAATCCTTATTACAAAGAATGAAGTTGTTCCTCATTGGATATGTGACCTCCAATGGTATACTGAAGTTGGTCCTCTTTCAACACATCACCTCCAATGTATCTATGGAGCTTGTCTACTTTTGGTTAATGATGTGTAAACTCCTTGTGTAAACCAACTCTAGCATGCTCACAAGGTCTTTAGCCTCATCAAATCCTTTTCCATCATTGATTCCCAAGACCTGAAATTATGCTCATTGAACATAAATACTCCCTGAATCAGCTTCACACTTTTACTTATTTAGGGACACGTTAGAGGTCTACAAAAAAAATTAAAATAATAGCGCTACCATGTAGATCGTTGGAATATCTTTCCAACTATTTTAGAAACAAGTATCAAGAGTGCCTAAATTATGAGCTTTAGAAGATGTGTATTAAAACTGCCCTATTGTCTGTTTCAAGCCCTATATGGTAAAATCTCAAAAATGCAGAAAAGTGACCCCTGACAATTCTCTTGAGGGGAATCCAAATGTGTGATCAAATCTAGAAAATGGGCCTATCCTAATTGAGAAGTTTGAATGAACTCAAGATCTATAACAAGAGAACATTTTTTGTGTCACAACACTGAATTTCATCTCCTCTAGAAAGGTTACGCTCACAAAATACCAAAATATGACAAATTACCTTTTGGTGTTGCTGCCATGCTTTCTACACCAACTGATTGTAAAGGACTGAAACCTGAAGGTTTTTAAATTTAGGCTTTTGTACCATTAGAAAATTAAGTAGAAGAAAACCCATCACACCAACATGACAATGTGCATAAGATCAGCAGGATATGGTTGGAACCGTGGATGTCCCTTTGGTAACCCATAACACAATATACTCAATATATAACTAGAAAAAATGAATGATATGACAACTCATTGTGTCAGTAGGGCAGAGCCTTCTATTTATAGACTTCTTCCTAATGATGTGTAGACTTACCATGCTGATGTCAATCTTAAGGTAGACTGCAAATATTGGTATAGTCCTGATAAGATGAGTTTTAGAACTTTAAACAAAAGTGAGTTTTGTAGTTCAATGTGCAATATTAGGATTGAATGTCTATGGAGGTAGTAATCTACTCTTTTAACATTCTGAAAATGAGATAAATTGAAAAAGATGTGTCAAACTTGCTTGTCTATCATAAAAATACACTAAAAATTTCTCTTGCTGAAAGTGGACAGCTAATTTCTTTCCTTTCAAGTTTTTATAAGCTTGAAAATTGATTCTTTTTATGGGAAATATTCTTGCAGGGTGGAGAAGATGATCATTTCTATATTGTTCAAAAGGGAGATTTTGATGTCTTTGTTACCAAGGTAAACATTCTTGTCACCAAGTGATATATATTTCATTAGTTTTGGTGTGTAAAAATGTCTTAGTTTTTTTGCAAACATTTTTTTAGAAGGAATAAAAAAGTTATTTTTAAAGTGTGATTTCCTTCCTTTTCACCTTATCTTAAATTTGTCTCTGTTTTTGTTTTGATGCACAAGTGAAAAATCAATAAAGAGCAGAGTATATTCCTTAGGGTGATAAAAGATCTAAAAAGTCGGAAACAAAGAGCTGTGATGGTCCAAAACAGTTTGTGGTTATCCTAATGCATCATGATAATAATAGCAATGTTTTGAGATCATGTGACATGGACAAATCTGGAACAAAGATTTACAGGAAACACAAAATCACAATGTCATTTGAAAGTTTTAGGCTATCTGATTTCTTTGATGTTGAACTATAAACAAAAAATCTTGAAGAGGGGCAAACTTGACAAATCTTAAATTTTCAGATAAGTAAGATTACTGCATATTTTGGGTTGTCTATGTGGCCTATGTTGGTAATCCAGATACAAATGTAGTAAAAAGTTTCGATCCTTAGTGCTACAAATTTATTAACATGATAGAATACATGTGGAAATAGAAATAACATAGCAGAAATTAAAAACATGCAATACCACAAAACATTGATATATGTGGGGAAAACCCTTTCAGGTAAAAACCCCACCACCAAAGAGAGTACAAGCTTGTGCTAATTTTAAATGTAGAGTATGTCAACACAACTTCCCTCTTCAGTCAAGTAGCATTCCTATAGCAACATAACTTGTAAACGAACCATACGGACTATTATCCTATGGCACCAATATATAGGCAAATGTAATACAAGAAACTATAAATGGTTTTCAATACAAGAGACTTAAACCATTAGCCAAGTAGTCTACTCGCAAAAGATATCTCATGATATGTATTGGGGAGTTAGAGGCAACTTTTAAGACGTTTCAAGACTTTTCTCATGAACTTGGTTGCCCAACTTCACTAAAGGACAAAAGCAACCCACTGGAAGACAAAATAACTACAGACAACCAATTTCTTACACATCATCGTAGATGTTTTCTTACACCTCTTACAATGTCAGTTGCTTCTTACACCTTTTACAACACCATAAATAGTCAAATAATCTCTTCCACTTCATGCCGAGCATCCAACGACCTTCCAATTATGCCCACTTATACACATATTCCAAGTCATCTGGAAAATAATAATTAATTATAAATACCTTCCAACCTAATGGATGCCCAAGTTGGTCCTCTCCATGATCTTTGGAGATGTACACATAATGAATTGACTATCAAATAAATAAATTACAATAGTCTAAAATGATTGCAAGGTGAATATCACCCATAGTCCCAACAGCTTTTCTAGGAGATGAAAGGAAATTTAAAGTCTAGTGTTATATTTTCTAATATTAATGATGAATAGAAATATATTTTTTGTGAAGAAGGATGACAAACTTGATAAATCTTCAAAAATTTAGATAAATCAGACTACCACACATAGTGGGTTGCTGTCTATGTGGCCTGAACTAGAACATGAAAGGACGTAAAAAGTCTAGATCTTTGATTTCTAATAGAACTCGATAAATCTTCAAATCTTTAGATAAATCAGATTACCACACATGTTGCTGTCTATGTGGCCTGAAGTAGAACATGAGAGGACATTAAAAGTCTAGATCTTTGATCTCTAATATAAAAATGATTAAATATTTTCATGTGGTAATCTTATTACCCTTGGTCTTAACAGCCAGCACTGGGACTTGAAAATAAATTAAAAATTTAAAAGTATAGTGTTTTGATTTCTAACATAAAATGATAAATACGAATATATTCTTTGTGAAGAAGGAGGTCAAACAGTAAACTTGATAAATCTTCAAATCTTTAAATAAATATGTTTACCACATATGGTGGGTTGCTGTCTATGTAGCCTGAACTAGAATGCAAAAGGAAATTAAAAGTCTAGAGCTTTGATTTCCAATATAAAAATGTTTAACAAAAATATTTTCATCTGAGCAAGGGGCATTGAAAGGATGATAATCTAGAGGGTGAAAAGGAAGATTACTTAACTTGATTTCATTCCAAAATAGCATGATTTCTTACTGGTATTTAGAGAAGCAAAAATATGCACAGGTTGTGATTCCAGATATACACCTTTCATAAATTTCAGAAAGCTATGGACCTTAATTCTTTACACGAACTTTCAAAATAAATTTCAGAAAGTTTAAGAATTTTAATGTCAAGCTTTTTAGATATCTTGTTATAAGGTAGCCAGGTAGAAACATTTACTAGCAACATAATAAAACTTAAAGAAGTAGAAATTCTAAAGCATAATTTGAGCTTTGCATATATAGCTCAAAAGGAATAAAAGCATTGACATATTTTGTCAAGCAGCCCACTAACTGTTGCAGGCCTACAAGATTATGTTTTCTTGAGCTTGGTATAAATTTTTGGGTATTGATTTGTCATGTGCAGAATTAGATGTTTATTTAGTTTTAAACATTTCAAATAAAAAACTTGGTAATATTCATCAAAACAGAGCATGGCTTATCGGTATGTGAAGTCTTTAGGTTTCCCAGCACATTTTCAATTTAATCTTAATTCCTCGGATATCTATTACAACTTAAAGTGTGTTAGCTGTTAATTTTGTCTCTAGGCGACTAGAAAATAAGAATTTAGTCATTTTATGCTAACTGTTTTGCCATGAAATATCTTTGCATTGTCATTTTCATACATGTGAAAACTGTTTTGGATTTTTTGTTTTCTTAAAGTTACATTTAAAACTGTTTTGCAACTTGAAGAATACAATGCGTGAATGTCAGGAAGACAGTACTGAGAAGGAACTAGGCAGAGTTGTGCATCGCTACAGTGCTAGTAACTTTTCATGCTTTGGGGAGTTGGCACTTATGTAAGATTTTATTAAATTCTTCCCTATTCTCTGTATAGAGTTCTTTGTTTTGTAAAGCTTTCCTGTTTCCTTGCTGTCTTCTAATTGAAGGCTTCATTAAATGTCTTTGGAACAGGTACAATAAACCACGGCAAGCTTCAGTTCTGGCTGTAACAGATGGTTCTCTCTGGGCTTTGAAAAGAGAGGATTTTCGTGGAGTTATGTTAACAGAGTTCACTAGTCCTTCAGTTCTAACCATCCTAAGGTCTGTTAATGTACTGGCAAACTTAACTCCCTTACAGCTGAACCGCTTAGCAGCTTCATTATCAGAAATATCATTTATTGATGGAGAAAGAATAGTTGGCGAGGTGAGTGGTAGATGCATTGCCTCAATTGCATTTTGGTAATGATTAACCTTGTAGGTTTTATGGTATTGTGGTTTGTTTCTCATCTGTATAGGCTAGGCTTTAGTATGTGTGTTTGACAGTTCGGTCAAACCATAAAGGGGATTTACATGATTTTGTTATTGTTCTTTGGGTTGGGTTCTCATTTGTATGTGTTATTGCTTCAGAGTATAAACTCTCTGTTTGAACACTATGAATTTAATACACGTCCTGGGAACTGCTTGATGGATGTCTTAAATTTGAACTTACATGTAAACATTATATTTTTCACAAATCCATCTCTACTGATCTTTCATTATTAATTGTAGGCTTAGATTGAATGTAATGTTTTTTGATTGTTGAAGATTATGCAGTTAGAAGGCATGTGTTTTCGTGCCTTACAGCAATCTTAATGTACACAACTGAAGGCTGTGGTTCTGTGAACCACAAAAAATTGACAAAACAAGTCAACTCTAGTTGGCTTGCTTGTACTCACCCCATATTTGAGTTGATGGTTCAAATTCTTGAAGACATGATATGTTGACCTCACTTTGGAATTTTCATAAAATCCATTGTATGGTTCAGCTGCTTACTAAACCCATAAAAAATTGATATGCCATTTTGACAGTTTTGTTTGTTCTGTTTTTTCGGTTCTTTGCTACTCTAAGGTGCCAAGAGTGTTTCACTTGCAAACATGTCAATGTCCAAATCCAGTTGAGGATTAGTAGATGAGATATTATTAACTTGGTTGTTCAATGTGCATCAGTGTTTAGGATCTTTTATTTGCAGTGGGATTTGGTAATGCCATTTTTTATGTCTCGTAGCCTTGGTTTAGATTTCATAGTGGTTTAATCTTCTAATCTGGGCTATGTTTCTGAAGGATATAGATCAATTTTGAATTATTTTGGGTGATTTTTGAAAAAATAGGTTCATGTTTTTGGTTGGGAAATTGAAACCCACCAAGCAGCAGGAGTTGAGCCCAAGGAGGCTGTGTAATCAGCATTCACAAGGTCACCAAAGTCATTGGTCAAGTCACAGGCAGGACATACATGTTTGTCTCCACTTTCTAACTTAATTCCATTCTAGTTAGAGGCAAATTTTGCAAGGAAATCTGCAACTTGATTTTCCTTCTCTTTTTGTATGACACCACCTAACAACAGTGAAGCCAGAAAGAAGGAGGTTGATGTCTTTCTGCATTCTTTCACTTGTCACTGCTGAAAATTGGAGGAAGCTTGCTTTATGAAATGATTGATCAAGATCTTAGAATCAGATTCTAGGAAAATGCTAGTGAGGGCCATTGCTTAGCTTCGCTATATCTTTGATATAATTATTAGAAGCGATTTTGTAACTACTAGAATCAAGAAAATAATTGTTCTAGTATTGTCATGATAGACACCTCCCATGCCCCCAACCTTGGGATTATCTCTTGAAGCTCTATTCACATTAATTGTTGCCATGCTCAAAGGTGGACATTCCCACAGGATATTTGTTCCTTTTGATGGTTAGATTTGCTAGGAGAGATGGAAGGAGGTTTTGTCGGAATGCCCAATCTATTAAGGATTTTGAATTCCCACTAAGAGCCAAATTGAGAATGATGAATCCAAACCTAACAAGTTTCTTTCACATTGGTTTTATTCTTCGCAAAACTTAACTAGTTTCTTTCTTTCCATAAACTTGAGTTATATGCTTGTTAGTATTCTTGAAGATCCTTTGATAGTGTTCCAATTAGATGTTCCACCAAATTAGATTGGGACCAATATCTTGTAGCAATTTGAGAGCTTCCAGGTTCGAAGAAGGCATTGTCTAATGAAAAAAAATGTCCTTCACACAAGCATGAGTCTTCCATGGGATTCCCATCAAATCAAGTCATAAATGATAGAGAAAAGTGGCAAGCCAAAAGGAGACGATTCCTTTCCTCATCATCCTTAAGATAGATCACATGGCTACTTGGACCAACAAAACAATGCTTGATGAAGAAATTGGTCTAAAGTGGCTAGCCACAAGAAGACATTCACCCTCAACTAGCATTTGGGATGCCAAACCCTATTTTCAGCCATAAGAGTTTGATAACCAATCTTCATAGAGTAAATTCTGGAACCTTTCAAGCCCTAGTTGAGGATGTTAGAATTCCTATCCATGGAAACCTTTCAAAAAGCTATGATTTGAGCCAACTGGGCAATAAGAAGGGGAAAATGTTGACCGGGCCATTTTTCCTTAGGTTTGCATCTCTAAATCTTCATGCATTAAATTGCACTCAAAATTTGAAACATAAATCTTCAAAATTTGTCTCTTAAGGCTAGTCTTGGTCTGCAACTATCCATTTCTCCTTGAGCTCTTTGTTTTTCATCCTAATGATGGATAACAAAGTGTGATCCGAAACATCGATGCAAAAATTATTATGCAATCGAATCCAGAAATCTGAGCAAATAAACAATATGGATTGTGGAAACTTGATATCATTAACTTCAATATGATCAAGAAAATCCACACTTCAAGGACTCTTTTGGCCCCATGCATCATCCCATAATAGAGCTTTGTCACCCTTCCCAACAATTTGAAAGAGACCAACTTTGATTAGATCATTCCCTAACTTAATGGTTTCCTAGATCTGAGATCCTTTACCTAAAGTAGGCATCTTGGCAATGAGAGTGGTTTTCTAGTTTCAGATACTTGAGCTTAAGAATATTCCCCCATAAAGGATTTTTATCCATGCACCACCTCTAGAACAATTTGATAGCTAAAGCCACATTGAAGTCAACTTTTCATACATAATCCACCTGTATCCTTGGGTTGACATACTTAATCCCAGATGGCCATATGCCATTTCCTTTTCTTAGAATTTCCTTTCGGAGGCATAAGAGCCATAAATTTGTAGACTAGGAAGGCTTGTAAGACAAATTTGAGAAGCACTATATGACTAATTGAGGAGAGGTACTTGTGATTCCAATTATTAATATGACCACATAATGCAACATATTGTTCTAATCCTTAGTCCTAAGGAAGTAGGAAAAATGGTAAGATCCAAAATATTTGAATGGATGGGTAGCTACCAAAAAGTAAAGTATGTTAGCAATTCTCTTTTGGATGTGCTAGTCTACGTGGAATAAATAAATTTGAAACTTATATTCCTTCAAATGTTGCTTGAAGGGTTGCTATAAATATCAAGGGCCTTTGTAAGAGCATTCGCCTCAGCTATAGTGAATTTTCTCTTAAAAAAGTGTTATTCACAAATTGAAGGTGAGATAGGAAATGCATAACTTCTTCAATACAAAACTTAGAGAGGGCACTGAATCTCTTGAGGTGATCTAGAAAATGGTCATGCTCGTCCACTATAATGAGAAAGAGATATAGAGAAAGGGGTCCCCCTATTGTAGATTTCTTTTATAGCATGGAAAAGGCCAAAAGGAGAACCATTTATAAGGACAAAGTAACCTACTTACTCCAACTATCATCAAAACTAATAGCGTATTGTAGATTTCTTTTATAGCATGGAAAAGGCCAAAAGGAGAACCATTTATAAGGACAAAGTAACCTACTTACTCCAACTATCATCAAAACTAATAGCGTATATGAAAGCTTCCAAAAAATTCCAACAAACCTTGTCATAGGCCTTAGAGAGATCAAGTTTCATGAACATGGATTTTCGTTATTAGCCTGCAAAATATGATTGACTTCATGAACTTTCATAATCTCATTAAGGATTTGATGCCTTTGAAGTTTGAACAAAACCATCCTATTTTGGGGAATTGATGGAGGCTAAAAACCATTTCAACCACTCAACTATGGTTTTGGAGAGATTTTTGTAGATAGTGTTACAAAGAACTATGAGGTATTTATTAGAAAATCTTGTAACATGATCTTTCTTAGGGATCAAGGCTAAAAAAGAGTTATTGAGAGCCTTTGACATTTGCTTTGAAGAATACAACTCTTTAGAAGCCTCAAAGATTTCTTTTGATGGTAGGCTAAAAGGCCTGAAAAACCTCAATGGGAAACCCATTAGGACTAGGTATTTTATCTTTTAATCATAAAGACCACCTGCTCAAGCTTTTGTAGATAAACATGGTTATTTGGAGAGGAATTTTCAACGGGGGTGATGATCTTAGGAATGCAATCTAGAACAATGCGTTTGCTTTCAACAAAAAACTCATTGAGGCCTTTGAAAAGCTCATGGTAGTGAGAAACACCATGAATTTAGATCTCCTCAATAGAAATGACCTTGGATCCATCCTATTTCTAGATTTCGCTCAAGGCATTAGAATGTCTTTGAGCCATAATAGAATGACTAAAGTAGGAATGCCTTTCCCTAGCTTGTAACCATTTGACACAAGTTTTCTATTGCCACATTATTTCTTCTTGAGTTTAGATTCCCAGGCTAAGAAATCCTTACTCAAGCCATGCTCTCAGATGGAACATTGAACATTTGGTAGCTCAATGAACATTCTTCTTTTGCTTTGAATAATGTTACCATAGCAAGAGAAGTTCCATTCTTTTGATTTTTGATCGACATAGCATGATTTATGCAAAATAACATAATAGCTGGCCCATGGTGAGGCATGACTTCCCTCCACCATATTCTAATTTATCTTCCAAATATTCTTCATTTAACCACATGAGCTGATATCTAAAAGGGTTATTACAAGGCTTAAAACCCCTTTCCAAAAACAAAGAAATGAGCTAGTGACTCGAACCAACATCACCTAGGATAGAGGAAGAAAGTTGAAGGTGATGAGAGGACCAAGAATCACTAACTAAGAATTTGTCCAAACTTTCAACAATATAAGCATCCCCCATCCTTCGACTATTCCAAGTGAAAATACCATTAATTAGAGTGATATCCCATTTACTAAAACTAGTTAATTTGTGTTGTAGAAGAAAACTAGCTTGAGCAAAAGTAGGAGCTCTACCGCTCTTTTCATGTTGGGAGAGCATTGCATTGATATTTCTTCTAATAATCCTTGGAATGTCCCAAGGAGAGGCCTCTATATGAGCTTGTAAGTTATTCAAAAATTTAACCTTGTCTTAAAGATCTTGGGAAGCATTATAATTAGTGACCAAACATTCAAATTATTCATCATGATAACACCTTACGAAGAACGACCCCCATTACAACCTAAAAAGTTCCCAAGAGAGAAATGTTTGGAAACTTAAGGACATAGGAGATCACTTGATAAACCATGGGTTGAGATAACGACACTATCCCCACAGTTACCAATACCATAATCAAAACCTTCAACAGTTTCTTTGGGTAATTTAGTTTCTTGAAGTAAAAGCATTAGTGGTTTGGAATATTCAATACTTAACCAATCTTCTAACAACATTATGTGTAGATTTGCTACCAAGCCCTCTAATATTCTAGGAAATCATCATGATTTAAACTAAATATAGAGGATTGGATCCAATGGTTTGAAAAGACTTGAATCAAGCAAGTGCTCTTCCAAAATTTTACATTTCTAATTCTTTTGTTTCCTTCCTACCTACCATGATTTTTTATTCTAGCTTTGCTTAATAGCAACCTAGGCTTATGGTTCTTTTTTCTTACAATCTTTACTAGTTGCTATTTTCATATTATTTACTAGAGGTAAACCAAGCTTTGAGTCATGAATGATGTTATTCATCTCTTCTTCAAAATGGTTGAATTGGTTATTTGGGACACTTTTAAATTTTTCAAAGGCAAGAAGAGTTTCCTAGGTATCTAGAACTTGAGAGCTATTAGGCATAAAAAAGGGGGTTTTTTGTAGAAGAAAGAGAATTACCCGAGACCAAGGTTTCATGGTGGACATTGGCTTGGGCCATGGGAAAATTAGGTTCTCCCTAGAAGTAATTGTATGTTGATGCTCTTAAACTAATAGGGACAACTCTTGTTGGAATATCTTCATCTTGCACTTTTCTTGGATTTGTTTGTTCTTGAAAGTTGAATGTTTTCTTCATTCCCCTCAGCATTTGCTGTCCTTTCTCAGTCTAACTCATTGCCATCCTAGAATGCAGCTAAGTTTTCATCCAATATTGCTAAGCATTACATTAGAAGGGCCATATTTAATCCCAAGATTGCCCTATGGATTGTGCTATTTATCTTTATTATCCTCCTTTGTTACTCCTTGGGAAGTATCAATAGATTTGAGCCAGGGACAATTGCGTGAAGAGTGACCATGAAGATGGCATTCCCTACATTTGAAGGGAATAGCTTCATAATCTAGAGTTTGATGGCATACAAAATCACTCATTTGGATAGCAAAAGCTTTAGACAGGATCTGCTTAGATCCATTTCAATGTAGACATGGGGATATGTGTAGATATTTTCCTCTCTCTGGTGACTAGGCATGTATTGAAATTAGTGGCAAGGCAAAGAGGCAGACCAAACCAAAACCTTAGAAGGGAGCTTCTCTAGGGGGATGAAATCTAGATGCTAAGGTTTCATAAATAGACTAGCATGTGAAGGACCCTCTTCAAATGTTGGAGTTGATAGTGAATGACAGAACTCCCAAAAATCACTTGCAACCAAAACACCTATCACATGGAGAGAAAAAACATGATTGTGCTATGGAACTTTGAGAAGAGATTTGATCCAAAAAAGCATGATGGCTTATGTATTGATTAATTTGAATGAATACAATTGGATTAACCTAGATAATTACAATAATAAATAAATAAATGCTTATAAAAGCAAAAAAGCAAACCCTAGATAAAACCCTAGGTGAGGATTAGATTAGATGATGACAATTGTCCTCATCCTATGTTATGAGACAACATGACCTAAATATAGAAAAAGACACTCCTAAGTTTAGCGTAAGTGTAATAAAGTAAAAGGGGACCTAATAATAAGTTAATGATCAATTAATTAGTTATGTGATTATCCTATTTATTCTTAACATCAAAGATCGAAGCACAACTTGAGACATTATTAAAAATCACCATAGAATAATTGTTAGCAACCAGGATGAGATCCATGTTGCCCTCCACAATTCAAGTTCTATGAATCTAATCTCTCTACAATTTAGGTTCGATGAACCTCATCCCCAAGAGGTTTTAGGTTGATTCAATTTCCCATGAATTAGCATATAAGGGCATGATTTTGGTAAAGCACTATGTCCAATGTTATAGGTGTAAAAACTACTTGGGGATTTGGTGTGCATGGTAGATGATTGTTAACCTTATTATGATTGGATTTTTCTAGAGGATCTTGACATCTACAAGAATATCCATTGCATTAGTGACATAATGGGACATTTCCTCATGAAGACCAATCATTGCTTATTTGAAAGAGGGTCTAAGGGGACCTAGAAGAGACCCATGTGAATCAGCCATGGAAAATCTTGGTAGGCCACATGGCCTAGAAGGGTGATAAACAAAAAGTGACAAGGCACAACAAATAAAAAAACCCTAGCCACTATTTAAAATAATTGGTGATAGACAAGTTAACTAGTTTGTTTTTGTGTTTGAACTTTAGTGATGATCACATTTGGACATGTTTTTTGTGTTAGTAGTTTGATATGATTTGTTACGATGTTTGATAAATACAAATATGGTATGTTTTCATAGTCTCATATTTCTAAAAAGCAACAAACATTTTCAACATTATTGTAGGTTTCTTCAAACAATCTTTAGTGAATTTCATTAGATTCCTTCGCAATTGCTGATCTTTAAATTTCAATTAGAAAAATCTCTACATTTGATCAGTAAATCTTTTTGTCACTGCATGTATCCAATCAGTTTGTCAATCATCCTTGGAAACTATCAAATTGAAAAATGTTTATAAAGAATTGAATATGGCTGTAGGAAAATTTTATCTTCTCATAGGAGGCCATTAATGTTGCTAGATATCATATTGAAAAGCCATTTTTTATGTATTGTGGGATGCTATGGTTTTCCATGTATCTAAACTTTTATGAAATTATTCTTTAAGAAAAATTTCATTTATACCGAACCGACCAAATGATTGACATGTAATTGAAAGCATTCACATTTTTGACTAAATGGGTTACACCATATCATTGACTTTTGCTTTTGGTTACAAAAGCCAAATAGGAGCTTATGAGTATGAGACATTGGTTTTGTGTTTGTTCATTCTTTATATCATTTGCTTTTTGTTCTTTGTATATTATATTTTTTGTAGTGTCATTTTGGCTTTAGGACATAAAAACGTTCTTTCTTTTTTTTTTTGGTCGGTGGCCTTTATTACTATTATTTTAGGAACCCTAGCTAAACCTATATACTATGTAGTCTCAAGACAATATAACAAAGAAGATTGGTAAATATTAATTGTCTATTCAAATGAGAAGCAATCACTTCATATAGAATACAAGACAAATAATTCCACAATCAAAGGTGGAATATAATAGAAACAACAAAAATAATGAAAATAGCAGGTAAAGTAACGAAAGCTATTTTACAGGAATATGTTACATGATTGAGCATTAAAAACATAATTACAAAATAATTTTAATACACTCCCTTAATGCTCAATCTATCAACTACACCAAGGTGCCCCCTGAATTTGACAAACTTATCCGGGTTGAGAGACTTGGTGAGAATATCTGCAGTCTGATCCTCTGTCAGAACATACTGCAAAACTACTGATCCATCTTTGACAAGCTGGCAGATGAAATGACAATGAAGTTCAACATGCTTTGCCCTTTCATGGAAGATTGGATTTTTGGCTAGTTTGAACACACCTTGATTGTCACAATACAAGGGAGAAGGCCCTTCTTGAGACACTTGCATGTCCGAAAGCACCCTTCAAAGCCAAACCGCCTCACAAGCTGCTTTAACAGTTCCCTGATATTCAACTTCAGTTGAGGAAAGAGCCACTGCTTGCTGCTTCTTGTTGGTCCAAGTGAGGGCACCTGTACCCAAACTGAATACATGCCCTGAAGTAGACTTTCTGTCATCCATAGAACCTGCCAAATCTGAGTCTGTATAACCAATCAGCTTAGGATCTTTGGCCCTTGCATACAAAATGCCAAAGTCAGAAGTGCCTTTCACATATCGCAGCACACGCTTCGTTGCAACCCAATGTTCTGCTTTAGGGGCTATCATGAAGCGAGAGATGTAGCTGCCTACCAGTTGCTTGTATGCGGATTCATTTTCCACAGGCGAATCTGATTTTGCTGAAAGTTTGAGCCCTTTCTCCATAGGTGTCGATGCAGGTTTGCAGTCACTCATCTTGAACTTATCAAGCAAACTGTGAGCACACTTAGATTGAGAAATGAAGAAGTTGTCAGTTGTCTGCCAAACCTCAACACCGAGACAATAATGAAGAAGTCTCAAATCTATCATGTCAAATGATTGATTGAGATTGTGCTTTATCTCCTCAATCAAATGTTCTGAGCTGCTAGTAATGATAAGGTCATCAACATAGACAACCAATACAAGAATATCATCACCAGAACGTTTGACATACAAATTTGAATCAGAAGGGCTCCTCTGGAAACCATGATCAGTAAGGTACTTATCAATTTTCATGTACCATGCCCGTGGTGCCTGTTTAAGGCCATAGAGTGCTTTCACAAGTTTGCAAACTTGATGTTCTCTACCAGGAACTTCAAAAACAAGAGCAAAAAGCAAGGGTTTTTATTTATTTGGGCAGAAAATTGGAGAAAATGGCGCCCAAAAATCGTTCTCAGACACCTTCGCATGTGGCCAAACTGTAGAATAAGAAACGCCAAAACTTGTGCCTAAAAAAAAACGTCTGAAGAAAGCCCAAAAACGTGTCACAATATCTTTAGAAAACGACACGGAGAAATCACAAACACATCATGAGTAGGAGAAGAGCCAAGATTTTCAAAATGAAAGGGCGCCGAAATGAATAGAAACCTCCAAAATGACCGACAACAACCACAAAGTTGCGCTCAGGAACAAAGAAAAAAAAACCTTTAGTCGTGAATAGAAAAAAACAATGATTTCAAAAATCACGATTTTTTGCACGAAAAAGGTTTTCCGCTGGATTTGATACCATATAACAAAGAAGATTGGTAAATATTCGTTGTCTATTCAAATGCGAAGCAATCGCTTCATATAGAATACAAGATAGATAATTCCACAATCAAAGGTGGAATAAAATAGAAACAACAAAAATAACGAAAATAGTAGGTAAAGTAACGAAAGCTATTTTATAGGAATATGTTACATGATTGAGCATTAAAAACATAAGTACAAAATATTTTTAATAGGCAAGACCTTGGCCGAACTTGGACTGGGTTGAGATACCCAAAAAAGTCATCTTTTAATAAAAAAGCCAAAAATGAACCTTGACTAATAGCTTTCCTTAGCCTCAATAGAGGATCATGGGCATGTGGGTACTACATTGGTATTTAATAGTCTAGCTAGTAAGAGTGTTTGTAGTTCCAATGAACCAGTTATGCATTGATGAAAAATAAACAAACATGTAGGGTGAAACCATGCTCATCATTCCTTCTTTCATGTATACTCACATTGCTCCAATTCACACATGCCATTTCAATGATCAAATGAGCATCTTGCTTTTCAAGACCTTTTGTCCTAATGATTTCTTTGTTACCTCCTTTGCCCATATAAAACAATGATTTCCTTTTATTATGGTGAAACATTCCCCTTATTAGGATCATAATCCTTAAAAGGATTTCATGTTGAAAGAGAGGGACCTTAAGAACTACCAATTGAAAATCCAAATCCCAAAACTCCATTCTCGTCCGTTTGTTCATAAATGGCTTAACACCCTTATTTACCACTTGGTTTGCCACTCCAATCCATGCTCTTTTAGTATGGTAGAAATTGAATTAAAATTGACAAAACATATTTTTATATTATCAATGATGTTTTTGAGAAATTATGATTGTCTTGAATTCTTATTGACCATAACTATAATTAATTTAGGATTACTTGCTATGATTAATTTTTTCCATCCTCTTTCTGGTGCCACCCAAATTCTTTTTCCTAACACCATTTCTTTTGTGCCATTGTTTGTGTATGTCCCCAAATATATAGTTACGATAAGAAGAGTTTTGCCCTTCTTATCCATGAAGACACAATTGCCTCCAACTTCCTTGGATTTCCTTTAGCTACCTCATCAAAGTTAAGATTTCCGAACCTTGCCTCAAGCAAATGCCAAATCCTAATTGTTTTTCTTAGCATCAATAATTACATTGTTTTTCATATCCTGTAGCCAATCCGGTCTACTCCAAATTTCAACCTAAATTGTTGGAGTTATTCCACATGCACATGGTTCACTTGGTAGTTGGAATTTGTGAGGTCTAGTATTAGTTTGTTGTTTGGGAATACACATAATGGTATCAATGAAGATTTTTGCTACAATGAAGATCTCTAATATGGTATCAGAGTTGTTAGAGACTTTGAGTAATTGGAGATAGATAATTTGCTTGTAGAGGCAATTCTAGTGCGACTTGTTTTTTTTGGCTACACCATCCATCTAGCCTAGCATGATGATGGTAGTGAACTCACCGCCCATGATTTGTCAAAACCATTGCTAGACTATCTGTCATTTGTAATCTCATAGAAGGTATTTGAAGTAAAAATCTAGGTCACAGGATGAAGTCTTGAGAGAGTTTTTTAGGCAAGAGATTAGGAAAGATGAATGACATAGATGTCTCAAAGTAGAGGTAGCAAATGGTCTGCTTCATTTAGCAAGAGGCTGAGGAGAAAGAGAATGAGATTGCAATTTCTACAAAAGAGGAATTCAATGTTGAGAAATTGCAGCTTGTAAAAGTTGAGAAGGATAAAATGATGCAAGGAAAGAGCATATGGGTGGCATCAGTCTCTCAAGCAAGTGCTTCTCTAAGGCATTGTGATAGTATAGTTGTTTGGTTTTGTCTTGATGCAAATTTCTCTTTTATGTGATTTGTCCCCTTTGTCAAGTGTTCATTGTTTTGATAGCATTCTTCCTTGAGGTTAGTTTTTCCACTTTGTAGAAATCAATTTAGTTTGTTAATATAATAAACAAAATATTAAAGTTTTAAATTTTATAGTAGTGTTCCCAATCAAGTTGAGGTGCATTATTGGTGGAACTCAACACCTTCAACTTTGTTTTGATCAAGGGGGAGCCGAGTACTTTAATTATGGAGAAAAGCAACACATTGATTCAGAAATTTGAAGGTAAAGGCTTCCACACATGGCAAGCAAAGCTACAATTGACATTTATTGAAAAGGATCTATGGGATGTGGTGAGTGGAGGTACACCAAAGCTAATTGATGCTGATAGAAGCACAAAATGGATTACAAAGGATCAAAGAGCAATAGCTTTGATTAGTCTTGGAATTTTAGATGCATACCTCCACCACTTTGACTTATCAAAGTTCTCAACACAAGTATGGGATGATCTTAGTGCTTTGTTTGGATCACAAGCATCAAGTGCAAAGATTGGCCTAAAGCAAAAGTTATTTCGGCTCAAAATGATGGAAAGCGACAATATTGTTCAATGAATTAGTAAGTTTTGTTCCTTGATGAATCAACTAGCTGGGATAAAAGCCAAGGTAGATGATGATGGTGATGCAAAAGCTATTTTGTTGAATAGCATGCCTTGTGCTATGGTAATATTGTGTTCACATTGAACAAAGTAGATGTTATCTAGAAGATATAATCTCTACTTTGATTGATGAAGGAACCAAGAAAAATGATTCAACTATAGAGGAAACTCCAATGCTTGTCAAAAACTAGGTTAACCCTTCCTCTAAATCCAATTCTTCTACTTCAAAGGGAAATCAGTTCTCTAAGGATAGAATTTTGTGCTACTATTGCAAAAAAATGGGGCACATCATTATGAATTGCATTCAACGTGCCATGGATCTCCTTGATGGATGTAATGTCCCCAATTTTGCGAGCATCAGAGTTCGGTGGATTTAGCCTATTCTTAGCCCTCGTAGGCTAATATGTATGGTTAGAGGGTCTCTTGTTGGAGCTTGGCTTGGCTTCGGATTGTCAGAATTTACTAGTTGGCTTTTGTTCGGGGTCATGTTGTGACCTTTTTCACACATCGCCCCATTGCAAATGGGGACCCCCTAATTTTGGCTTTGCTTTTGGTTTGATGTTGGTTTGTTTTTGCTGTTGTCTCTCTCTCGTTCTGTCTATCTTTTCGGGATTATGCCCGTCATTGAGTTTAAACGTGAAATTTGGCCAAGTCGGAAAATTAGGGTTTCCATCTTCCTTGCCAATTTGAAATCAAACGAAGTGAATAAATTGAAAACAGAGCTCAACATTGTTGTCAGTGTGCTTCCAACAGGCTCTCAGCAAATTTTCATCAGATATTGAGGTACTTACTATTTTTAGTAAGTGTCCAATTACAGGCAATCCTTCAGCATTTTTGAGATTCCGACTGTCACACTGTGTTTAGAATACATTAGGCCACTCACAGGTTAAATTTGAGCGAAAACAAACAACTTACTATTTTTAGCAGTCCAGTTCCGACAAATTTCGGGCTTAGACGCGAGTTTTCTCTGCATGTCGATATTCCTTCGGTTTTCAGAGACCTTCGCGACAGTATAACATGCAAAACGAGAGACAACTTTCAGGGTTCACCTTTTGAGGCTATTTTTAGGGTTTGCATGTCAGGGTTTCTTTTGCATGTCGGATGATTCCTTATGGGTTTTTCGAGAGCTTCGCAGTGTGACATGCAAATGGAGATAATCACTCAGTAAGGAACTTACTATTTTTAGCAGGTGCGTCCCGGCACCGCTTCCCAGCAATTCAGAATCATGTTGATCGCAATGCAGCAGAAACGAACAAACATAGATGATTTGATACGCATGCAGAGCAAATTAGGGTTTCCAGCTTCGGGACCTGAAAAGAGGTGCAAAAAGTCAGAATTTTCGAAAACCGGTGTAAACCACCACGATCAACATCCTTCAGGCTATCTGCTGGTAAAATTTCAAGTCAAACGGAGCACTTACTATTTATAGTAAGTCATTTTGGAAACAGGCTAAAAATAGCAAGTCTGGTGCATGCGCCGATGTCAGCCGGCAGGTCACGTGGTGAGGAGCGCCTCATTTAAATTTCAAGTTAATCGGAGCAGTGGAACTACCAGAAACAAGCAGTTACTATTTATAGTAAATCACCACCAAAAATGGGCTAAAAATAGCAGGTCAGCTAAAAATGGCAGTGTCGACAGAACAACAAGATCATAAGGATACAGTGTGCAAAATTTCAAGTCGTTTTGAGCTTCAGAGATGCAAATTCAAAGGACTTACTATAAATAGCAGGGCATGAAGGCTGGCGAGAACGAGGAAAAATTTCTAAGTCTAGAACTCTGTCCTGCTGCCATGGCAAAATGCGCCCAGATAGATGAGGAGGCATGGAAAATTCCTAAGGGTGAAGCTCGTGCACCACACAGGCCAAAATGCGCCCAAGCTAGAGAAAGTCAAAGGAAGTCAACGCCTTTTCATCCTTCTGCCTAGCCTAAATGCGCCTTCAAGGCAATGCCAAGCACAAAAAATTCTAAGTATGAAGTTTATCCTTCATCAGGGGTCAAATGCGCCCAAAGTACAAGTGGTCAAAGGAAAGTCAACGATTTTTATCCTGTAGGCATAGTGAAATGCGCCCAACTTGAGGAAGGAAAGTTGAAAATTTTCTAAGTGTGAATATCCTCCTCACCCCTCTAAATGCGCCCATCCTCCTCAAGGGGTAAAATGCGCCCAAATTGCAAGAGAGTCAAAGTGGTCAAACATATTCATCCTCCTCCATAGGCAAAATGCGCCCAAATGCATGCATGTCAAGACGAAAACAAGGAAGATGAAGGGTCACTCCAAGGCGTGGTTATGACTTTCATCCACCAGCTATGCTAAAATGCGCCCAAGGAGGAAGAAGTCAAACAAGTCAAAGATTTTCATCCCTCATACATGCCTAAATGCGCCCAAAAGAGGTCAAGTAGAGACAAAAAAAAAAAGAAGAAGTTGAAGAGTCATCCTCTTGCCTAGCACAAATGCGCCCAAGTTGAGGTGGTAGAAGTAAGTGCAAGGTGGTAAATGGAGTAAAAGGTGTTGAAAATACCTCAAGGCGTGGTCAATACAAAGGTAAATGCTAGGCGTGATTTTGAATTTCCTCCTCAAGTGTTAAATGCGCCAAGGGTGGTGAGTACTGAAAGGTGTTGAAGATATTTTCCTAGGCGTGATTTTGAATTTTCTCTTCAAGTGCTAAATGCGCCCAAGGTGGTAAGTGTCGGAAAATTTTTCCAAGACTGGTGAGGTGGTGGAAATAAATTGCTAAGGCGTGATTTTTTTCCCAATGTGCTATGCGCCTTAAGTATGAAATAAAGTATAAGATGAGTGATGGGAATTTTTCTAAGGCGTTGGGATATTTTCCTAGTGTGGAGTAAAATGCAAGTGGTGAGTGAGAAATAAAAGTGTGCTAGGCATGAATAAATTTTTTCTAAATGAAGTTGATAAAATTTCCACCACTGGCAGATGAACCAAAATTTTCTAAGGCAAATTCTCAAAGTGTGATGATTTAAAATATTTTCTAAGGCAAAGTATTTTCTTCCTTAGAAAATACGCCTGGACATGAAGGTGATGAAGTTTTTCTTGAAGCACGAGCAGGATTGCCAGTGAAGAAGTCCGATGATGCTAGCTGCACAGAGTGGATAAAATATTTTCAAGTCAGAGCAACAAGGGATTTTCACAGATATGAAGAACAGAATCAAATTTGTTAAATTTTTTTTTTTTTTCCAAGGTGCAAAATTCAAGAAAATTAAATGAACCCGTTCGTCGTGCACCCATGTGTTCGACGCATTCTGAAGGAAATTTTCTTCTGGGTATTGAAGATTATCAATGAGGAATGGATTTTAAGGTCTTCCACAACTTGCCGAGGATTTTGAGGTAAAGATTTCAAATGGGCACCAGGTTGATGAATTTTCCTAAGGGAAATTTTAAATTTTCTAAGGCAAATGTGAAGAAAATGTGTTTTCAAGGTGAAATCCTCCAGACGATGAATTTGAAAGGAATTGCCTAGGTGAATTTGCTCAAATTCTTCGTAAAGACAATCTTCTTGAGCCAGAGATGAATAAAATCGTCAATAACCCAGCAAATGAAATGAATTTCTCAAAGATGATACGCCCTTGAGGAAGATGGGTTGAAAATTTGGCTAAGGCATGAAGAATTTGAACGCGAAGCTGGCTAGTGAAGACGATGAACCCTTGGAAGTTAAAGTGCGAAAATCCTGGTAAGTAAGTTGAATTTATAGTATGAAGTGTTCTAATACTCTTCTCCTTGCTTGTTTTGCAGGAGGAATGTCGAGATCAAGCGATGATGACTTAAGGTGATGAAGAAAGTAATCCAAGATGATGGAAGCTCGAGCAAAGTTGAAGAACAACGTCAAGAAGAAGATCAAGAGCAGTTGAACTCCGGATTCTATCAAATTTTATTATCTGAGGAGGCGATCTTAGAGACTCTTTTACCCTCCTCCAAGCGATCAACAGAATTGGCTGAACGCAAAGATCGAGAACAGTGTGAACGCGTTTTAAGGATGGAATCTTCTAGAAGGATGATGGACATTATGGCTCATTTATTACCCCACTCCTCTTGGTGGCGGTTTTTAGGGCGAATCTTGTTTAGGGCTGAGGTGGCACAATCTGGCCATCCAGCCGATTGTAATCTGAGCCGTCCGTTGGACTTGGCCATCTATAAAAGGGGGAGTCCCCCTCATTTGTATCTCATTAGACATAGAAGTAGAAGTTAGACAGTAGAGAGTAGAGGGACAACTTAGAAGTAGCTTAGTATAGATTGATAGTGTAGTTTGAAGAAGAGGGAAAGTTTTCCCTTGAAAACTTTGTAAGAAATTGTTGTGAACACTCTCTCAATACAAGAGTTTTTCATTGATGGTGAATTTCGTCTTTGTTGTGGGTAGCTAGCAAGGTTTCTTCGTCCTTCCGATTCAAATGGTAGCGTAGTTCAAAGTAGTATAATTTTCATTCCATGCAAGTAGATGTTAACTGTGGAATGTGGTGTTGATCTAAGCAACTTCGCCTATCCATACCACTAGTGTATTTGCTGATGGTGAATGCGCCTTGTGTGGTCAACTGGAATATCATGTACTTAACTTCAATCACAGTTTGAATAATGGTATGCGTCGTTGTGATGGTATCTTTATGTCAAGTGGTGGTTTGAACATCTTTAGTCATCTCCCTTGAAGATTGCACCGACTCCGTGGAAGCTGTCCGATGCGAGGCAAAGCGAAGTTCGGTTGAAGTTTGCTGAAGTTGAGCTCCATATCCCACGCCTTAGAATAGATTTAGACTCTCTTAACCCTGCAACCACTTTAAATTCAGTACTTTCTGGTTAGAATAGGAAAATTGTGCTTCATTGATAAATTTGTCGAATTGTGGAAACCCCTTCCTCAGCTGTTGAATAATTCCATAAGTCCCCTTGAAATACCAGCAAATCACATTGAGCCAACTGAGTCTATTCGCACTGAAAGAACCTTGGAGTTGAGCGCATGAACTTTCTTGCAATCTTAGCATGCGGAATACTTTGATCAAGAGAGAGTAGGGTAGCCGTTGGCGACTTTATTCTGCGTTGGTGCGGTCACGAAAAACACATCAACAGGTCATTCGGACATCATTTGCCTGACTTGCTATTTTTAGTAAGTTAGGTCATTCAGCGGAGCACCCCTGCTATTTTTAGCAGTATGGTTTGGTCATGTGCAAAATCAATCACTTATTCACCAGCTTCAGACGGTTCGTTAATCGGACGTAAATTGAGAAAGATATTAATATTTTAATTGTCAAATTAAATATTAATTATTGAAGCATATAATATAAAGTTATAATATTATTTAATATTATAACTTAAGTGATTTCTTGAAGGGTTCGACCAACATTGAAGGGGGCCACTTTTTAATTATAATTTATAATTAAAAGTGCGTTCGAGACTTTGGAAATATTAAAAGATAAAATTCAATTTTATTTAAATGATGCCTTTTGAGGAAAAAGTCGACCCTCTTGAGAATATAAGTATTTTTCATTGTGAAGAAAGTTCATTATGTTATGAAATCAATTTTTGATCAAGTATTCTTCCAGAGAACGGAGCCAAGGGTTTCAGTTGTCTACAGGCATTGGAGAACGAGCCATCTTCAGTGTTGCAGTTCAGAGGCTGTGAAATACCAGCTGATCTATTGCTTTCAGAGAGATTTCTTCATTTAGAAGTGATCACAGAACATTCACAGAGTATTTACTTTCAGGGTTTTCAGTGTGGGATTCATCTAGTAGAGATTCTTCAGTTAATGCGCCTATTTCTTGAGATCTGGACACATCTTTCAAGGGTTTTACAATCTGCTGCAAATACCAGGTTTTTACATCAATAATATTGTTGCTTTTTAAGTTGCATGTCATCAGATCTTGCTTGTAATCAGCATAGTAGATCAATAAACCTATTGGTATCAATAAATCAATCAGTTTCCATCATTTGTAGACGTGTGGTATTTTATTTAATTTTTATATGCAATTTCTTTCAAAATCGCACTTCAACGGTATATGCAAAAACGAGAAAAACAATCAAAACAAGCAGTTTTCAGAATCAGGGAGAACAGGGGATTCTACAATGGAAAGCTAAATATAAACAAGGCAATGGTTGCAGACAATCATGAAGAATGTCTTTTTGAAGTAGCTACACGAGAACATTGAGGAGGAATACATTTTCTAAATAAAATAAAAAATTTGATTTTGTGATTGGATGTGTTTGTCCCCAATCACAATTGATGGTTGTTTGTGATTGGATGTGTTTGTCCCTTAGTTACAATTGATGGTTGTTTGTGATTAGATGTGTTTGCCCCTAATCACAATTGTTGGGTAATTATGATTGAATGTGTTTGTCCCCCAATCATAGTTGTCATGAATATAAGTGTGTCTCCTTGCTCATAATAGATGATGGATATGTTAGATTAATATTATTATTGTATTATTAATGGTCAATGTTTTTTTTGTTTAGTTAGCTAACTACTGTTTCTACAGTAATCTCTAGGTAGGTAGATATAGTAAATATCTACACTAATCTATAGCTTTAATATAATGTAACTTTTTTCATGTTAATAGGTGGTCTTTCTTTCTCTACTATTCACATGGTATCAGAGGTTTAGGAAAGAAAAAAACCCTAAAAATTCGTGGGCTTTACCAAAAGTCATAATTCGAATTTTTTTTGTGCTATGGTTTCTGGGTAATTTCGTGAATGCTTGGTCTAAGATTTTCGAGGGTTTTTAAGTTTGATTTTTTGAGTCTTACTCATTAAAAATTGAAACCCTTGTGTTACAAAACGTGGGTATCTTGAAAACGCGATTTTATTTCACTTGGGCGTGTGTTTTTGCAAATCGTGGGTCTTTTAAACATACGTTTTTGATAATCGCAGATTTTTCTGCTTGTTTTTTTTCTGTCTAAGACGTATTTGTTTTTTCCTGGGTGCGTGTTGGTCGCCCCTTCTTTTCTTCTTTGCTGGTCCGCGTTTCTGCTGTGCGCGATGTTTTCCTTTTGACGCATTTTGCCCACAATTTATGTGAGTTTTTTGCTCTCGTTTTCAGCCGCACGAATTGACACTTGTTCGCCGCGTTTTCTTCTTTCTTTTGGCGCCATTTTTTTTCTTTGGTCGCGGATTTTTCATCAGTATATGGCCGCATTTTTTTTCAACTGGTGTTGCCTGCGATTTACAGTAGATTTCTCTCCATTTTTGGGTGTCGACAACGGGGTTTCTATTCGTGACTGTATTTTTGGGATTTTTTAGGATTTTTTCTTCAAATTTTGAAGTCTTCTTGGCAGCTAGGGTTCCATAATTTTCGACTAGGTTTTTAACCTTCTTTTTGAAGGCGATTTTTTTTTTTTGATTGTAGATTCCTTCTAGGTTTTTTGAGACCTCAACTAGGTTCTCTTCCGTTTTTTCTGGGTACCTTGTTTTTCGTGCCTCAAAATTTGTGCCGTCAAAATTTTCTTGGTATTCCTAAATCCTTTTGGGTTTTTATTAATATTTTCTGTGTTCTCAGTAAAACCTTGAAATTCGTGCTAGGGTTTTGGTTTCTGCCTTGGAATTTGTTTTGTAGAACCTGTTTCTGTTTTTTGTGCATTATTTTGTCCTCACCAGTTTGTCCTCGTGTTACGTGATGGCATCTTTGACGAATAGAATGCCTGAAAGCAACCAAAAGTTCAACGGGAAGAATTACAACACCTGGAAGCAGCGAATGCTTACGATCTTTGAATATCAGTGTCTTGATCAGGTCGTTTTGGGGAACTCAACCCGTCCCGCTATAGCCAGAAAGGATCAAGACAAATGGGATGAATGCAACCGAGAAGCCGTCATGCTCATTAAACTCTCCGTCATAGATGAGCAACTACCTCAGGTACCGTCTGGCAAAACTGCTACAGAAATCTGGGATCATTTGAAGGCCCTTCATGAAACCTCCGACAAGAGCAAAGCGTTCTTTCTCAAAAACATGCTTTTTTCCATCATGATGGATGAAAAAATGTCTTTACAGGAACATCTGACGAAGATTAAGGACATTCAAGATCAGCTGGAGGTGATTGGTCAAAAAATAGAGGAAGAAGATATGGTGGTCATTACTTTGAAGAGTCTCCCACATTCGTATGAGCATTTCATCGAGACGTTGAATATCACCTCCACCAATGTTGATCTCAAATTTGAGATCTTTGCGACATGATCGATGGTGACAACAATTTGGAAGCAGTACTAGTTCATCTTGCACAGAGCAAGCATTCTCTACCAAATCTTCTGCTAAGAACAAAGGGAAGGCACAAACTTCTTTCCTGAAAAGCTCTGGTTCTTCTCAGGACAGCAAGAAGAAAAAGAATGTTCAGTGCAACTATTGCCATCAATATGGTCACATGAAGGCTGACTGTCACATTTGTTTGGCTTCTGAACAAAAAAAGCATGGAGGGTCTCAACAAAAGGCAAATGTCACGGAGCACGTTGAGCAGAAAGAATTTGCATTCTATGCTTTCATGGCTAAGTGCACAACAGATCTAGTACAATCTTCTGCCTGGTATATCGATTCCGGGGCATCGCGACATTTTACTCATCGTCGGGATTGGTTCACAAAATTCGAACCATTCTCTGATTCAGTCATTTTTGGAGGAGGCGAAGAGTACACAGTTGCTGGTAAGGGCACTGTCCAGATTCACTCAGGGGAAAGAAATTTACTCTTTTTCGATGTCTACTATGTTCCAGGCATGGAACATAACCTTCTCTTAGTCAGTCAAATCATGCGGCATTCTCCCTAGTTAGATGTGTGTTCAGTTCGTCCACTTGCAGCATCGTTGATAGGGAGACTCATACAACAATTGCTATGGGACTTGAGGATCATGGTCTATATAGACTTGTTGATTCTGGTGATTCTCAGGAGCACGCTTTGGCTGCTAGGAGCACTTCCATTAGCAAACTTTGGCACCAGCGTTATGGGCAGTTGAATGTCCACTACCTCTCTCAACTGTCTCGGGAGGGTTTGGTTGCTGGTCTACCTGAGATCCAAACTCAAAATCATGGAGTTTGTGGAGCCTGTCAAGCTGGCAAGCAGCATTGGACATCGTTCACGGATGGTGATTCTTGGCGAGCCTCCAAGGTACTTCAACTGGTTCACGCTGATGTATGTGGGCCAATGAATACTCCTTCTGTTACTGGGTCCAGGTACTTTTTATTGTTTGTTGATGATTTCAGTCGAAAAATGTGGGTGTATTTTTTGAAACATAAATCAGACGCGTTCAGTACATTTCAGCAGTTTAAGGCCTTAGTTGAGAAGGAATCAGGTTCTCAGATTGTCACTCTAAGGTCAGATAATGGGGGGGAGTTTTGTTCAATTGACTTCTCTTCTTTTTGTGCTACACACGGCATTAAACGACAACTTACCACACCATACAACCCTCAGCAGAATGGTGTTGTTGAATGTAGGAATCGCACCATTACTTAAATGGCTCGTTCTATGTTGGAGTACAAAAATGTACCTAAGAAATACTGGGCTGAAGTAGTTTATACTGTAGTCTATCTCCTGAATCGGTCACCTACACAGGCCGTTAAGAAGATGACTCCTGAAGAAGCCTGGTCAAGACATAAGCCTAAGGTGGGCCATTTGAAAGTCTTCGGTTCTACAACTCATGTATGGATTCTAGATGCCAAGCGTGCCAAGTTGGACTCCAAGAGCCAAACACTTATGTTTACTGGTTACAACGACAATCACAAGGCATACAGGTTGATTGATGTGGAGACAGATCGTCTCATATTCAGTCGTGATGTTGTGATTGATGAGACTACCGGTCCATTTGTTCCTACTACCAGTCCTGCGGATCAGCCTATGAAGGTTCCTGATGAGGGTGTTCGTCTTCCTCTTGGTTCCCCTGATGGGAGGGCTTCAGAGCATTCTGACTCTGAAGATGAGGAGTCTACAAGTCATGATCTAGCACCACCTGATTTTCCTCAAGACTCACATCTAGATGATTTTGTTCTAGAACTCCCAGGAGATGCTGTTTCTCCTATTCCAGATGTTGGTACTTCTACTTGTCGGCCTAAGTGGTGGGCCAAGACTATCGACGATCTTCATGATGATGAACTCATTGAGGGTAGATCAACTCGAAGCAAGAGCAAGCAACAACACACTGTCAATTTTTCTCTTATGGCCAACATCCACAACATCTATGAGCCTCAGACATATTCAGAGGCTAAATGAATTCCAGAGCGGGAAAAGGCTATGGCGACAGAATATCATAGTCTTCTGAAGAATCACACTTGGGTTCTTTTTGATCTTCCTCCTGGGAAGAAACCTGTCAACTGCAAATGGGTATACAAGGTCAAGTATCATGCAGATGGTACTTTGGATAAATACAAGACCAGATTAGTTGCTCGGGGATTCACACAGCGGGAGGGCATTGATTACGAGGAGACCTTCGCTCCTACTACTAAGATGAGCACAATTCGTCTTTTTCTTGCTATTGCAACCCAATTTGGATGGACAGTTCATCCGATGGATGTCAAGAGTGCCTTCCTCAACGGTGAATTGCAGGATGAAGTCTACATGACGCAGCCTCTTGGTTTGAAGGTTGCCAGCAAAGAACATCAGGTGTGTAGGTTTGTGAAAGCACTCTATGGACTTAAACAGGCTCCTCGTGCATGGTACATCAAGATTGATCAGTACTTGGTTGATCATGGTTTTTAGCGCAACCCTTTTGATTGCAATTTGTAGGTCAAACACTTTGTGTTGGAAATTTGTCATTGATGTCAAGTAGATGCATGACTGAAGATAACATATTCTATTGCAATTTGAATAAGTCAAAGTGGTTACTTTCCAAATCAGATAAAACAAAACATCAGAAGGAAAATTGTGGTTTCTTCCTATATTGAGTTGAAGTTTCTTCTATTATGACACAAGCCATTTAGTGCAGCACTGTTGATATAGGAAGACACTGTGTCAATCTGAGTCACGTCTATTCATCCCTCTCACATATTTTGTCTGACGTGAAGAATTTATGAATCGTGGGCCTTAACGGTGAATGCGTAGAAGTTATTGGAATAATAACTTTTTATATATATATATATCACAGCAGCCCTCTTCTCATTTCGATTGGAAGTATTAAATTGCTCAAGACTTGGTTATTATCGGGGATACTTCTATATGGGAACAACTTCACCTGCGATACTCATGTTTTGCATAATCGACGATTTAATAGCCGTATATTTCTACACATAAATATTTCCCTTAATCTTTGTGTTTTACGGGAGAACATCATATTGCCGAGAGATCACATATAGAGAGAATAAAATCGATAAATTAACAATGAAGCCTCATACGGCCAACGACGGTAATACAAGAAGTTTCAATAGTTATTGGATTTAGATACATTGTTGGGTAGCACATTCAAGCTTGATTGGTGTCGAATATCATCTAGTTCGGTGTGTCACCAACTGCCTTTGCTTTTGGATCGCTTCAATGAATGACACCGTCCAGACCAGTAATAGCTTGTAAGAAACGATGTCTTGAAGACCCGTAAAGAAGCTATCTGAAATCATCTTAAATATTCATTAAGGCATTACTGTTTGAAAACAAGTTCATCTCCAAAACATAATGATGAGAGGAACCAATCTGCTAAGTTGCGATCTATTATGTGGATTATTCAAATACATTTGAAGTCAGTAATTATCTTTTAACGAAGTAATTAGTTATAAAACAATTCTAGAATTTGTTAAGGCAACGCTTGGTATTAAAAGGCAGTAGTTATATTAAAAGGGCAAAGATTAATTTGAGTTAGTTATGAGGCAGCGCTTGAAGTATGTTTCAAGGAAATATCTTTTCAAAAGGTTGTATTCATTCGAATAGATGCCTCTCTTCATCAAAAGGCATAAGGAGATATAAAAAGAGTCTTTTAATATGTAGTGTGTGTGAGTGCATAAAATGTATATTATCTGAAGATTGGAGTGTGTAGCTGGGCGTAAAAATGTATATCATCTAAAGTGTATGCTGTGTATGAATATAGAGATTATATCGTCAAGACAAGCAGATGTGGTGGGTTGTGTAAGTGTGGAATAACTGCTATATCTAAAGAAACACAAGTGCTGTGTGTGAAAAAGATAATATCATTCAAGCACATGCTGTATGTGTGAGTGTAGCATGGAATAACTGTTATGTCTGAAGTAGAGAGTGCTGTGTGGAGAAATAAAAGTTATATCATCAAAACACAAGCAAGTATGTGCTGTGTGGAACAACTCTAAGTCACAATCAGGTGTGTAAAAGAAGGCTGTGTAAAACAAGACAGCAAGGGGGACATGACAATGAATATAATCTAAAAGTGCAGATTAAGAAGTGTGAGAGTGTGATATGTAAAAGAAAATATCATTCTTATACCAGCGTCTCATGTGGAGATTTAAGAAGAGGATATATGCAAAATAATCAAAGAAATACTTTCAGATTTAGAGAGAGTTTGTGGAGCAGATTTTCAGTTGTATAAAGGACAGAATAAGGAAGAATTTGCAGCAGTTATTTATCATATGTGTGATGAGACTTATACAGATATAAAAGAGTATATTTGCAGATTTCATGAAGGGATTGTGAAGCTTAGTTTAAATCACATTTGAAGAAAGAAATTGTGCAGATGTTGGGTCAGATTTGAAAGATAAGTTCTTGATTGTCCATCATTCGTTGGAGAAGCAACATTAAAGGTGGAACACTATTCATTCAAATTATAATCTTTGCTAAGTAGGTGCTTGGCAAGTAGGGGTTGGTGCACCTTGTAGGTTGGTGCCTACTAAATCAGCATTAGGGGTTGAAACTCCTTGTAGGTTGGTGCCTACTAAATTTAAGGGTTGGTGCTCTTTGTAGGTTGGTGCCTACTAAAGGTTTATATTGGTGCCTAATTCATAAAGTACATTGTTTGTACCGTGGTTTTCTCCCGTAAGGGTTTCCACGTAAAATCTTGGTGTCAACTTGTTCATATTGAGATATTCTTGCATAGTTGATTTGTATTAGAGTTTGAAGTTGATAAGAGTTGAGAGGGAAAAAGTTAGTTGATATACTGATTCACACCCCCCCCCCCCCCCTCCTTGCATATCTTTGTGCTCTTCACTATGGTGATGATCTTCTCTTTCTTGTTGTCTATGTTGATGACTTGATCATTACTGGTAGTTCAACACATTTGATTGCAACAATCAAATAGGATTTGTGCCAAGCCTTTGACATGATAGATTTGGGCCTTCTCCATTATTGCTTGGGTATTGAAGTTCGGCAGACAACTAATAGTATTATTATCTCTCAATTTAAGTATGCCCGAAGTCTACTTGACAAATTTCAGTTGCAGGACTGCAAACCTGCCTCCACACCTATAGAAGGGGTTGAAGTTGTCAGCCAACTCTGATTCACCTCCGATTGATGAAACGACATTTAGGCAACTAGTGGGCAGTCTCATCTACCTCACTACCACTAGACCTGACATCAATTTTGCAGTGAGCTACATTTCTTGCTTCATGACAGCTCCAAAAGCTGATCATTGGATTGCAGCAAAGCGAGTGTTGAGATATTTTAAGGGCACTTCAGATTATGGCATTCTCTATGGTAGATGCAAAGATCCAAAGCTGATTGGTTACACAGACTCAGATTGGGCAGGTTCAGTGCATGACAAAAAGTCTACTTCTGAGTATGTATTCAGTTTGGGTACCGGTGCTGTAACATGGACCAGCAAGAAGCAACAGGCAGTGGCTCCTTCCTCGACTAAAGCAGAGTATCGAGGATCCGTTAAAGCAACATGTGAGGCAGTTTGGCTTCGTAGGATGCTTATTGACATGCACATGTCTCAAGCAGGACCATCACCCTTGTACATTGATAATCAAGGGGTGCTCAAACTGACCAAAAATCCAGTCTTCCATGAACGTACCAAGCATGTCGAGCTTCATTGTCACTACATCCGCAAGCTGGTAGCAAACGGATTAGTTCAGCTGCAATATGTTCCGACAACAGATCAAACTGTAGATATTCTCACCATGTGTCTGAGCCCGGATAAGTTTGTAAAATTCAGGGGGCAACTTGGTGTTGTTGACGGATTGACCATTAAGGGAGGGTGTTAGAATAATATTATTATTGTATTATTAATGTTCAATGTTTTTTTTGTTTAGTTAGCTTAGTTAACTACTGTTTCTACAGTAGTCTCTAGGTAGGTAGATATAGTTAATATCTACAGTAATCTGTAGCTTCGATATAATGTAGCTTTTTACATGTTAATAGAAGGTCTTTCTTTCTCTACCATTCACAGGATAGATGTGTTAGTCCCTAGCCCAATTTGTTCTATGACCTCCAATGGAACTGTTTGTCCCTATTCTTGGATAAAAGTCCAACATGGTTAGTCTTATTGAAGAAGCATAGTGAGGCTAGTTCCACTATTGCTTATCATGAATAGATGTGTATGTCCCTATTCGTATCTTGTGTGTTGATGAACTCTTAAATGTGTTCATCAGGTAATTTTTTGATATTCCCCACCCATATTTGAAGCATGATGGAATAAGGGAATAATATTAGCTTGTTGTTAGGGAACAAAAACAATAGTTTGTTATGTGATAACATATATATATTCATTATAATATCAAATTCAGGAGGGAATATTTTTGCTACAGCAAAGATCTCTGATACAAACCTTATCTTCTTAAAAGATATTTCACTTGGGGTTGCATAAAACACCTTCCAACAAACCTAAGGAGGCATTTGTTGCATATTCCATCTATAGGGAGGGACCTTTCTTGGAAAATCGTCCTGTTTCTTTCCAATTATATATTCCAAAAGAATAGAGATGGTAAACATCCCAAAGATATTAAAATCCTTTGCTTTTGAACTTATAGGTGCAATTGACAAGAAAGGATTGTATGCTAATTGGGCTATTGCATGAAAGGTCCCTCTTTTTGAGGGACATCCCCAAATTTTAGAAGAATAAGGGCAATGCCATTTCAACTTCATTTACCTATTTAGTGTTTTTGACATCCCTTTTTGATCCTGGGGATAGCCAGATGCCCCAAAATTTATTTGGGTTGAAAAAAGGAGAAAGTTTTAGAAAAAAGCTAAGTTCCCAGTTCCAGTACTGGTTTGGGTTTGGGTTTGGGGGTTCGGTTCGCCGGTTCGGCTAAATTTTTTGCGGGGTGGGGTTTGATTTGTTTTGGGTTCGTTAGTACAAAACACACACACACACACACACACACATATATATATGCAGCCTAGAAGCATGAATTAGTATTAGAATATCACATAACATCATATAAACAATAAAACCACCATAAACTTGAATATCATTTAAAACTTGCATGATAAATTTTCATTGTTCAAACTTCAAGTTGAATATTACAACACTTTTAAAGTTTTAATCATCATATGGGTTCTCTAAATCATTAATATCAATGTTAACATTGACATTAGATGAAGTAGGAAGACTAGATGAATCACAAGTAGTACCAATGTCACCATCACTAGCACTAGTATTGTGCCCATGCTGCTATTGGATATTGGACTCCTCATATGCAATATGGTGGGAAGTGGAAGCATCCAAGTCAGTATCCTTTGGCTCTATATCCCACAACTTTGTCTTCCTTTCCTTGTAGTCACGTTGTTTGTGTGAAAGGAGACACAAGTTGGAATGTACATATACTAAGTCCTCTTCTCTTTTTGAGAGCAATTTATTGTGCTTTACTAAGTGGATGAAAGAATATGTGCTCCATTTCCTCTTAGATCCAGATGAACTAGCAACCTATGAAGACAAAGTAAACAACTAAAAAATTATAAATTATAAATGAAATTATGAAACTTTTAAAACTAAAATATGAAAATTTATTAAACTTACTTGTGATAAAACTTTGATTGCAAGGGGCTGCAAATGTTGGAAGTATTGTCCATGGAAGTACCACCAACTATGAGCATCCTTTAAGAACCTATCACGAAGAGCATCAACACCTAGACCATTAGAGTGCACAAAATCAATGAGCTCATTCATGACTACTGTAGTATTTCAGAGTCAATGCAAATGCAAGGTGTAATGGAGTTGTCATTTTGTTCCATCTTTCTTCAACAATTCTTTGCACTTGTTTGAAGAAAGTCTCTTCAGGGTCTTGCTCTTTCGCATTTATGGTGCACTTGATCTTCTCAAGCATTGAGTCTATACCATCATATATCTCTCCAATGCATGGATTGTCCATGTTAGTATAGCGAATCATACTCAAAATGGGTTCGGTGAAATTGAGGAGATACTCCACATGATTCCACCATGAGTCATCTAATATCATGTTCTTAATTTTTGTTGCTCTTTCAGTGCTACTTTGCCTCCATATAGACCAATTGTTGCTAATCACCATGCTAGAAAGTGCCTCTCTAACTTTCACAAGTTGTCTCAAGACGATTGTGTTAGAGGCAAAGTGGGTCTTTGCAACCTATTGCAAATTAAAAAAAATAATTAAAATTTAAAATTAAACTTTAAAGAAAAATTAAAATTATAATACACAATCAAATTATGAAAATCAGAAAATATAAATATTACTTTAGTTACCTTCAATAGCTCCAATTTTGAAAATGATTGAAAGATCCCTTGGTGACGAACATCTGAATGTCCTCAACCTCAGCATACAATTCTTTGATCCATGCAATTTTATTCCCAATCTTTTGCGGCATAAGATTGAGTGAAGAGACCGCACAAGGTGTTCAAAAGATATGTGAATATCTTTCCTCAACCAACAACCCTACAGCTCTACAATTCTTGTCCGTTACAACTTAAACAACGTTGCAGGGTCCCACTTGCTCAATGGCTGCAATAAATTGTCCATCTTTTACTTGCCCCTCACAATCCACAACTTTCAAAAACATTGCCCCTTTAGGGGACATTGATCAAAGGCCGATTTTTTGAGTCCTTCCAACCATCCAAAACAATGAACACACCTGTCTCAACCCATGAATCTCTTATGGGCTTCAATGAATCTTCAACCAACAAAACCTCCTTTTCCAATAAGGTGCCACTCACCTTCTCATAACCTAGGCCCTTGTACCCATTTGGAGTTTCATTAACTGTTCTCAACATCTCTTTCCAATATGGAGAACGAACAACATTAAAAGCTATTCCATTGGCATATATGCATCTTGCTACATTTTGGTTGGCAATGGCTCTACTCTCATTTTGAGATGCAAGTTCCAAAGGCCCCTTTGTTCTCTTGTTTGCAATATGTTGTGCACTTTGAGCTTGAGAATCCGGAGTGGCCATAAATGGGAGGTCTTCTACCACAATATTGGGATTAGATGGGGGCTGCATTCCCTTTGATTTTTTTTTTTAATAAAGGGTGATTTCCTTTTTGGGCTTCCTGTTCATTTGCTGCTTCTTGCTCCATAATGTATTTTGCAATTGTCTTAGGTGGAATAGGTACATTGTCTTTTCCAGGGCAAGGCTTGATGCCTTTTCTAGTTATGCCACACAAATGTGCTTTCACCCTAAAATATGAACTAGAATATTGAACATCACATCCATTGCATTTCCAAATGTAACTACCACCACTTGGAACCAGTTTTATCATTTCAACATACTTCCATAGAGGAGAATTTGGATGAACTTTGATTTAGTTGCGGAGCCGGAGCTAGAACCGATTGACATTGTGATTCCTATGGCAATTTTTTTTGCAAACAACACATTCAAAATTCAAACTTTGAAAACAAAAACAAAAAACTTGAAAACGAAATATTGATTTATAAAACCTAGCTCTTTTGAATCTTGCATACATTCATAGAAGAATGGAAAAACATAGATAAATTATAAAATTAAACAAAACAAAGTTTTATTTTTGTAAAATAAAAAAATGGATGAAAAAACTCAAAAAAAAAGAGAAAAACTTACTTCTTTGCAAAAATATCCTTGAACAATCTTTGTGGCAGCCAATAAATGCTTGCAAATCTATAGGAATGGCAATACAATCATTTGTAGAAGCTTCAATGATCAATCTTCAACTCCTTTTGTCAATCCAGCAAGCAAAAATGAAAGCTCAGCCTCTTGGAATGAAAATGCTTGTTTGCAAAACAAATAGATAAGAATGAGGTAGTTTAGGTGTTTAGAGTGATTTAGAGGTCACTTTTAGGGTTTCCTTCGGCATGGGTGAAACTCAAACTCCATAAAACATTTAAAAAATGCTAAAAAAACACTTTATGGTCGCCTAGCCACGCGGGTTCTGTCTGGATTGGCCTGGGTTTGCTCTGGGTTCTGCCTGAGTTCGCTTGGGTTTTCGCTGGGCGAATCCGACCAAGAAATGTCGAATCATGGTCGAACCCACAGGTGAATCGGACTAGGATCCAAACCAGGTGCAAATCCGAACCCATACCCTACCTTCTAGAGGCGAATCTGGTAACATAGGAAAAAGAAAAAGGGGTGTGTTGTTCCCTGCCATCTTGGAAACATAGGTTAAAAGCTAAGTTGCTGAATCGGGTGTGGGTATGTGGGTACAACAGTTTTTTTGGGGGTTTGGTACGTTTAGGCACGCTCGTACAAAAAATAAAAATAAATCGTAAATATATAACATGTTTGCAGCCTAAAAACAAGAATTAAAAAGATAGTGTAATTATAATATTAACTAATTTATATACAATTTATAATAATTTGAAATACTAGTGACATATAAAAACTTATAATATAATAATAATATAAATATATACAATATTAAAAATTTAAATATAATTAAAATATATATTAATATAGAATTTCAAAATTTTAATTAATAATTAATAATTTAATTAACTACAAGTCTATAAGTCTAACATATTTAATTATATTAATATGATTTTTATTATTTAACATTTACATCAATTGTTAAACTAAATTATTTATTAAACCACAAACTAAATATCAATATAATATTTATTATTTATTCAACTACAAAATAACAAAATATTAATAAGAAAATCATACAATATTAAATTTTAAAAGTTTAAATTTTAAATAAACAATAATAAATTTAAACTGCAAAGAAAAATAAATAAGAAAATAAGCATTCAACATTTTTTTAAACATTTTAAAGTGTTGAAGTTTAGAGTTTAAACTATTAGAAACTTTAAAAAATGATAAGACACCCCTAGCTGGCTGACTGGAGTGGCAGCAAAAAATTCTTTGACGGCACTAAAAAACTTGAAATTGCCAGTGTTTATCAGACCCACATCCTCTCCCTGCAACTTGCGTCCAACCCATGTCCTCTCCCTGCAACTTGCGTTAAATTTGTGTCCTCTTTCACCCTCAAAATCGCGGAGATAGGGTTTTTTTGCAGCCGGCCATGCTAAACTAGCAGCAAAAAGATTAAAATGAAAACAAAATGAAATGTTTTGGTTTGGTGTTTTCGTTTTTCTATTTACCATGCAAAAAAGTAAAAAAAAAAACCTTTGAAACTCGAACCAGCCCTTTGAAATGCCTTGGAATCATGTTGGAATTGCCATGTTGACCTGGGGTATGTTGGGTTTCGGCCAGAGGAACTCAGAAACGTTTCAGACAAAACAACTGAACCCTGTCCGATTCCACAGGTTTTCCAGGTGTACCTGATTTCGGGATGTACCATACCCAAAATCGGCAGGTAAAACAGGCAATTTGGTAACTTAGGTTAAAAGTACCTCTTCAGCTCTTCTTTAGTCTCATTAACTAAGAAGTACAGCAGATCAACTCAACCAACTGAATTTTGATGATTTTTGGTATCCATTTCAGATCTCATGTAACATATACTGTGAACAAAAAATAAAGGGAACTTGCACAAGTATGACTAGAAACAAAGTCAAGGTTTTGTGGGCATGTTGGCTGCAAGCTTTTTGTGATTTCCTCTCAATCAACATTGGTTTTTTGCTCCTTATCATTAGAAATATTCAACTCATTCTTTGATTCCTAGCCAATTCTTTCTTATATCTGATTTGGGAGACAATGGGAGTGACAAGCTCTTCTTTGGATTGCTCTGGGTCATGAAATAGTCGTGTTTGCAATAATATTTTGCCTTTGCCATTGTCATTGCTGCAACTATCGTACACACATGTCTACTGTAAGAAAATTGGTTCGGCAAGATTCTTTTTGAGTATGTATGGTGCATCAATGTTATAGTTACTGTAATAATCATAAAACAAATAATTAATGATGTCCAAAGTAGTTCAGTTGGACATGAAAGTACAGCTGGTTACTCCAACATACAATAGAAACTAGAGGCTAGAAGCTGAAGGCTAAAAGAACAACAACAAGTAGTTTTAATTGGGATGTTTGTTTTAGTAATGAGTGCAAATGCTGGTCTAAGTAGGGATGTTAATCGATAGGATTATGAACTGTAGAGATTTATTCCTAAAGCTCTTGTTATAGCTATACATGAGTCTGATTTTTTATTCTGTATGTAATTTCTTCTGGCAATTTTCTGCTTTGTTTTTTTTTTAAAATTTCCTCCCATGATTTGGAGGGTGAGATTCTAACATTAGAAAAAGAAGGTTGTTTCTAGCACTTATCTCCATTCCGAAATGTTATGGCTTCCCAATTTCACGTAACTTAACTTTCATGATGCTATAAACTAGGACAATGTAAATGGCAATAGTGAGATTCTGGTATCTGAATTCTGTCCCTGGGTTCTCATATTCAAACAGTACTACAGTTTGCATAAGCTGCTAAAATCTTGTATGTCTTAAGGCAGTTTAAAAATTTAACATCCTTTTGCAGCTGCCTTGCCAACTAGCCAAGATGTATGTTTTTTGTGTTTTTAGACAAATTTTGAGATTATGTATAATTTTTTTCTATGGGTCAAATCAAAATGCTTTGCTTTTTAGTACGTAAGATAAATTTTGATCTTAGTTGGCTGGCCTTGCTATGCTCTTGCAGTATGAGAACCTCTCTGCATTTTATATTGTCCAGCAAGGTGAGGTGAAGTTAACATATAATTCACAGTTAGATTCAGGGTCAGTTACATGGAAGATTCTCTCCAATCATACTGTGTGGGAAGACTTAAATGAATATCAGAAGTGCTTAACAAAGAAACAAGGTGGCTATTTTGGAGAGCAGATACTTCTTGGTGATCAGATCAGTTCAGTAACTGCAGTTGCTATTGGCAGTGTTGTATGTTCGATGATTACAAAGGAGAAGTTTGATTCAGTGGTGGGATCCTTACAGAGAACTATCCAAGATGATATGCAGTATGTGTCCTTGTTGCCATCATAATCAGTTGATTCATTTTCTTATGATTGCATGCCAAATATAAGTTCATCATGTTATATAAACCTTAGTTCTCAAGAAACTTTAGCAAGCGAAATATGTTGGATTTTATAGATTTGCCTACATATTTCAAATGCTATATGAAGCTGATTTTTGCCCTCTGTCTTTTCCAGGTTGAGAGATCACATAATTGATTTGAGAGAACATGTACTAGATATCAATGCTACCGATTTCACAAAAGTTCAACTGTCAGATGTGGTCTGTAAAATCTCAAATGGCATTTTTCTTTTGAAAGGAAAACTTGGAATATATAATTTGCTTTTAGTTGAAAATATGTGTATAAATTAAATATGTTTAAACCCTGATTGGTGTTAATTTATTTTGTGTTTCTCTAGGAATGGAAAAAGACTGTCTATGCCACTGATTGCTGTGAAATAGGTCTTGTTCTTAAGAAGGGTTCAGGTATAAATTCCCAGTTTTAAATTTATAGTTTTGCTGTTTTTATTCCAACATTGTTTATTTTCTTAGAAAGTGAAATAATTATGTATTAATCTGAACTCAAAACATATGGGCACTAAGAATTAGAACTTGTGAAATGCAGACTGCAAATACAGTCCGTCATGAGCAGCCATGATCTCTTTTGTTTGTAAACTAAAACCTGTCAACCTCTTTGGCAAAGCCAGAGGTATAGTATAATAATTAGCCACATAAATCTGACGGTTCAGATGCTATACATCAAAAACAATAATCTGTAAAAAAAATTGCTGCACCAAATATGCTTAAAATGGATGCCTAACAAGAAATTTAGAATTATTGTCAAAAGGCTTTAGTCGTGGAGTTATTCATCTCACTGTTATCCATTTAATGCTCAGCCTCTGCCTTCTTAATCTATTCTTCAAAATGTCCTTTTATAATTCTGCAGATAATACTGCATCTCGACAATCCTGCTGGTCCTAGTGAAGGCCTAAATTCTAGTGCCTGAAATGCCTGTAGCCATTGGAGTTCAATTTCTTGAAAAACTATTCTTATACAATTTCCAAGCTTGCTACTATTTCATAAATGGCTTTGATTTAGAAGAAGACATGCAAGCAATGTTATATATTGTTGTTTTAATTCAGCTGAGAGAATGTAAATATTTCTCTATACCTAGAGGTTAGAGCTATCTGTGTTCTCCTAGTTGTCATCTTCCACTTTTTTCCTCTTCTGTAATATGGCGTATATCTAAAGAAAAAAAAAAGAATTGGAGTCTAGGATATATAAAACTTAGAATCTGAAGTATACTGTCTTTTCCAAAAAAACAAAAGTTGTTCTGTAATTAGAAATCATAAAGCTAAGCCTAATTCAAACATAAAGCTTTTCTAGATTTTTCCTTTCTGCATATGTAAAATGTTTATTTCTATTTCTGTTCTTAACTCCTAAATAATGTTTTGACAAGTATCTCCAACATATTGATTCATATTTGAACACATATGGGGCACCCATATTGACCAACGCCATTTTCCTTTGAATCACGCCCAATAATCTGCTTCCATGTGCAAAGAGAGGTACTAGGGAGGTATGGAAGAAGATACTCGAAACATGCAACAACTCCCAAAACTAATGGTGTGAAGATTTGTTGCCACAAACCCTAACTACTACATTAATGTTGGCTAGGGTAGTATACTCAGCTCTTGTGGCGAGAAATACACATGGAGCCACATCCTCCAAGTAAATAATGCTGCTTGCAATACAGTATCACTGTTGGAGCCACGTGTCAAGAATAAGAATTATGGCACATTGATGTGTTAGGTGGTAGGTGGATGAATAGTGAGAAATGGTGGGAGTGGCTGGAGTAGGAGTGTTGGGAATACCCTATGACTAATGCCTTGGAAGGGAGACATGTTGGTGAGAGGAAGTCCGATTCTCCAACAAGGGCTTGTGAGGGATTGGGGTTTGGTAAAAAGGTGTAATGTCCCCATTTTCGATGTCCTCTTTTGGATCAGTTTGGTTTTGACACACTTACTATTTTTAGTAAGTGCTATATTTAATTGGTCTGTTTGGCAGAGCAGTGTAGGGTTTCCTATTCGGGCAATGAGTGGAGGTTGTCCGATGAGCTTTAACGTCTTGTGCCAGTACTTTTTGTTGGGTTTTTCGGTGTTATGGGCGTGGCTTTCTATTTTTAGCAGGGCCAATATGGTGCTCATTGTCGATAGTGAGGCTTGGTGCAACATTAGAATTTCTCTAGTTCAGGCCTTTGGGGTGTCACTTGCTATTTTTAGTACTTACTAAAAATAGTAAGTCAATTTTGAGTAACTAGACGTGGTTAGGCTAATCAACAACACAAATTCCGTTGATATAAAGTTACTTAGGCGAAATCATTTTAATATTTGATTTATGCTTCGAAAAAAGGTCCATTATAAAGTGACTTTATACTTTATTGTTGAGGGTCAAAGGGGACATGAAAAGTACCATGGGTGCCTAGTGTGATGACTTAAAGTCATTTTAAAAGGCAACAAAATCGTTTTTGAATGCTGAATAAGCCTCGGGCGTCCAACCTAAAGTTGGAGCCAAAAAATTAAAATAAAATCAAATTAAAGTTGCTTTGGCATGGATTTGAAGTGGTTTTAGGGTTGCTTCATGCTTGGTAGTCCTAATTTGATGTTGAAGCTTTTAAAAGCTCATTTTGAAGCCTCATTTTGACATGGACGTTTTGATGACTTATAGAGGTGCTGCTGGTTTGATGCCAGAGGACTGAGAAAATGGATTTGAGGACGCAAACCCTCGTTATCTAAGATCAGTTTCGGCAGTGAGAGACCTGCTCAAGCTGGTGAAGGGGTGATTTCATTCAGAGGTCGCCATTAGAGCTTCAATGTGCAGGTTACAGTGAAAAAAGAATGAAGATTTACGAGTTATTTTGATGTGAGATCAAATTTTTTTTGGTTGTGATAGCATTGTTTCATTTGGGTGCGATTTTCAGAGCATTTTGAAGTGGTCTCAGTTATTCTGGGCATTTTTGGAACTGGATCTGAATCTGATAATCTGAACATACCTCCTAAATGGTTAGGGATTTTATTGTGGGTGTTGGTTCAAAGAAACCCTCTCTTCAGGGCGCTCTTGATGATACATTCTTTGAAAATTATTGAAGTAAATCTGATTTTATAAGACAAAATCGCCCCAGCCATACTGGGTGCCTAGTCTGGTAATTTCTGGAAGTTCTTGTCCTGCCTTATGATAAACGAATTCTGTCTTTCAAAGGGGTTTGAAGAGCTTCAGCTTGTGGTGTGATTTCAAGGGTTTGTAGGGACTGTTCGTTGGGAAAGGGTATATGCTTATCTGGAGCTGATATCACCTAGTTTGGGGACCAACTATCAGGTCTTATTCCACCACATTGAAGTCAGAAAAAGGACCTTTGGCGTTGGAGAACAGAGGATTTCATTGCTAGTCTTTGTGGATTGGTTTAGTGTGATTTGGAGCTTCCTTGTGACTGTTAAAAGCTCATTGCCAGGTCTGTTAAATACTTGTCTGAGTCTGATTTTAACTGTCTTGAGAAGACTGTAAACAGTGCTTTCTGCCGTGGTCAAACAAGGAGTTTTAAGGCTATCATCTTGGTTTCAGTTCGAAGCTCCTAGGAGGTTAAAACTCTGCTGTCAAGCTTCTTGTTCAGGTCTGAAAGATATCTCTATTTCTGATATATATAAATGTTAAATTTGCTCTTTATATGGTCTTGAAAATCTGAACATAGAAGTGAATATATGATATTTTCCTAGCAATTATCTTGTGTGTTTCCCTGCAATCTGTTGTATACCATTTGGCATCAATCATCATGAATGGCATATGAAAAGAGGAAAGAAAACAATCAAACAAATCAGAAAAAACACAAACACAAATCTATCAAACAGCAGTTGGGACAAAATAAAAAAAAAGAAGAAAGATTTGGGGTTGTTTATTACAAAAGGTATGACAAGATGGACAAATTTGATAGCTCAACAAAAGAAGGGAATGAAGGCAGGGGATGGTTGTGAAGTATATTTGAATGGGAAAGTTTAAAACCCTGACGAGAGTGTAGAAGAAAGCGGGTTCGGGAGGAAAGTCATGCAGGAAGGGAAACTCCACAACTTTGATAGCTTATGCTTAGAAAATTGGCTATGTCTCAGGATCTTAAGTAGATGTATGGGGAATGAAGGGGAAGAGCTTATACACATATTTGGATCAATAATGTTGTTGATAGATTATGGAAAAAGGGGACACGACAAGTCCACCTTCCTCAAATTTGCTCGCCCTCAAGCAATTGTAAGTTTAATTCTCCATCTCCTCCTGTTTGAAATTCTCTACAAATATCAGTATTCCCAAATTCTTTGACATGGAGACATAGGCAGGTTCCTTCAATGAATGAGATAATTTATGATGGCTCCATGTCCTATATTTCCCCACGTTTGACTTGGATCAAATTATGAAGGCAACCAATCCTCCATGTGCCTCCTTTTGACATGATGATGAATAAAAACATCTATAAACTCCCGCAAAACCCAAGTTTGCCACATGTGTTCACCTCCATGTTTTTATTGGTGATTCCTTGCACGATTATCTACCCTTGGATTTACTTCACCACAGCTATTCTGCAATACTCTAATATTCTTTTGAAGTCCTCCTTGAGATCTTGTGGTGCTCATAGCTTCCTCAATAGGGTAGGTGCGTCCAAAACGATTACTCCTTCTGGATTGTATCCTTTACTCAATCCCATAACAGATGGCACCAATGTGGCTTCAAATGATTTAAGGTAATAGCCGGGAATGATGATGATGATAATTCCAAAGCTGGACATTAGGTGGATGACAATCTTGGTCCTTGTGTAACTCACTGCAAAATGTGAGCATCACTTCTTTCTCTTCTGCCTATATTTTATACTTGTGAAGATGAATTTAAATTTGAGCTTCTTCCATCAAGCTCATTGACATCCTTTAAGTGTCTTAGTATTGTGTCAGCAATTTCCATAATATGAAGGGTGCAAAAAAATCCCACCTCTTTTTCCTTGGACTGTTATTATGGCATGCTCTGATTATGCTCGTCTCTCCTTGATTGTTATCATAAAAATGACCTTGTGTTCCAAAGATTCTTACCATGATACACTAGCTGTACCCTTCGACACTTGGTGTGGATCATATTGTTTGGGGGCTAGAAAATTGATGTAACAAGCAGAGGTTGCTTGATATTTCTCCCAAAACAACACTATGCAACTGGAACATTACTATAACAATCATATGTAGCTTGCAATTCCTTTCCAAACAGTAAGTTGTAGTTTGGATTACTTGCACTTTGTGACCCCAAGAGGCGAGATCTTCTACAAGCAACAGCAGGCAAGGAAATCTTCCTCAAACTTGCAGAGCTATAGCTGCTCATGCATGATATTAGCAGTCCAAAACATTGGATTAAAAAAATGACTAATAGGAACATAACATCCGTTGCAAAGCTGAGTTCTTTATTTAGAACTAAGAAAGTAAAGGCTGGAGACTGCCCCATGCTAGCTAAGAACACCTCAGCAATGGTGATGGCCCAAAAAGTCCTCCACTATGTGACCACAATTCCTTCTATGATTGCAAAGGTGTGGACAATGCTCAAAGCATCGAGAACAATATATCTATGGTTGGAAACCACCTTCAGATTGGTCGATGGCTCATATTTCTTGCAGTCAACATTTATTGCAACCATGTGTAGTTGGTGACTTCCAAATGATGCTGCAAGGTCATTTGTGTGTTGTTTACCTCCAGCACCTAACACTTGGAACAAGGATTCATTTATTGCTATTCCCACAAATCTGACAACTTCTTTCCTTGTTGGCTGCTTCAGCTTATTGTTTCCATTCTGAGGTACAAACTGCATTCCAAAACCTGACCTCTGAATAGCTTTAGCTAGAAATGCAACCATCCACTATTGTCTTTCCTCTGTAACTTGTAATTGCTCCTCCGAGGTTTGTAGCTGCATCTCAATGCCTTGCTATGGCTGCCTAAGTCTCACTAGCACTATCATGAGTAGATTCTTATTCCGTTTGAGGTTCTAATATTCTTCTTCCAATTCATGTCTTGTGGCATCTACTACTCATGGATGCACTGAATTGAAACAGATGAGGCATGAGCTGATTACCCTTGTAGGCTTATTTGAAGCTTCATGTGCTCTATCCATTTGTGCATCACCTCCTTTCTTTGACAGGTTGGTTAAGGGTGTTGCTACATGTGCAAGTTCTTTAACTGCCCTTCTATCATGGCTGCATAAATTCAAGAATCTTCTCAATAGGGTTAATGCAGCAGAGAACACCCAAACTAGAAAAAATTGAGTTCTTTTTCAATTCACTTGCATGCCGGGGGAAACAATAGCATGGCCCAGACCTAGAATATTGATTTAATTGAACTCACCTTTAATTTTTTTTTTGCAAATAGAGCCTGTGGCTCTAATATCTTGATGATCAAATTTAGGTGCCTTAGATGATCCTTCCACAATGTGCTACACACCCACAATTCATTAAAGATGACCAAAACAGTGCCTCGTAGCTGATCACTGCATACCTGATTTAACATGAATGAGGAAGTGGCTTGTGCATTAATCAATTTGAAAGACATGATCAGGAACTCATGGTGACCTATGAAGCATTTGAAAGATGTCTTGGGCATATATTCCTTGCAAACACAGATTTGATGGTGACTTATTCTCAAATCAGTCCTCGAGAAATAAGGAGTTATAAGCATGGAGAAATAAGGAGTTATAATCGCATGCTTACAACCAATTTTTAATTCCACCGCATGTTGGAATCTTCTATTTGCTAATGATCCTGGGGGAAAACGATGGAGCACCCTACCAAGCTGATTTGGATACATTTGAATACCAGAATAAAGGCTATGTGGCCTACCATAAAATATGATATTCTGCAGTCCTCTTTCACCATATTTCTTGCTGTCCAAACAACTTGTCCCTTGCAAGAAGTCCTCTTTTCTGTGACTACTCCAAAAGAACCCTTAAAGACAATTCCCATAACAGACATTGTACTATATACTTTATCATTATGCTCATCTATGGGTACATTGAGTGGCCTGCATATTTAGGTGCAAGGTGTGCTACATCTGTTAGGAACGATGATATCAAATTCATCAAAAGCTTCAAAACTTCTTGCATTATGCTAGCATTTAACTGCCATTTGAGCACACTTGTAGTAGCAGATGTGCTTGTATTCTTTTCAATTGAATTATGCCTCTGAAAAGGACAAGACAGATTGGTTTGATCAACTTTAACGAGATCAGCTGCTGCTACAATCTTCTTGTCCCCTTACATACTCCTCACAGATCCCGAGCAGAGTTTTGCATCATTTGCCAAGATGAATCATGGGAACGCCCTGAATACGAGGATTCCACTCCCTTGGCTAGTCATATCAATTTTGTATTTGAGCATAAGGATCTATGTGTTGTTTGCTACCAATGGTGTTCTGAATCTTTTCCCCATGCTTAGAGTACTTTTCATGTTGAAAAAAATGTGAAAGGACATAGTGTAAAGTGAATCCATGCTATGCTTATCATCTTCTACTTTCGAATTGCACTCATAGAAATGATTGGAGTGCATACCTTTTTCTACCAAGGACCCTTTACCTTCAACTTGTATGGCAAAATATTTTCGTTCTTGCTTACTAATCTGTTCCTTGTCAATTTTTGGTAGCTTTGGTTTTGGCTTTTTTTCTTCTTTTGGATTATGCTCTACAATTTCTTTCTTGACTTCATCATTGTTTTGTTGGAAGTCACACTTGTTTGAAAGTCAAATAAATATCTACTTGTTGAGCTGGTGGCTCAGAGGTACCCATCAACTTCTTTCCTGGACCTTCATTAGATTTCTCTGATTCTAAATTTTATTTTACCTCTCTTGTGCTATGGCATTTGTGGCTTGGTTTTCAAGGTTTTTTGCATGAGAAGCAAATTTTTTATCATCTAAACTCAATTTTGTTGTTATCTTCTTTTTTGCAACATGACAGCCCTCATCCTGTTCATCACTGGAAGGAGGTGCATTACAATGATTTTTTTTCTAGTTAATGATTGCTCGTGTTGTAGCGCATATGATGGCTTTTTGAGGTGTTGGTTTTAACTGTTCTTTCTGCGAGAACCCTTTCTCATCCCCATGCCCAATAGTAAAATCCTCCTTAGCAACCTCTTTAAATACTGTATTATTTTTTCTTCCTTTCCCGAACTCCTTATGTAGTTATAGAGGTCTCTTTCAGATGCTAAGTGCCTGTCAAAATGTAACGTAACTTTTAAAGATTTTGATTTACCTTGGTTCTCTTCAAAGATTTTGTCAATTTTGTCTCTTTGTGATGTTTTAGTTGAAACTAAAATTTTTCTTTGGAGACTTGATACATTCATCTTGGTTCTTTTGTCTAGTTGTACCTCCACCACTTTTCATATTCATAAAATCTGAGAAAGGTATTGCTTCTTGGATCTCTAGTGGAAGTTTTTTATATTCAGTATAACAGGCAATCATATCTTCCTTAATTGAACTTGGAGCTTATGTCACAAGAGCATCTTTTTCTAATTACAAGAATGTGGGTTAGAGAGATTTTTCATCACCTTTATTCTGGTAAGTATCGATTCTTGAAGAGCTTTTAGGAATCCCATGGTTCACAAGTTGGTAGGAAAACTAGCTTTGATATCATTGTAATGTCTCGTACTAGATATAGGGCAAATAATTTTAACAGACATGAAAATATGTAAAGAGGAGCCAAACAAACTCTAAATTTTCTTCATTATTTACCCATAGCATTAACTTCGAAATATGTAAGAAAAATAACTTTACAAACCTAGAGTACATTAAGGTTACATGGCAGATCTCATGATCCAATCTTAAGTTTCAGATTGTATTATTTAACCATAAAACAATAAACCCTAATTTACTTTGCCTAAATTGAGCACAAACAGTGGCACCTCATTTTATTCGCATAAATAACAATTGTATTATTTTAATTGGCCGTGAGCGCTTTATAGAATTTTGCTACTGTAGTTATAATAGGATAAAATACAGTTGTGACAAAATAATGATCCATGATTGCGCAGCCACATAACAACTTAAGTGTACAATGTTTACAAAAGATCCAAACCATAGATCATCTATTAAAGGCAATTGGATTGTAAAATATTACAATATTTTGCTATCCTAGTTAGGGAAAACTAAAACAATATGGTTGACAATTGTAAGTGTTGTGCAAGCTAAATACTACCAATATTGATGACCATTAACACTCAAATGCGATGTCTGTGTGAGACCACTCTTCTAGTTGAAGGGGATTTTGTGCTTTGACGTGAGATCTATAGGGTCACTATCCCTTGACCTCCTCAAATATGTGGGGTTTCATCCTAAGATCTGCAGGCTTGAACATGAGTACACATGGTTATTTCTAGTTAGGGTTTTTGTTGGGTTGTTCCAAGATGCTTTTCTCTTAGGCTTCCTAGCCAAAATACCTTTCATAGAGAGGCCAAAATTGGCATGGAGATGGTTAGGTCCCAGAGAAATACACATATGGGGGTGCCCATATTGACTTAGGCTATTTTCCTTTGAATTGTATCCAAAAATATGTGTCCACGTGCACAAAGAGGTATGGAAGAAGATACTCAAAATTTGCAACAACCTCTAGCATAAATGATGTGAAGATTTGTGGCCACAAACCCCAACTATTGCATTAATGGTGGTTAGGGTAGTATACTCAACTCTCGTAGTGGTAATACATGTGGAGCCACATCCTCCAAGTAAATAATGTTGTTGGCGATATGGCCCCATAGTTAGAAGTGATAGAACCATGTGTCGAGAATAACCATTATGATGCATTGTGTCAAGTGGTAGGAAGGATGAATAGTGAGAAATGGCAAGAGTGTTGGTGTTGGGGTGTCTGGAATACCTTGTGACTCATACCACAAGTTACGGATGGGGGTTCAAAAGGGAGGTATGTTGGTGAGAGAAAGTCCAACTCTCTAATAAGGCTTGTGAAGGAGTGGGGGTTTGGCAGAAAGGTATTATGGAATGGACAAGTCTGATAGCTCAATAGGAGAAGGGGATGAAGGATTGGGATGGTTGTGAGGTATGCTTGAATGGGAAAGTTCGAAACCTTGATAGGAGTATAGAAGAAAGAAGACTTGGGAGGAAAGTCACGCTAGGAAGGGAAACTCCACAACTTCGACTACTTATGCTAATTTAGAAGATTGGTCATACCTCCATACTTATAAATTTTGGGTATCTTAAGCAGATGCATGGGGAATGAAGGGGAAGAGCTCATACACAAATTTGAATTAGGGGGAACATTGGTGATAGGAAATGGTTATTGTGGACCACAATACAGATTATGGAAAAAGGGAACATGATATGTGTTGTTATGGTCAATGGGGCAAACTTAAAGGAGATCCATGTTTTGATCCCCACATTCCGTTAATGTTTTTGATAGCTTAGAGTGAACGAGAAGGGTAGGTGTTGGTATTAACCTTGCTAAGGCAGCCTATGCTTGGGGAATTGGGCCCTTTGTTGTATCTCCAATGGGTCTAGGATTGGTGTTGCTCTAGTTTGTTTAGCAAGAAAAACTATTAGTTTATTAATTACTAAGTAGTTAATTAAAAATTTAAAATATATCAGTATTCCACCTTACGAATAGCTGTAAGAAAGGAGTTATTGGTTATCCTTCTTTAAGATCAACCTCTTTTACTTCAAAAACACAAATGGAGGGTTTTGTGTGAAGCTGGTTCAAGCAGAAAAAGTTGCTAATAATCCTCATTAAAAATAGTATGCCATATGCAAAAGTTGCTGAAGTCAAGGACTTTTACAAAATTGTGGAGAGCCCATAAATGCTCCAAGCAATGAATAATTATCAACAAAGTGCTCCATCAGTCGTGAATTATGGGAAGTTCCATAAGAGGCAAAAAATAAGCATGCCATCAGTGTTAGAGGTAGTGAATCACATCAAAGCGTGTACAAAAAGTGCAGAAGTGAAACATTGAAAGGCATCAGATCTGCAGCAAAAATCTTTGGTCTAACAAAATACCCTCGTAATTAGAAATTTCTCAAGATCCTTCTACAAAACATTACAACACTTGTGCAACAAGTAAACTTGCACACAAACAAATAAACAAACAAGCTGCATGAAACAAATATCTTAATTCTCTGAACACTTTCACTTTGATATTTGTTTGTAGGACTTCTATTAATGATTTGATTACAACCTATGGAGAAGCAGTATATTCCTTTACATCAATTACCTAATAAATGCTTGAGAAAATAATGCAAATTCTGGGTATAACACAAACAATATTATAATGATTGAAGGTCATCTTATGATCCAGTGTTTGGAGGCATTCACAAAGTTGTCTAGAAATTGGCCTATAGTTTTGTGACCTTACAAAAAATAGTCAATAATGGGCATGCTAAGAATTCAAGAGAATTTAAAAAATAAAAATAATCAAGACTACCAAAACTGAAATTGGTGGAGAAACAACATTACAATAACAATAATACAATAAAATAATATAATAATTAAAGACCACTATCTCATCCGGTTGCCTCAATAAGCCTCAACAATTTTACATTATTTGATTGGTGCTTTTTCCATTCTATTAAAGTTTGTAGTGAAACTAGTCGTGCTATGAAACTTTGCACCTTAACTCTTCAGGGCTACCAAAATTGAAATTGGTGAAAAAACAACAATAGTAATAACAATAATACAATAACCAAAGACTATCTCATCCGGTTGCCTCAATAAGCTTCAACAATTTTGCATCATTTGATTTGTGCTTTTTCCATTCTGTTAAAGTTTGTAATGAAACTAGTTATGCTATGAAGCTTTGCACCCTAACTGTACATTATGGTAAGGGAGAGATTCAAATTCTTAAATGAAGAGGGTAATGAACAAAAAGAGATTGTTGAAGGTGCGCATGCTTTTTAGAGAAACAAAACCACTCTTATGCTTTGGGAAGAAAGGTTAAATTGAACGACTTAAATACCACTTCCATGGGGCATGGAGTATTAGAATGGGAGGACCGGGCTTGAGGATGGGGGACCAAGGGCCTAGATTTGGGGGCGAGAGGGGGATGGTGGTGCAAATATATCTAATACTTGAAAAGTTAGTTAATAAAAAATGTACATGAAATAACAAAAGAAACTTTGAAATACTAAACACATTGCATTGATCAATGAGAATGCCGAATATGGAATTTTAATACAGTATATTCAAAATGTTGATTACATTCAAAAAATTTAATTACATCTAGGTAATGGCCTAATGCCACCAATTATCCCCAAAGTCCTGCCAAACTCCTCATCACTTGAATTGCTAGACTGCTTTATGTCAAGCTCCTACAAACCACTATTGACCAATCCAATATGTGTCACATCATCATCAACTTGTGTTGGACTCTCCTTGTATGTAAGTGTGTTGTGGTTAATGAGATGCAAGCTGCTTTGTACAGCTACAAGTTTCTTCACCCTCCTATAGGTAAGCTTGTTCTTCATGATAAAGTGGATGAAGCTATAAGTATACCAATTCCTCTCAACAACAAAAGAACTAGAAACTGAAGACGATAGTTGAATGGCTAGTGTGGTTAAGGAACGAGGCCCATATATAGTCCACCACAAAATTGGGTCCTCTGGTGCCATAGTCTCCCTATTTATTTTGGCCTCTTTTAGATATTCCCTAGGAGTGGTAAATTTTGTCCACTAAATAAAAATGGTTGTGGCATCCTTGGCACAGTTCATCTTTTGAATAGCCTTAATAAACCTTGCCTTCACTTCAGCATCCTCCATAGGTGTAACTCTACCAAGCCTTTGCTTATAAACTTTGGGTTCAATTCATAGGCAGCCATGTGCAAGGGAGTGCTCATCTATTTCCTGGTATTGACTGATTGGTTGAATATGTTCATGATAGAATTGCAATGTGGGGTCTTTCTCCTATACAACAACATTCATCTGGCCATGTATACTGTGAATGCACTCATATATCTCTCCAAGATTAAGTATTAGTGTCTCCATTATCTGATGATTGTGAAGATTAGAGCAATGATAGAGACAGCATTTCATATCAGCTCAGAAAATGTCTTCTTACCACCTCCTTCACTATGTTCCCCTGCTTTGACTTAGAATTGGGCCATCGATTCCACATTACTGTCATGACCATTAGGTTGCAATGCCTCTTACAACTCAAGCATTCTCTCAATATGGCTGAAATTCAACTCAAGTGCCCCTTAATACCCCAGGTTTTTCTTGTAATTTGGTTAATGCCTCCTTAATACAAGAGTTAATGCTTTGTTTTGAAATTCAAATTGACAAAAAACGACACTTCAACACACTATTGCCTCTTAATTCCCCAGATTTTTCTTGTAATTTGCACCGAGGCTGGGAACTTAATTTATAGCTTTTTGTGAGTGCTTAGGGTGAGGGCAGGGCCCTTAAAATCTTTGCACAAATTGTTGAGAATGAAGAACAAAGATGAAACCTTCTCCTATACCCTTTGACTACCCACCAAAAATCTGCTGCAAATGAGCAACTACTTGCTGGAAATGTGATGAAATCTCACACTGAAAATCAGTTGAAAACCTGCAATAAATTTCATCCTTTTGTGTGCACTTTTAGCCTGACTTTTCACTTAGAATTTGAACTTTTGGCACTGACTTGTTTTGTGTGTGCATTGCTATTCTTGGAGGTGAACTTTTCAGTATTCATGTCTGCCATTTCGGACAATCTTTACACAGGTGTGCTCTTGAGTCAGTTTGGCGCTATACAAACTTTGGATGCTCCAAAGTGGTCTTCTCTCACCTTTTTCAAGCCTTTTTACATGCTTTGTAATCGTCTTACAAAGAGGTGCTTCTGTTTATCAACTGCTCTTCTTTAATGTTTACAAAATTGGTTCATGTCTTACTTTGGCATGCTCTGCAAGACTGAAAACCACTTTCTGATTAACAACTTAGACTGAAAGGGTTTGTTGTGAGCCATGCAAGAACAATGATCAGAACTTGAAAGTACGATATTCAAAACCATGATAAGCAAGGATTCAACAATGAATCACAAGAGGTGTGTGGAGTTAAAAGATGAAAAACATCTAAACAATCGAATGCGCATGTTTTAGAGAAGTTCGTGCTATGATAGGGTACAACTTATCTGCAAGGAAAGGTGGAATCACATATTGGCTGTATCCATATTGCTTGCTTTAAGGAGCTGTCATTATTGACTGATTCACACAATTTTTGCATACTTAACCTATCTTAAAAAGCTTAAAGCTTCCCTAGAATTTTGCTTTTGTGCATATGCACACTCTTTATTTCTATTTCTGGTCTTATTTCCATTCCAATATTTTGAATGGTCTCAATTTCAATTTTCTCCCTTCTTCCTTGATAAATTGTGGACATTTATTCTTGTTAGTTTCTTATCCCTTGTTTATCTAAATTTACTACTGGCTAGATGGACACCGGAGTTCACAAGTTCACTAGTTTCTCTGTCCTGGTATGACAGAAATTGGATATTAAAAGATTTTTTGATAGGCTTCTGCGTTTCATAATTTACAAGGAGCCTATATATATATATATTAAAGCTGTTCCATAGAGTTTTTGGATGGGAACATTAGAACATGTTTCCGGTATGACAAAACTCTTACTTGAATTATGGGAGGGAAGATAACAGCAACTATATAATCAAATTTCTTTTGCAGAATTTAGTATAATCTTTAAACAATATAAAGATCATATCAATGAAATGAACATCTCAAATTTGAAATATAAGAAATCAAAATATCCCGTTCCTCTTCATCCATGATGAAACAAAAATAAAAATATCTGATGTCATAAACTGAAATGACAATTATGAAATATCTGTCAATCAGATAGAGCACATAGTTAAGAGGCTTTTACTGTGCCACCCCAAGTTGAGCTTACAACGCGCATGATAAAAAGTGGACCACTCTCTGTGGAGGTTTCCTGGGAAAAATGCCAGTTACAAAAATGCTATTGTATTTGAGTTGTAACATAATGTTAAACATGGAATGGCAGACTAAATCATCATACAAACTCATTATCAAACCTACCGTCTAACTTTTTTTTCTTTGATTTTGTTTTTGTAATTATTTTCTCCTATATTAAATTAGTTAAAGGGCCTTCTGAGAGCCCCATGGAATGTCCAAGGTCTGTTGGGCGTTCTCAAATTGCATCAGAATGGCAACTAGGGAGGCAAAAATATCCTAGTGATGCCAGGACACATGCCAGGACACTCTCCCTGGTGGCTCGGGATGGAAGGGAGCTGTGTTGCCCCCACCCCCATGTTCCACTATATTTAAGTTTTATCTTAATTAAATTTATGGTTCATTTTAACCCTCTTTAATATGTATTATTATTAGCCCATCTTCTAAATTAGGGTTACTTGTTTGTCTTATTTTTATGCCAGCACAATTATTATGCAAACCAAAGAATTACTTGCCAGTTATAATTCGTAATGATTCCTTTAGCCCTTCAAGGCCGACATCTGTCAGGTTTCATCTTGAGTTGTCACAATTGATTTTCGTTTTCCAATTATCAGATGCAATATTATGGAATGATTTATGCAACATTCCACAGTTTTTGTGCATTTATTCACCATCCTTATTATATTTGTTCTGTGGTTTAAAACTTTATATGTGACAGAAGATTAGTAATATGTAACTGTATGATACCCGTTAGATGCATTTATTATGTGGCCATTGAGTTGATAGAAGTTTATTGTCATGGCAACCAGATAATCTGCTGAGCTTGAAAAGATTTTCAAAGTATAAGATAAAGCAGCTTGGACGTGAAGTACAGGTTTTAAAGGAGAAATCTCTTGTGGAGAGCTTGTCTCCATCTGCATTTGTGCCACAAGTACTTTGTACATGTGCAGACCAAGAATTTGCTGCAATTCTCTTGAATACTTGTTTGGCCGGTCCACTGGCAGCAATTCTACATGCACCGTTGAAAGAATATTCTGCTCGTTTTATTTCTGCTTCAGTTGTGGTGGCTTTGGAATTAATGCACAAGGTCTTTTCATTTGAACTTTGAAGCTAAATATTTATATGGACTCTTTTCATCAGCTATTTAATATTTTATGAAAGGATATGACAATCTGAAGTTAGGAGAGTTTATAATGTACCGTGAAGCTTCACATTAGTTTTAATAACACTGTTTTGAATCTGATTTAGGATGGAGTTGTATACAGGGGTGTATCACCTGATATCCTAATGATTGACCAGAAAGGCCATTTGCAGGTTGAGTTTATTGTTGTTTTTGATAATGTTAACATGATTTCTGAGTACTGAACTTGAATATGTCTGAATGGAGCTTCAGATGATTGATACAATGGATTGTATTGCAGCTTGTTGACTTTCGTTTTGCCAAAAAACTCTCTGGCGAAAGGACTTTTACAATATGTGGGATGGCAGACTACTTAGCCCCAGAAATAATCCAGGGCAAAGGCCATGGGTTTGCTGCAGATTGGTAAGGATGCTTAAAAGTTAAAAGATAATGTTGTTTTATTGACAAGGAATGCTTCATTATGTACTCCTGATCTGTTTTTGGTGTATATCAATATCTTATTCATGTAACCCACAATCTTTTTACAGTCATCCATAAAATTACTGCCAATATTTGATATTAAATTCCTTATTAGTTAATCTTTCAGTTATTTACAGAAGGGATAAATTGGATTATGCTGAAACATGGTTATAAAAATTCAATGGATGTAACTTCAAAAGTATAGAACGATACATAACAATGTCAAGCCTTTTCACATATTTGCTTATTTTTGTGGAATAATTATGAGATATCGTGGATCATGTGCTTGTTTAATCCCTCCACAAATTACTGATGCTGCCAGGGGTGTTTCCGATTCAGATTTCAGATTTAAGCAGGTCAAACATAACCTGCTGCTGTACGTACAACCTGTGTGTAAGAAGCCAACCCTATTCTGCACTACAAGTCAATGCTTGATCCACACTTTTATGCACTCAGATATGTTAATAGCCAGTATTAGAGTATTGCATTCAATTCAGACAAGGTTCGATTTGACATCAATGTTATACACCCCCTCAGATTTCAATTTAAAGTGTCATACAGTAATAATATATTGTCCAGATTTCCAAAGAGCCACTTAGACTAACAGCACACAAAGATGCATCAGAAATACTACAGAGTATTGTGTATCAATTGAAATTCATGCCTGGTATGGGATGAGTACTGTTCATATGAATTGATACTATTGAGCAACTAGTTACAGGACTGTTAAATACTTGACTTCAGATCGGTGCACATCATATGGATGCACAGAATGTAGCAACCCAATCCCACACTCAGAAATGAACTATGTGACTCAGATAATTCAACTCACAGTTGAGCAAAGTATTTAGCCTGCCGAACTGCAAAGTATGGGTATCAGAATCTGAATAACCCGAATCGACGACTGGCTGTCGCCAGCATAAGATCTCAGGGAATGTGATGCAGATGCTTAAGCACCTGGGGCTTGTGGAAGGTGATCAACCGATATGTTCGGCATCTTAAAGTGATGCCTCTCATTCCACCAAATGATGCCCAATCTCAAGTGTCAGTAGTCCCTGAGGATCGCGCCGTTGGCCCTGCACCTCGGAAGATATTCGGCCTTGTGTATTGTAAATTATTGTGAACTCCTGAATGCACGCGTATGGCGAGATCTTGTAATAACACGCCACCCGTTCTCCTTCTTTCTGGCTTGTGAATGTCACATGAAATGCCCAGACCTGGAGATAGTGGATGGATTAGATAATTGCTTAGGATGGGGAATGATGAAATCATGGATGCAAGGAGGGGTGGTGTCCTACCTTGCAGGGAATTCCTTGGAGGTTTTCGTCTCCAAGAGATTCGCTAGATAATAGTCCAAACCGTGATTCGGTGCCTTTTCCAAAACAAGAGAGTCCAAATATATACTGTGTTCCACGGCCTTTTGGGGACGGGGACGGGGGGACGGCTGGGGATGCGTTTCCGGGACGTTTCCTAGGGGCCCATTTTTAGGGGACGGTAGGGGACGACGACATACAAAATACATATATATATATGATTTTTTCAAAATTTATTAATATATTATAGATAGAGAGAGGGAAAGAGAGAGATATATGTCAATAAATTAATAATTGCTAACAACAATATCAATATATAAATAAATCGCAAGAGTAGTAGCATAACAACATAATAAATGTCATTAAAGCATTATAAAATTTATCATAGCAATATCAAACGTCAATAAAACCATGGTCTATCAATATCAATAAATCGCGAGAGTGGTAGGAAATGGAACTAAGTGCAGCTCCCAGGTCCTCAAGGCGTCCCAAACACAAACAAAATGCAGCTTGAGTGAAGAAAAAAACGCAGTCAAATAGAGCCCAGACACGACTTTACTCTAGGCGTGAGAAACAAAAACTTGAAGAAATCTGTTTCATGCCTCTTTAAAATGCAAAAACGTCTCTGTTAAATGCCCAAACGCAGGAGCAAAATGCCAAAAAATCGTTTAGACTGAGTTGAGGCAGAGATTTTCCCGTGCTTTGCTGTGTGAAGTCGTCGCCCTTGCCGTCGCTTGCCGTGAGAGCCAAATAATATCATTGAATCTTATGAAACTTTATTAAGTTTCATTTAAATTTTTGTTTTTAGACTTTACACAAACGCATTATGTTGCTGTGGGCCCACAAAACATTTAATAGCAATATAAAATGTCTTAAATTTTTTTTTTTATGTTCTTTAATTTTCTGGAGCTCCATATACACAGGGGACGGTTAGCCGTCCTCGGGGATAGCGAGGGACGTTTCCAACGTCCCCTGCCGTCCCCGGGGACGGGGGACCGTTCCCAGACAAGAGGAAACGTTCCTCGCTGTTTCCTGTGAATTTTCCTGATTCGGGGACGGCCGGGGATTGTCCCCGATGCGTCCCCTCGTCCCCGGGACAGATGGGGACGGGTACAGGGGGTTTTGGGGTAGGGGACGTGTCCCCGTGTAACACAAAATATATATGCAATACTAAGGCGCCTTCCCAATTGGGTCGGCCAAGTCAAAGTCTATAAATTTAAATGCTATTTTAATTATTTTAATTTTTATTATTATTAATAATATTATTAAAATATTATTATTTGAAATTTCAGATTAGTTTTAACAAACACTTTCCTGCCATACTGAATTCGGGACCCCCCTAAGAATCGGGGACATGACACTCTGGCTAAGCAAAATGCATTTGTATGATAGCTTGTACAAGACTTGTGAATTTTCAACATTCAAATCCTAGTCCTATATTTTTTTCATTAAAAAATGACAGGTCTTGATTGATGTTTTCTCAGCTCAGCTATGGCACTTTTAGCTTCAAGTTGTGTTCTGAATAAATTCAAGAAAAAATCATAATCCTACTTTATGTTAGGCAAGTATCAATACTACGCCAATTTTTTCTAAAATTGTCAAAAGACTTCCCTTCCAATATGAGGCTTGGGATGAGCTAAAGTGGTGTAAAATCCGCCCCCAACCACTATTTTTTTTAAAAAAAAAATTTAATTCACACAATCTACCAACTTAACCAACCAAGCATCTACCATGTAAATTAGAAGTGTTGATTTTAGAAGTTCTTCATTCACGATGGTGACGATAAATCAATGTCACCACTTATATGCTTGCACTCAAAAGTGTTAAAGTCCTATGGTTAGGGTCATCCCTAGACCCATACCTAAACCTTGAGGGTTCATGATGACCCTGCGTACATATCCCATCGTGGGAAATCAAAGGCTTCATAGTTCACCCACCAATGTTAGAGGTAGTTCATCCTCTCCTCTTGCATGAGATCTGTGATCTCACCTTTAAACCATGACTATTCGTCAAGCATAAGCTATTAACTTGGTCAATTATAATATAATGATAATAACTTGTCATCAAGTGTTGGATCCATACCAATCATTAAGTGTACATACACAAATACAAAGGGGTTATATCATACCATAATCCCAAGATCACACATAGAGTGATTGTCTCGAGCATACATCACATATACGCAAGGTGATTAGCTCATTCACATCACAAGTACAACATTGGTTGGCTCATATACACGTCACACGTACAACATTAACTATATCATATGCACATGACAAGTACAACAGTGATTGGCTCTTATGCACATCACAAGTACAATGATGGGTAGCTCATATGTTCATCACAATTACAATAGTGACTAGCTTATATGTACATCACAAGTACAATAGTGACTAACTCATACACTCATCACATATACTATAGTGACTAGCTCTGACACACATCATATATATCCAGTGTGAACAATCCACACATACATCACATGTTTACATAAAGAACAATTGGTTAAGTGGATATGGATACAACCTATTGCATGCATCATTCCACTACCTGATTCACAAACACAAGCTCTTAAGTAGAGTTCACTTTTGAAAGGAATGTCGGTGCATCCCATACTACACCGTGGGTCCCATCCTTTTCCTAATCTACCGCCATCTGTGACGACAATCAAGCAACCCATGCTACTTGATGCCATCACTAGCAAGGGCATCAATAACAAGGTACATAAAACTCGAGACAATTTACACAAAGAGTGACTAACATATACACAATGAATGATTGACACATCCACAATGGTTGACTAACACCTATCCATAGTGCATCCCAGATAGAAAAGGAATATCGGTGCATTGCATAGTACACGATGGGTCCCATCCTTTTCCTCGGTATTCTACACCATCGAAGAACTGGGAAGAGGATTCCTTGTATCCCATACTACATCGAGGGTCCATCCTCAACCCAACAAGGCCAAGTATACCATCTCACAACCGGGAAGGGGATTCAGTGCATCTCATACTACATTGTGGGTCCATCCTCCATACCAAATATTTCCACAAGTAGTGAACCTATCTAGCCCGGTGGATTCCAACTTCAATCACCTATAGGCAATTGACAACAAGTATGTCCACCCAGGAAGAAGTAACTTCTGACATATACCACATTGTGACCTTAGTGATATTGTCAGCTGTCTTCTTCACAATCTCGGGTATGACTTGGCATCGGTCACCCTCATGCTATAGGTGACTGCTAGTGAACCCTCCTGATACAACGGTTAGCTTTGGCTATCGTTACCTGCACGATAGAGTAACTACCTATGCAACTGTACTTTATCAAATCCTGGATAGCCCTTGACAATCCACCTCCGTGATCTAGGTGAATGATGACTAATCCAAAAGATACAACAATAGCTCTAGGCATTCGCCATTGGCATGATCCAATGACAACTAGGCATTCGCCATTGGCACGGTCCAATGACAACTTGCTAACTATTACTATATCATAACTAGGGTAGCCCTTGGCAACCTTCACTTCCGTGAACTAGGTGAATTTCAACTAGTCCCTTGCAGTAGCCCATACATTGATCATTGGCACAGTCTAATGATTGCTTGTCATTGTTCAAATACCTTGGAGGTTCACACTTGTGTGGGTCATACATAACATGATTCACAATATTGGTCAAGTGACCTAGAAAAGTAAATCTCAATCAACAAACCTAAGAGCCTATACATAGAGACCTCTAGGTATGGAGTTGAACTTCAATAACACATAAGAGTTACACAAAACCAACACAAGATGGCCTTTACCCAACATGTACATATAATCAAAGATCGACTATAAAGTAGTCAAATCCCTTACTTCATTCAACTTACTATTCAAAAGCACAATATGTATTTAATACAAGTTATTAGATTTCCTTAACTTGTTCATACCCATCTAGTACCCATTTCAGCTTGAAACTGAAGTTTACGGAGGAGGGAAGGACAAACAAGATAGGAACAAGCCGATACCTTGGAGTTATACATAACATGATTCACAATATTGGTCAAGTGACCTACATAACATGATCCACTGTTCAAATACCCTGGAGATTCACACTTGTGTGGGTCATACATAATATGATTCACAATATTGGTCAAGTGACCTAGAAAAGTAAATCTCAATCAACAAATCTAAGAGCCTTTACACAAAGACCTCTAGGTATGGAGTTGAACTTCACAAATACATAAGAGTTACACGAAACCAACATGATATGGCCTTTACCCAACATGTACATATAATCAAAGACCAACTATAAAGTAGTCAAATCCCTTACTTCATTCAACTTACAATTCAAAAGCACATGTATTTAATACAAGTTATTAGATTTCCTTAACTTATTCATACCCATCCAATACCCATTTCAGCCCGAAACTGAAGTTTATGGAGGAGGGAAGGACAAACAAGATAGGAACAACCCCATACCTTGGTGTGTCAATTACAAAAGAAATGAATTGCGACCTCTTTGACTAGTTTAATTGCACAACAATTCTAGATTTATTTTCAATATTACTAGTGTCTAAAAACTCATAGGTATTACAAGATAGGTGTATCTTTGCCTTAGCCAAGATTCCTACACAAACATAACATCATCCAACACAACCATAATACCCTTTCCATAGTTCCCATGATAGTTCCCCTATCGAGGTTATTGTACTTAAGTAGTCAATAAATGTCATGTAGTCAGGTAAAGCTCTTATCCATTAGTTTGAGCCATATTGCTAAGAGTATCAATTTGTGACACTACGAAGTCATTCTCCATAATGTTATTATGCAATTCTAAGCCAAAGCTTGTATTAAGTCCTATTCCTAGTACACAATATAAGGAGGTCAATGCAACTCCATGTCTAAAACTCTGTGCCACCTGATTCCATGTAAAAACTTAAGGTGAGTCTACACATTACCTTCAACTTTTCTCCATTAAAGGGTCCATACACTTGGAAAAAGGGAAACAATTGAACCCTAAGGGATTAGCCCATAATCATGAAAGATGACATGGTTTTGAATAGACGGAAAAACACTATTCTTAGGTCTATTTTCATACTTACATTTGGTAATTAACATTCCTGCAGTTCCCTTTTACTAGCATTTGTCATGGTTTCAACATGTATCAAGTACAAGATTTTGACTAGGAATAAGGCTTGTAACTCAAAACCTTTTGAGAACTTTAAACCATTGACTCACCTGTAACAATTGTTATGGAAATGTTTCATAGATAAATACTAATCATATAACCAGATTTAAATTTTTAATGGTTCTAATTATTTATGTGACAATCAATAATAAAGGATAACACATCCCATATATGGGAGTCACATTCGAATAACTCAAATAATACGTGACACTACCAATTGCAGGAGTAGTTATAACTATCCCATCAACAACTATCCATCAGAATATAAGAACCCAACTATATCTCACAATTATAATGGCCTTGTTAGGCATGGGTTCAATTAATACAAACATGTACCAGGCACACGAGCTTGTTGACAACATACTTGGAAGTAAAATGCAATGATGTGTAGTGTATACATATTGTTTTTTTTTTTTTTGATAGGTAAATATATTTTTTAATTGATAGCAAAAAAATTTTACATCGTGCCCTTTCATGGCGGCATTTCTAGAGAGTTCATAACACAGACAAACAAAAAGAGTTCCCTATTCCCTATCAGACACCCAGCTATACGCTTGTATGCTTTACCAATAATTATATAAAAAACTACCAACCAAAGAATCGCTAGCCACTGAGACCCTGCTTGCCATAGACCACTGCCTAGCTAGGACACCGCAATAGCCACCCAGGCTTCCCCTTCTTAGTGCCAAAAAAAACTCGAACCAACAATGATCCCTATCCGTCCAACTCCACACCTTCGGCTCTCAGATAGTCGCTGAAGAGTCCCCTCCAGTTGACACCACTTGACGGCTCAAAATACAGGTGAGTTTCAGAAATATCAACCTGCACGTCGCTTTGTTTCTATGCTCCATGAGCTTTTCTCCTGTCAGGTCCAATAGAAACGGGTACCATTTGACTCTCACACCTGGAACAAGAGCCCGGTTCAAGTCTCGTGGACGCGGAAGTCCCACACCCAGCCTCGCAATGATTATCACGTCCTCCACCCCCTTAGTCAAGTTATCCCAAACCAATTTGTGAATCATCAAAAGAGCCACTGCCTTAGGTACCTCCAAATCTAGTAGCGCTGCCACAAATTGAGTGGCAATGTCGGCATTAGTCCGCCACCTTTCCGCTGTCGACATGAACTCCTTGCCTAGCAACAGCGCAACCGCTTCCAATACAAGTGGATCCCAGTCCTTGAACACAAACTTGAGCCTCCCATGACCAATTTTACCAAAGAAAGCCTAGAGCTTTCGCCCAGACTGTAAGCACACCAGCGTTTCAATCATCCTCGTCTGATGACAAATGCTTCGATCACAATGAATAAAACACCCAACTTTGCCCACAATTTGTGTGGGATGAATGCCCCGCATAAATGCACCTGCCATAAACCTCCTACAACCTCAACTTCGAGTTGAAAGCCAGCTCACCATCAGGTACGATCACCAGTTCCCAACTAGTCTGTCCTGTAGGCAATTAATGCCCTTTGCCACCAAGCTCCCCATCTGCGCCAGCCAGGCCCTATGCAGCCCACATAGCACCACTTGGGCTGCACCAAAACCGAGACCTCCACCCGGCAGCCGCAGGACAGTGTATACATATTGTTGACAAAATGTCATAATTGGTATTCTACAATTAGTTCATGATTTACACGGGCAATCTTAGAAACTTGAGTAAATGCCATAGGTCGAGGTCAAGCCAAAACTATTCTAATGTTATGAGAAAATGTAACTAACTATATTTTAAAGTTAAATTACATCCATCATGTATTTTACTTTTGTCATAGCAAAATGTAACAGTTTGGGCTTTTAACGAATTCAACAGAACTATTACAGAGAGAGCCCTACTAAAAATGAAACCAGTGGTTTTTCAGAAAATGATATGCAACCATAAATATACAACAATATTCCAGAATTATTAACCATCTGAATTTATAATACAAGGTTCTTAAACCACAAGGAAAGTGATAGTAATTTTTTTTTTCCTAAGAGTTGTCTCTTGCCAGTTTTCCCTGCTGACAGGTAAAACCCAATACACATCATAGATAATTATGCTACGCATCCGGGAGACTATTTTCTTCAGTCCTACTAAAACATTGTGAGCAGACATTTGATGAATGTGGAATATCCACACAGAACACTTATAAGAATATTTGGGAATTAAAACATGTGTGAAACGTAAAGAGTTGGAGCTAAGAGACCTGTTACCTGTTTGACAGTGGTGCCAAATTACTTAATTTCCTGGGCATCAATGATAGATAAAGCACAAATTTGCGTGCCTTCCTTCACCTGGGAATGATGCTCAAGTGGAAGGTGTCTACATGCCAACCAAAATCTAAAAATGTTTCTCTAAACTTCTTCAATGGACAAACCTCATCAAATTTCCAGTATCTCCAGACTCTAGATAATGCACCACAAGCTCCTTCCCTTTCATTTCCACACTAACTTCATACCATGCATTGTAATAGAAATACTCCCATTTCATCGCAGGAAGGAAAAATGTTGGTAACGGTTGGGGCACTTTGCTTTGCACCTGCCCACTCTTAGATGCCCTTCTGCTCTCCCACGTGATTCAGCTTCCTCTCCTCATGCTATTCTTTGCGTTCATTCCTCCTAAACTCATCACAGATCAAAACATCTTAAACACGCCATTCCACACCCTTTTTCCCACCCTCTCCATCCATACTAGATTCGAATGAGCAACTAAGGGGGTCGTGAGAGTTTAAAGTCTGCCCTGTGCCTTTTTTTTCATGTGACCTGCCATTTCCACCCAAGTAAATGGTCGCCATGCCATATTAATGGCACAGACACCCCTTTCCCTCTCCTGTGCCATCCTCATTCATTGCAAGTTGTCTCCTATGTCCAAATTTACATTATTTTTTATTTGTTTCATTGGCATGCAACACCCACATGATATGCTCTTTTTCGGGGATGTGACAAGTGGGTTGAAAAGGGTATTTAGTTTTACAGAGAAGAGAAGGAAGTGGAGGATGCAGTTCTGTGTACTTGTGATACTAAATATGTGATGCTATGCTTGAGTAGATACTTTGCCTCTTGTTTATAAACCATATAAATTCATTAATGCATCCAGCTTAAACTAAGTCAGATGGATTTTATGCTATGTACTGTGAACCATAGAAGCATAAATCTGCAAAAAAACCTGATTAATCGCAATTTTTAAAAAATCTGCAGGCTGGATGATTTTTCCCCGATTTTTAAAAATAAGGTCAACGATTTCTTTCCATTTAAAACTGCAGAATCGCCAAAAAATGTGTTTAAAACCTGCAAAAAAACACGAATAACATCACGCTGATTTTCGTGCGAAAAAAAATCATGAGACCATGGCTTGTTGCTTACTATTATTCTTTGATAGAATTTTTCCAAGCATCCATAGCTTGTTCCAAAGCACCTGTTTTAGGCTTTCAGCCATAGCAGCAAGGCAGTGAACTGTTTGATAAAATGCTTTGGTAGACATGTATGAAAAATGTGGTAGCATAGACAAGGAGATTCATCATCGGGAGCTTCTGCCCTCTAGCACGTCATTTGCTACAATTGATTTTTTTGGAACTTTGTACTTAGTTTATAGGTTGACTTTGTACAAAGTCATAAACTATATTGTAATAGACATTTTGACAACTGTCACCATCTGATATGCAGTTGTAGTATGTTTTGTGCAATGTAATCAGTAACCAACGAAAATCTATTTTCTATAATTCATGGATTGAAATCTGTATTTTATTTGCTCTCAATGTCTGTAATCTGTATGCTATGGAAATGCCATTAAATTTTTAAAAAAAGTAGTTTCTGACTGTTTTCTTCAATTTTTTGCCTTTTTTTGTAAATCCAATTTTTTCAAAAAATCCTGAACTTTTGGTTTGCCGATTTTTACCCCAAACGATTAATGCTGCTATGCTGTGAACATCTTCTGACAAAAAGCTAAAACTATTTTTACCCAAGTCACTTCCAATCTTGTCATCATGTATGCTGTTTTGGATGTATTTTGTAATTTGTGATGTGCTGTTAGTAGTTCGTTATAATGTGTTAATCTTGTCTTAAAAGTTAAAACTTGTGTGTTATGTCATATCATGTGCAGTAAGATTTGCCATAAGTCAAGGGTTTTCTAGAATTTACATGTTTAGCAACAAGCATATTTTTTTAAGAATTAATGGGATGACATTTCAAAAGACTGGTAGCACCTAGGATGATCAGCTTTCTTCATACAAGGAAGCGAATTAATCATGTAGGTGCAGCTTTGAGTTCATCTGGGGAAACTTCTTGGATGATTGGCCTGAAAGTCAACTGTTTGAGCTGGTTGTGCGATATGGATCTTGTCTTTATTTCTAAATTATCTAATTTGGCAATGTAATGGTCCTGTAATGAAAAGAACAATTGTTGCATTTGTTTAAACTTTAAACCATAGAAAGTAGCATGGATGATAGTAACTGAATGGCTTAAAAAGTGGCACCCATACTGGCAATTCCTAGCCAGTGCATTGCCATGAGCATACTTTGTTTCCCGGTGCACAATAACTGACTTTTGGTTATAAAATGATGTAAAAAGGACCTTTGTTGATGACCATATATTCCTGGAATTTCTTATCTCACAGGTGGGCATTAGGAGTGCTGATATATTTTATGCTGCAAAATGAATTGCCATTCGGATCATGGAGAGAAAGTGATTTGGATATTTTTGCTAAAATTGCAAAAGGACAACTAATGTTCCCAAGCCATTTTAGCGTGGAAGTTATTGACTTCCTGAAAAAGGTGTCACACAGTCTGTTTTCTTTCCTTTTTAAAACTTCGAAAATTATGTTAATGATTTTGCTTCTATTGGAAATAACAATAAGATTAACTGAACTGAGGACTACTCTTGGCTATTGTTAACAGTTGCTGCAAGTTGACGAGAATTTGAGGCTTGGTTGTAAAGGAGCAGACATGGTTAAGAATCATCCTTGGTTTAAAGATGTGGATTGGGGATGTGTCCTAGATTGTAGTGCACCTGTACCTGAAGAGATCTTAACTCGTATTGATTCAGCATTTGAACTTTATTATGCTGACGAACACCAAATACCTGCAGCTGGGTCATCAATTGATCTCGAAGAGTTAAATACGCAAGAATGGCTTGATGGCTGGTAGTATTTAATGGCAGATGTTTCTCTTCCATATCATACTACTGATGAGCTTGGATGTAAAAATGGGCTAAATGTCTGTGTTCATACTTGTATTTCCCCTAAGGCTTTTCTATCTTTGTTCTAGTTAGTGTTCACAGTAGGTGGCGGTTCACAATCTGTGAACACAGAGGATAGGCCAAAGTTTGCTCATGCCTCATATTTTGGTTCATGTATTTGGGTCATGAAGAAGTTTACAGAATTGCTATGATTTTGAGATCCACAATGCTTGAAATGGAAAGTGCATTGATGATAGAAATTTTCTTCAAGAATTTCTTTTAATCTGAATGTTTACCTTCAAAGGATCTGATTACATTCTAACCATTGCCTTTCTCTTTCAAAGATTTGTAGTTATATCCTCTATTTTCCAAATGGAATTTTGGTGTACTTGCAGCACTTGCTTTATCGAACATTTTGTAATGCCATCACTTCCTGCTCCTTATTATATGGTAGCTAGAAGTGTCCTTTTTTGTTTTCTTTCAGCTTCGTATTGTCCAGGAACCAAGTATAGGACATCCAATATCAGCTCTTTAGTTTATTCATTTTTGTGTCATATACTCGCACAAAATATGAATCATTTTGATGTTTTTTGTTTTTGTTTCAAGGATCTCTTTGAAGAGGGTATCATAGTCTCTTTTAAAGGTATGGCCATTGCTGAACAATATATGCATGTAGTTCGTGATTTTTTTCAGGCTTACAGATACTGGAATTTTAATAGAATGACGCTGCTACATTGCCAAATTTGCCACAGGTATTTTTGTTCGAAAGAAACTAATTTTTTTTTTTTAATAATGTACATTTTTTTTCCCATCAATTTAGACTTGCTGTTATAACCATGTTCTGATCATTTTTTCATTTGTGCCATCAGTACACTTGAGTAGAGGTGCAACCTGGTTCCTGCCACTGGAGTTGACATGGTGTACAATATTGTTTGGCTTATTATCTGGGATATGAAGCAGCTAGTTAATGCCAAATCTGTGGCTGCTCTGGCATTTTAAAGCTTCTCTTTGCAGTATACTTGTAAATTAAGGCAAATGCTCTTTGAGCTCTCTATATCTAGTTGTGTTATCTTTCCTAACATGATGGGAGATGTTCCTTATTGCACATTTGGCATGGGACTATACACTGGCGTGTACCAATGCAATGAAAAATAGTTATCAACATTGTGCGGAAGCTACAAAATTTCTGCATTTTTGTTATTAAGAAAAGCATGCCGATTGTGAAATCTATATTTGCTCTTAATTGCATTAAAAGTATGTCAGGTATGTTGCCGTGATCTTGTAGTATATCTATACGTACTTTGAGCCACAATGTGAAAGTACTGTTTTCATAAATTACCTACATGCTTATCTAGTGTAAGATGAATTTGTCTGGAAAACTGGAACATTCAACAAAGCAATACAATGGAAGTATGACATGTCTGTAGTTCTACATGCTGTAAGATGAATTTGTCTGGAAAACTAGAACATTCAACAAAGCAATACAATGGAAGTATGACATGTCTAGTTTATTCGACATAACGAGAACTTCTGGTAGAGGATGTGAAATGTTGCAGAGTTATATATATTAAAAATATATTTATTGTTTCCCTTTTACACTTGTTTTTTCTTGCTGTGAGTTGACCTCAAACTTCATCTCTTTCTACCCTTGCATTCCATTATTTCATTTTGGAACTCTTCGTTCATGATTCTTCCATTGTCTGGAATACCAAATTTTCCCAAAATTGATGTATAAATAGTTTGAATGTGAAGTTTTTGATGGTGTTATTCAAAGCTGGCCTTGAAGATGTGGCTCATTTTGTATTACAAGCAACAGAGCCCAACGTTTTGTTTTTGATAAGATAAACAACATTTACATGGTGTTGTACCCTTTACACAGAGAGCCTAGAGGGCCAAAGGAAGCTAGTTCAAACCAAATGAACTAGAAGAGAAACAAACAGAGACAACTGATCGACAACTTTAGAACAACAAAACAAGGATTAGACAACCCCAGAACCAGAGGGGACCAATCTGACTCCCTGAATTTGAAGCCGCAAAGAGGCAATAGATTTGGGGAGTCCCTTCTTCCTCAACACAACCGACCAGGAAGGCTCAGAATTGAAATCTACCGAGCAAGGCGAGGGGAGTGGATCCACAATAGCCACCTCGGGCGAGGAGCTACCACGCAACAATGGAGCCAACAGTGAAGAAGAGGAGACAAGAGAGATCAAAGGACTGACAGAGTCATTCGACAAGAGACGGGTAGGTTTCGACGACACAGTGACATTAGAAGGATCCATAGAAGGGCTGGCTGGAAGAGGAGCCCAGAAAGACTTCAACTTAATGGGAGCAATCAAGGGAGGGTCGCCCTCCTCAGAGTAAACATTTGAAGAGGGATAGCCAATCGTGAGATGGTTTGAGAGAGCATTCTTCCACCAAGTGGCGACACCCTTGTGGCGAGCAAGAGGGCAGCTAGAGGTTAGGTGACCAACAACGAAACATCTCTTGCACTGAAAAGGGAGCCCCTCATAGTTCAGAAGATGCTACCAAGGTCTGTTCTCCATCAAAACCATATCACCATGGAGAGGTTTGGAGATGTCCAAATCGATTAAAATACAAGCCACCGTAGTATGCCCAAGAACTTGAGACGTAGAATCCACCTTCAAAAAGCTACCAACGGCGTTGCCAATAACTTCAAAGCAAGAATCCTCCCAAAATTGGAGTGGGAGATTCGACAGTCGAATCCAAATAGGTCTAATATTCAGAGGCTCCAAATAGCGTTTTGTTTATGAGTAATGATATTGGGTTTCTATAGCATTTTTGCTTTTATCTGCAAGCATGGTAAACATTTTTGTGCTTAGGTATTTGTAGTTATTAGTTGATAAGCTTTCCGTATGGGCTTTCAAGACCAGCAAGTCATTCTTCTTGGCAAAATGGTCAGATGACAAATAAACAAATTGTAGATGCCAAGAAAAAGGTCACGAAAGCCGAGAAAATGGGTTCAGAGAGTTACTGTGAAAAAATCTTGCAAAACAAAAATTAATATTGATGGATAAATACAATAGTAACTGCATATCTTGAAGATCTACATGGTCATTGGAATTCCTACAGGCATACACACCTTCCACTTAGTCCTTTATTTCTTAATAGAGGATTAAGTAGTCAAATTCAAGGTATTAAATTTTTTTGTTCAAGTGTTCGTCCAAGTTGGAGAATGAAAATTTGAACGGGGCGAGTGTGGAGCTGTGAAGACTGCCTGTACCGTTTTAGTAGTGAAGTGTTGATGATCAACATCAACCTATTACATCCAATAAGCTTCATAAAATGGTTTTCTAAAACAAATCAAGACCTTGTATAAATTGTTATTGGTTTGATTATGTGAAATAAAACAAATATTAATTGTATTTATGTGCCATTTCTTTGAAGCCCTAGAATCAAGTTATGATGTTACCAGATCTCATCAACTGATTAGATGCTTACAAAGGTAGGGTTGGTCAAATCAGCTACCGCCTTCATTGGATCAGAGATGGTTATAGGGGAACAAAATATTTCTTTCAAAGGAAAATAATACCCTAAAGAGGACATTTTTGAGAGAAAAGGCGACAATAACACATTACACATTAGCCAATCAACATGTGAATTTTTCATGATTATTAAAGTTCACTCTTTGCGAACCCATCCATTAATGACCCTTGTCCCTATTTTGGTAGACATTGTAGGGGATTGCATGCCTAAGAAAACCGGTCATGATTACAATAATTTCCTTGTAAAGGTTTTAACTATTGAGCAATTGGATAAAGCTCTTCAATGCATGGGCAAGAGGGAAAGCTAAATATGGATGACCTACTTATTGAATTCTACAAAGCCCTTTGGCAACATATTAGAGAAGATTTCTATTATGTCTAGATAGGAGTTGTAACAAACACTTTGGGTCTTGCCATCAACTAAGGCCTTAGTATTCTCAATCCTAAGGGTAAGAATGAAGACATGGTGGGTGGATGATGAACTATCACATTGCTAAATATGTCATACAAAATCATTGCTAAGACTTGGCTCTAAGAATCAAAGTCATTACTTAGGTTATAGTTAGACTCGAGCAAATTGGATATCTTGGTCAATTTTCATCCTTGACAACTTTGTCCTTCAAGGATACTATTGAATGGGCTCAACAAATGCTTAGGGTACATTGAACATTAAGCCGAACTTTGACAAAGCCTATAATCAAATGAGATGGTTCTTCATTATCAAAATATAAAATTACTTACATATCAACCCTAAATTGATCAATCAATCACATAAAGATGCTTATCTTTTTTAGAAAGCTATGCCTTGGGACCTAATCAAATGAATCACTCTCCCTCATCCTAAACTCTTGTTTTGTTGACAATAACATGGTTTTCATTCAAAATTTTGCTAATGTAGTGGCTAACAACTTGGATGTTCCTAATCTTTATTGCTTAGACACTAGTTCCCAATTGGTCCTTAACAAAACATAATTATTCTTCATGATTGGGCACAACTCCCATTCCACTTGGATTCCTCATGAGTGGCATGGAATAAAGTTTGACATCACCAAGTACCTTGGGACCTCCATTAGGCTTTGAGTTTATATAAAAAGCACATGGAATTGGTTCATTAATAAAATCAAAATCAAACTAATGAATTGGAGCAATCGATTTTGCCCATGGTTGGTAGAATCCAAATGGTTGAGAAGATCCTCTTGGCTAGTCACATCTATATTTGTCCCTATTGGCTTTTGTTTGAAGCTTCTATAGCTAGTCTATCTAGCTTATTAGAAGTTTCATTTGGACCAAGTGGGGTGGCAAGAAGGGTTTTCCCATCATGTCAATATATTCAACTAAAGGATGTGAGAATTATTGACCCACATGTCTAAGGCACTGGTGCAGGGGTACCATGAAGGGTTAAAATTTGCAAGTTTGTGAATAAAGTCTTTTTGGTTTTTTTTGGTGTGTTTAGTCTTGTGATCAGTCAAATAAGGTCATATAGACCATTTTGGTTATGTAATAAGTCTTTTTCTGTGGTTACTAGGTGGTTGAGAGTTTAAGTTACAAAAGTTGGCAAAATTTGTAAAATGTTGTTATTGTAAAAGTTGCAAAAAGGCAAAATTTGCAAGTTCAAGGGTTATCTTGTTGTAGTTCGTTGGAAAATAGTTGGAAGTTGTTTGGTCATGTTTGTAATGCCTTTAAAAGGCCTTGTGAATGTTGGATGAAGGATTAGCCATTGAGAATTTGAATTTTGGATACAAAAATCATTGTTTTCCTTGAAATTTTCTGGTAATTTGCAGTTCTTCAAACCTGTACGGCCTCGTACAGAAACATAGTGATCTAAAAGTTTTTGAAATTGGCAAACATGTGTTAATCTCCTTTAAGAGTTGGTTTGATCAAATTTTATTGTGTTTGAGGGTTTTGGTAGTGAAATCACTGTAGGCAGACAAAAAATAGGGAATTAAGGGTTTGTAGACTCCAAAATGCAAATAGACCCATTCCACCTTCTGTAACCTCTGTAACTGAGTGGAATGGATCCCCATATGTTAGGTTAGGTGTTAGGAGAAGATTTGTGAGTAGGGAAGGAGGTTTTTGTGGAGATTTGATGCTGCCCTTGGGTGTTTGTGTGAGATTTTGCATTGAAAATGGTGGTTTAAGATGAGAGTTTGGAGAAACAGTGTTGATACAGGTATGGAAATAGACTTTTAAGCATGTGCAAGTACATTTGAGCATGTTGGAAGCGTTGACATAATTTGGAAAGGTCTCGAATGGTGATTTTCAATAAACCCCACCTTAACCTAAGCAAAATGAGGGTTTGGTGTTAAGGTGACTTGGAAGGTGTTTCACCTGGAAAAGTTGGTTGATTCAAAGCGTTTGATGATTGGTTATGAGTTCCCAATTGAGTTTTGGGCTTGAGGGAGTGATTACATAGGTGTTGCTTCATAAAAGTGACCTAATTGGCCAAGGAGGACAACACAGTTGCTTGATTTTGGAGGAGTTGGTCCAAAGTGACCCATTGAGGTTTTGAGGTATGTTTTTGTATGCCCTAATGGGTATTTGAAAATGTGTTGGTCTTGTGTTGAAAGGGCCTTCTCTAAAAGATATACCCGATTCTCTCAATTGGCAATGCTACAAGGAGATAGTGAAGGTTTGATGTCATAAAGATAAGTTGGAGTTTTATGACTTGGTGAGTTGTTTTTGATTGAAATTGTGTTGATTGGTCGATTGCTTCCTTGCTTTGCATCAGGCACCCACCTTATTGCAACATGGATTGTTGTAGTTAAGATAATCACTTGATAATTAATTAATTATTAGATCTTTTATTGCTTTAATTACTTAAGTTAAACTTAGGAGTATTTTTTATTATTAGATTGAGTTATTTATAGGTCAAGTTGTTTCATTGCATGAGATTAGAACACTTATCACAATCTAATCAAATCTTCATCTAGGGTTTGCACTTTTGCTTTTATAAACATTGATTATTGTACTTTGTTATTATATCACATGAATTCACAATCCGGGTATTCATTCAATACAATTACAAGTTAATCTCAATATCAGATACTTGTGGATCAATTATCAATCTTTTCTCTCTTTGTCGCATAGCAAATTAGTTGCTTTGATCTCTCGTTTGTGATAGATGTTTTGGTTGTATGTGATTTCTGAGAGTTGTGGGGTTCACTATCAACTCCAACATTGTATTAGAGCACTAGATTTGTTACTTCTTGTTCAAATTTTGAGACATCTAACCTTGAAAAAAATCGGCTAATCTTGAAGCGAAACAAACATCATCGTTGAGTTTAGAATGGCCAAAAGCTTTAAGAGCGCTTGTCATTTTATTAAATTTGGAGTGGTTGCAAAAAAACAAAATTTTAAGGCTTGAAGAAATTAGTCTTTTTTTGGTACAAAATATTTCAGACATATCCCTTGATGTCAACGGTAAGGCGAGCAATATGAATGGCTGTACATACCACTTTTTCCCCCTTCAAACTGTAATATGTCCTAAAGGAGTTTTTTTTGACATAACTCTGGCATACAGTGTCAAAATCAGACAAACAAGATATCGTTCAAACTTGGTTTTGAGCACTTTCCAATGGCATAAGTTTCATCATCATATTTTGTTGCTGATTCATTTTAATTTCAGTCAAAGTTTGATCATCATTTTTTGTTTCCGAGCTCATAACTTTTTGCTTGTATCTTTGGTTATCATGATGCCATCGGTGTTGGAAAAGTATTTAAGAGCTTTTCAAATCTATTCATGCACTTTTTCTAGAATTTTCCCTAGGTACATTTTATTCATTTTTTTGTGATTTCACATTTTTCTCAATTATTTGGATGTCTCAGCACTTGGAAAGGATATGTTTGCTTGAGATGACTTCATTTGATTTGTTTTATATGCACTGAGGTTATTAGTTTTTGATTTTTTCATTTGAGGAAGTATCATGGGCTTTTTTGTTCATCCTTTTGTGATCATCTTGGAAAAGGATAACTATGAATCTTGGCGATACATCCTGACATATCTCAAGTGGCTTGATCTTTTGCCTTTTCTTTAAGGACTCATACCTACACTAGACACACTAGGGAGTTATTCAGTATGGGGTATTATCAACGATCATGTTGTAGGAGTGATTTATTGTAATGTTCGTCATGACATTGTGTGCTATATCAAACATTGATTGCCCCACACACTTTGGACTCAATTTTGGGAGATCCATGGAGAACCTCATATCTCTTCATTCCTAGAGGATCATGATGCAAATCGTATCATTCCTTTTGCAGATGTAGATTGCATACCCTTTGATGATGATACTTTAGAGGAGCTTGAGTATATCATAGGTCTTGCATGTTTTGATGATTCAAAGACTTGTCTTCATGTTCCCACTCTTCAAATCGAGACTCAATCTTCATCTTTTGTTTTTTTTGATTAGCTTGGAATTGTAACATCCTTTACCCGTATTGGTTTAGTGCAACAAGACATTCATCTTCTTTCAGACATTACTTGGATTCCTATCTTATAGACATATCATCCTTGTTTGTAGAGTCTTAGATTACAAATTTGGAAGATTACTTCAAGGAAATTTATCTCCCCTTTGTTGACAACCACATCATCGTTGTTGTCCCATCATCTTCATCATCTTTGGAGCTTGTTCTACATCAACCTTCGCAGGTCTATGGATTGACATCATCTCTTTTTGACATGTGGACACTTGAAATGCTTGCAAATGGTGGATCAGTTTCTTCCTAAGGGGAGAAATGTTTGCAAATAGTGGACTATGTTTTGTCTTCAAGTGCTCATCATTAGCACATGAGCTCTTTCTTTATGGGGGGATTTACATCTTCATTTTCTCTCTCCTATTGGGGGACATTTATTGTAATTATGTGACAAAGTAGTCCTTGGGGGGTCACATTGAGTCCTATTCTTCTTTCACTAATGTGGTTATTTCATTTTCTCTCTTTTGGGGTGTTTTTTCCCACATGGTTTTCTTTTTTCTTTTGTTATGAGATTTCATTTGTTTGTATATGGGTACCTCATCAAGCTTTGTAGTCATGACCCAATCCATCATTGCATTCTTCACCATGGTTTTTAGTTTCTCCCTAAGTTGATCTTAAAGGGGGGTGTTGGAGTAATTAGGATAATTAATTAATTATTAGGTCTCTTATTACTTTAATCACTTAAGTTAAACTTATGAATGTTTTTTTATAATTAGATTGTGCTATTTGTAGGTCAAGTTGTCTCATTGCATGAGATTAAAACACTTGTCACAATCTAATCAAATCCTCATCTAGGGTTTGCACTCTTGCTTTTATAAGGATTTATTATTGTACTTTGTTATTAATTCACAATCCAAGTATTCATTCAATACAATTACATGTTAATCTCAATATCAGATGATTGTGTAGATCAATTGTCAATCTTTTCTCTCTTGGTTGAATATCAAATTAGTTGTTTTGATCTCTTGTTTGTGATAGGCATTTTGGTTGCAGGCGATTTCTTGGAGCTATGGGATTCACTATCAGCTCCAACATGGATCATCCATCCCTTTGAATGCAATGCTCCTTGGAAGCATTTGGCATGCTACAAAATCCAAACAAACACAACTAATAATCCATCAAAGGAGGTTAGTTGGAAATACAATATCTTAGTGTCCCCTTATTGTAAAACCAATGGATTTGCTTCCTACAACAATATTTGGAAAGTGCAACAAAACATTTTTCAATATTTAACTTGATATGATTTAAAGTCTCTTCGACATGAATTAAGCTTCTCCTCAACCTCCATTTGGTGGAATAGCTTGATATAGGTTGAGGGTATCCATTTGGGTGATGTTCCTAAATTTTTGGGTGAATACGTTTTCAAAAAGTGTATTCAAATCTTCAATGATCTTTGAGGTCTACCTCAATTCTAGTGGAAGAAGTGGTACCATCTCAAGTAAGTATTTAGTCTTAGTCATGTTGACTAGCAAGTTATAATAGAGATCTAGAATCTTGTAACACCCTCCCATCTAGCAGAACTTCTCAAAGGACTAGAGTGTATTGGCCCTATCCCAAAGCATTATATTATTCTCTTAAATAAATCTTCATAATAATTTTTCCTAAGCACTACTTTACCAACCAACTATTTGAGAAACAAAAATGCAAGTTTTTTGTTGCCAAATGAAAACAACTTAGCCTTCAGTTATTGAAATCTAAGATTGATACATAATCTCATCTCACCTCTTGGAAACTCCTCTATATCAAATTGCCCTAGGGTTCCCATCTCCACTTCATTCAACCCCCTCCTACTTGCTCTTATTTCGAAGCTCACGAGTTTGTCAAGCATATCTTCTATAATTTATCAAGTGCTAAAAGGATATGTCAAGCCCTTAAGTCCTTCCCTCCTAACCCTTTTAACTCACATCTAGTCATGGAAGCTTTCTCCCTTAGGTTTTGAAGTCTTTAGGAATGTGGTTGTTGAAACTTGTAGACAACTTATTGTGGAACTTATATGGAAATTTCGATACATGGTAGCTTTTTCCAACTCTTTCTATCTTCAAAGTTTAAATGTAATATTTTTACTCTAACTTGTCTCTTTAGATTTCCGATCTCTTTGTAGTGATGGACCAACTCTAGGACAATAAAAACTTGACACAATAAGTGAACAATCTTTAATCCTAGCTTATGACCATTGAAGATCGCTAGGACATAGACACCAAGCTTAATTAGATCATATAAGAGGCCATCAAACTCTCCAAAATTTTGCACTCTCGATGATGGAAAGATCAATCGTGCAAACCTCCAATACATATAGACCATTTAGGTGCTTGTCGATTGTGTGGCTTGCTTTGTTGGTCATAAAGTTGAATGGTTGATTGTTGGTAGAATTTGAACTCTAGTTCTCAATGCATGTATTCTCTTTTGAATTTCCTTTTCTACCTTTCTTTTGGACAAGTTATCATGGTGTAGTTATGATTGCTTCACACAACTAGTTCTATTTGTTTTATGACTATTTTAGCTCTATGTATGTTTTTTACTCGTCTTGTAATGTTCTAGTTGCATGTATCTGATTGAAAGTTGTGTATGTTTGTCCCTTCTTACAACTAATCATTCTATTTGTTTGTGAACCTTTGACATTTCAATAGTGTCTTGGTAGTTTTGTATTTTTTGTAAGCTCTTTTGACTTCAACACAATATAAAAAATAAGCTTTTAGATCCATGAACTTAACTATTGGGAAAATATTACATGAAAATGTTACAACATCCTTCCATTTCTATCTACAAGATTGCACTTCTTAATAAACCACAAAACTTGTTCTTAATATATTGAATTTACTTTCATTAAATAAAAAAACTTGGTTTATTCTAACTATTCAATTTATTATTTACTCTAGATTTAGGCAAATCATTGAACCCTCTCAACACTACATTCAAATCAATTCGACCTTTTTACTTCACTTAATCTTTTATTTACCACTCTCTTGAATGCTCACACAATAAAATATAATTTATTGCCCGCTTAATCAAATTAGAGAAAATCAAATCCCTTTTCCTACTAAGCAAATAAAAAATTACCATTTTGAAGCTATATATGTATGTCTTTGTAGTGATAATTGATTTCACTCCTATGAAGTGTTAAGTATCTTCACATTTCCCTAATCTTGGATACACTTAAGCTATGCTCATTCTTTTCCAAATCATTGAGTCTAGAGTAAAAAATCTAGGGAGAAAAAATCTTATTGGTCATGATGTTCTCTAACTTTCCTAGTTGACACACCCATTTCCTTCCTGATTGTGCAAGTGCTAGTTCTAAAAGTAAGGGAATCACTAAACAATAATTTCGATAATAGGGTTGTATGGGTTAAAGGACATAATAACCCGACAAAAATAACCCTGGACAAAATAACCAGACCACAATAACCCAAGGACAAAATAACCCAGGGTCATAATAACCCAAGCCAAAATAACCCATGGTCAGAATAACCCATGGACATAATATCCCTGTAAGAATATAGGGAAAGGAAAATAAAATTTATAAATTACATGGGTTATTTTGACCACGGGTTATTCTGTCCATGGGTTATTATGACATTGTGTTATTTTGTCCTTGGGTTATTATGACGGGGTTTTTGTGTCTAGGGTTATTATGGCTAGGTTATTATGTCCTGATACCAGTTGTATGACATGTTTTAGTTTTCATATGGATTTTGTGATATGTTTAGTTTTTACAAATCTCTTACAATGAACCACTAAGAAATATAAGTAGTCAAGAATAGGATGAGACAAATAATCAATATAGGTAGTAAAGAAGAGGATGAGACAACATAACTTTAGTGTTTTCAATGCCATTGATTGTATTTGGATTTGAAATTTTTTGCATGAATATGGTGTAGAAAATTTCTAAACAAAATGCCAAAGGCATATTGTGTTGGACTTCAAACCTTAAAATTAATGTGCATGATAGATCACCACAAAACAAGGAACATAGTAACTAAATATTCTTCATGCCATGTTTGTATAAGAGGAGATAATTGATGCAAAAAATTGCAAGTTAAGTACTTGCATCAAAATGATTGTTTTAGGTTGTATAGTGAGTTTGTTGCAAAAGCTTCAAATATTTTTATGTCAAAATGGTTATCAATGGATGAATATGCCAAAATTATTAGAATGTAAGAAGGTGATAGACAATAATTTTAAGGGGATCTATATTGATTTCCCTTATAAAAACATAGAGATAGAGGTGAAAAAACGAAATGACATCTAATGTTTCAACTAGTTATCTTCAACCAATAGTGGCATGGTATGATGGTTGAGTTGTTGTGTTGTTATTCTTTCCATCAAGGTTCAAACCCCATTAGGGTGTAATTGTTGAGAATTTATATTGGGGATGAGGTCCCCTGTTTGTGACCTCATCGATTCATAGCTTCGGATTAAAAGCATTCACCCCTCTTTAAAAATACTAATTATCTTCAAAAATATTGTCATATATAATAATGGTGAACCTAACTATTCAATGAGCTATCCATATTTATAATTTTTAATCTATATACATGTAAAATATGTAAAAAATGTTAAACCAAAGAAAAAATATGTATACATCAACCACCCATTCCTTCAAAACTAATTTGGTAAATTAAAGAAAAATGAGTTTAATACTATCCCCTACTTGATTTTTTTTTTTTAATTTAAAAAAAAAATGGAGCATCGAAGATTCTCCTTGTAATGTATGCCTCTAATGAAAGGTGATTGATTTCTTGAAAATATAGGGTCAAGCATGATATCATGTTAATAAATAGAGATTTTAAAACTTGCACAAAATAAGGTGTGTGTGATGTTTTGATAATATTATTTTTGTAATATAGAAGTTTATACTAAATTTTTTATCTTCAAATTATGTTAATGCCAATTTTTTTAAAATATAAATTTTAAGATAACCAATTTCTTGATAAAAATTGTGAGAGTTGATCTTTATTTTAATTCAAATATTTATATTATTAATTACACTCAGAACACTTCAAAACCTTTATTAGAATATATTATATGATAAGGGAAGATAATTAAAAATATTAATTTAAAAGCTCTCTTTGAGGAGCACTTTAATGCTCCATGTTTTTCTGTATTGATTACAGTTTTTTTTATATTTAGACATAGTAAATATGTTTGAATAATTAATATGGTGATGCAAGAGCATCCGGGTGTACAGGAAATCGTGCACAAAAAAAAAAGAGGTTTCTTAAATTTTGCATTTTTGATGTGCTCTCTTGTAGGCTTGTTTTTGGAGCACTTGTCACACATTTCCAGCATATTAAAGATTAAATTCTAATACCTATTGGATAGGTGACACTAAAGGGCTTGATTTTTATTTGTTTAGTGGCTCATAAATAAAATATCTCTTCACCAAATTGGGGTGAAAAAATCCCACACCAAGGAAAGTGGAGGCTATTTTGGGCTTCTTGTAACTCTTGAATTTTGTATTAAAATTTGAATTGGAGTGGGTATGGGAACCAAGGGTGGAAGTAGTGGGGTGAGATAGAATGGAGATTTTTTTTTAGCAAATGAATTAAAATTCTTGTAGGTAGAGGAAGAAGGGAGGAAAAAAGGAGGAATGCACACCCAAAAAAGGTAGAGGAAAAACATGTCTTGGGATTTATTTGTGAAGAAAATCCAATGGTTAGGATGGAAGTCTACACCAGAGATTGAAAGTGAGCAAAATCATAGAGTTTTGAAGTAGAAAATGAAAGAAGACTTGTCTTGGTATCCATGAATGATTTATTAGAGATTTGGAGCTGCATTTGTTGATGCCTATAGCCTGGGTTGAAGCTATTAGATTTGTTTTGTTATGGTTTTGTGGGAAATCTTGCTTGTAACAATATTTTGGTGGTGATTAGATGATTTCTTGTAGCTTGTTGTTGCAAGTAATGCAAGTTTAATTTGAAAATCAGAATTACTTCTACAAATTTGGATTTATGTGTAATTGGTTTTCTTCATGAAAAAGGGGTTTTGATGTATATTTTTTAAATGCTTTGAGATAGAGCTTGAATTGGGATTTGATTTTGGTTGCTAGTCTTAGCCTTCATATTCAAGATTGTTCCACTTTTACATTTCTTCATGTATTGTACACCATGAATAAAAGGTTGCTTTTTCATGCTTTTTGTTGTAATTCATGTGTTTTGAAAGTTGAACTTTTATGAAAGAAATTATTGCAACAATTGACAATCCCTTTTGGATTCTTAGTTGTTGATCTGCATCAAATGGTATTAGGATGATCACTGGATTGAGGAGGTGGAAAGTTACAAAGAATTATGAAGAGGAAATCTTGCTATGAGAGATTAGAGATGAGTTTGTGAAAGAGGTTAATGGGAGGAAGCTTGAAGGTGTCTGAAGAAAACCCTAGAGATATTTTTTTGTAGAAGAGGATTTTGTAATTGTAAAGGAATTGAGTTATAGAAGAGTTTATTGTATGAGGCTTGTAATTGTAGAGGCGTTGATTCCTATAGAGATTTTTTGTAGGGACGACCTAGATGACTACAGAGGGTAGATAAGGAGGCACAAAAGCTTTAAATTAAGTTGAGAGTTTGTTGCAGGATTACTTGTAAATGTAGAGGGGCTTGCAAGTCTTCAAAGATATCTTTGAAGAAGAGGAAAAGATGGGTCACGAGAAGGCCTATGAGGATTTTGCCTATGGAAGAGTGGAAGGAAAATACGTTTACAAAATAACTTATTGAAGAATTAAAGTAGATTGAGGCTAGATTGGACGTGATGGAGATGGAGTAGAGAAGATAACTTGAAGAGGGTCAAAGAAAGCATGAACAAAGATTACGTGAAAAGGGTATGATGGCTAATGAAGTGTAAAGTTGTAAAAATTGAAGAGAAGGTGGAATGCTATCCAAAAGAAGGAGAAGAGATATAAATCTCTTATGAAATAGAGAGAATGGGTAAAGAGGGCAACAAGAAGAGAGATGAAAATATGCATTGCTACAATCCTATGACAGGAAGGTTAAGGAAAGAAGAACATGTGGGAGATTCCCACACAGTTGTGGAAAAAAGAAAGCAATAAAACAAGAGAATTAGAGAAAAATAATGGAGAAAGAAAGAGGAGAAAATAATCACAATGGGCTGTGGTAATTTTGAAAACTTGGTTTTGTCAAATGGTTTCTTGATTGCAAGAACTAGAGAGGACAAAGGAAAGGTGGAAGATGAAGGCATGAAAGATGTGGAAGCAATAATTTGTGAAGAAAAAATTAGGGCAATAGTAGAGAAGCAAGAAAACATATAGGATAGTATTGTTGTGGAAGAAGAGAGTGAAGTTGTAGAGATAGAGAATAGTCAAGTTGCAATAAAGTTTGGTCTTAATGAGGACGTGGAAAAAATTAAAAAATTGGGACAACAATGTGAAGAAGCATGCACAGAAAATGTTTCAAGTGAAAGGTTGAAGGGGCAAGTGAGAATAATAAAGAAGATGACATACTAATGTAAGTTGTAGCAGTTGAAGAGGGATGGTTAGCATTGACAAAAAGTGGAGTGAAAGCTACAATAGAAAATGAAGAGGTAAAAATTGAGTTTTGTGAATTCTTTGATGTTGATTTACATACAAATGACCTAAGTAAAGTGGAAGGATATGAAGAGCTTGAAAATGATGTTATAGCAACATATAAATAGGGGATTAGTGAGGTAATTGACAATTTTCTAAATCTATTAATGATGATGTTCAAACCAATTCTTATTTAAACAAAATCAAAGAAGAATGTGGAGGAGTGCTTAGGTGTAGCAAAAAAAAGTTACAAGCTACGTTGCAGCGAGATATTATTCATTGTATTGGCCTTGAAGAAGAAGAGGAAGAAGGAGAAATAGGTGAGAATGATGTACAAACTCACTTCATTCAATTCCATGAATTTGTTAGAGCCAACTTACATGTAGGTGATGAAGATGATAAGATAGAGTGGGAGGATGAATTATGGTATATAGTGAGGTAAATTGAAAGAGAGGGAGAAAGAGAGAGAGGATGAAAGAAGGGAGAGACATGAAGGTTCAGGGTAAGGTGAAGAAATTTCAAAAAAATAAAGAAGAATGATGGATCCAAAACAAACTTATGGTTTGAAATGTTCATGTTCTTCATTGATGAAACATTTCTTCTACCTGGGTTGTTTGATGCAGGAGCATCCAAGTGCACAGACAATCCTGCCCACAAAAAAAATGAGGTTTCTTAAATTTTGCATTTTTGTTGTGCTTTCTTGGAGGTACGATTTTGGAGCACTTTTCACACATTTCTAGCATTTTAAAATTAAATTCTAATACCTATTGGATATAAGTGGAACCAAATGTCATGCCCTAAATTTTTCTCCATTTAAATCAAATACAACTACCAATTTTTTTTATCTTGCAAACACTACTAAGGAAAATTTGAGTTTGAAAGTTAATAAAAAATTGATGATATCAAGATTACGATGCCATCACATCATTTTAACTATCCTAATTTTTCTTTTCCTCTAGAAGAGGTTCTAAGACATAGCAAAGATTACTCTTTTAAGTTATTGAGCTACGAATAACATTTACTCTTCTTTCTTGACTACATCTGTTCCTCTAGTTTTAACGATAAAGAGACATATTATTGCATAATAAAACTTGACTATTGAGAGTTTAAAATGATAAGAAAATCTATATAAAATAAGTAATTTTTACACAAACATACAAGTATGAAATAAAATCAAAAGGTAAAACATTGCTATAACATCAAATGGAAAAATCACTTTTATTATATTATCATAACTTAGCGATAGATTTACCTAAAGACCAAGAACTAAGTGATAATCGAAAGTTCACCTATTGTTTAAATTTAGTAATCCCCACTTGATTAACTTCATAACCTGATTTTAGGGTTGATCAATGCTTGCGAAAAAATTTCAATCCAAAAGTTTGATTTTCTCATTTAAATTTTGGAAAACTTTCTAAATTTCTTTTAGACTAATTGCTTACCCACATAACCTAATTGATAAGATGGTTTTCTCAATTCTAATTTAACTAGCATACATATATTAAATATTAATATATATAAAATACACCGAGAGTTATCTTTTCTCAAGGCGCCTATTTTCATCAACTTATTGAAAACAACAATAAACTGCCCATATGCTATCACCATTTCAATCAATCAAATAATATATGAGCAAAATAAATCAGGCGGAAAGACTGAATAGTGAAATAAAGCTAGAAAAGACTCAATAGGGCATTAGAGGTTAAACACAAAGATGCTTAGTTGTCTTATGAGTTCCCAGTGAAATTTGAATTGATTGATTTTAATTATAATTTGATTTTCAATACATATGTCCAATTTCTTCTTTAAACAAACGTGATACAATTGTCAATTAAGATAAGATCAAATATTAATTTTATGTATTTTCTTCACAAAGATACAAGATAAGGTAACCAAACCCTAGTTTTGATTCTAGAGTGTATTAAGAAAATGTAACCTTGCCAAATTCCAAACCAAATGAGCCCTAGCAAGTCCAATAGACTCAACTTGGGAGAATTTCCGTCCCACTCAATAATAAAACAACCACAATTAAAAAACAATAAACCTTATGACTCCTTGAATCTTTGTTTTGTTTTATTGCAACAACAGATTATAACAATGCAATTGGTTTCAACAGGACTAAAGCCAAATTTGCGATAGCTAAATTCAAGTGAATCCAAAAAATGTAAAGCCAAACCTACGAGAAATCCAACTCTAGGAGAATAAAGCCAAACCTGCAACTGCAAAGTTTTGAAACGGTTATGATTCAACAAGCTCTTTTAATAGAGGTCTTCATGAATTCAAAGATAAGAACATCTAAAGAAAGCTGTGAATAAAACAAATTTAAAACTGCTTTAAAAACAAAGTAAAAAAACTAAAAACTATTGAAAAATAAATAAAAATAAATAAAAATAAAATAAATACATTATTGAAAAATAAACAAAAAAAATTACAAATAAATACATTGAAATTTCTTATAATTATAAAAAATATATTTGTGTTACTACTATAAATAAATGTTCACTGTAAAAACTTAAAAAATTATTACATGACACTAAGTATTTAGTTTTAATTTGTGAATAAAACAACTTTAAAATTGCTTTAAAAACAAAGCAAAATTTAACTAAAAACTATTGAAAAAAAAAAACAAAAAAACAAAAAAATACATTGAAATTTGTTATAATTAAAAAAATATATTTATACATTACTACTATAAATAAATGTTCACCCTAAAAACTTAAAAATTTATTAAATGACACTAAGTATTTAGTTTTAATTTATTTTTTAATTAAATTGATTTAAAATCTAGAAAATCAACATTACCGCCACTTGTAATACACCATAATTATTTTTATTTTACTTTAATTTATCTTTTTAACATTCAAAATACAAATAATGTATAAATATATATTATAAAATAAAAAAATCTTTATAATTATAATACAAATGATGAAATACTATTGCAATGAGAAAAAATGATGAAAATAAGTGCCTCAAGAAGGATAACGCTTGATGTATTTTATATAAATAATAATGTTAAATAAATACTAATTTATTATAATAATTACTATAATTAAATTAATTATAATTATTAATATTAAATTTTAGTATTAATAATAATAAAAATGAAATCATTATAGAATTGATTATGATATAAAAAATAAGTATTTTAGAATGAATAAGATATCAAATCCATTTAAAACCATTTTTAAATCTGCTTTAAATCTACTTTAAATTTGCTTGAAAAAACGTCTACATACAATGAATGTAGTTATGCTAGCTGCATGACATTTGAACGTCAAATTCAAACTAAAGAGTTTTTCCTTACATTGAATTTTTCTTTTTGATGGATGCCATTGTAATACGCCTCTTGGTGTAATTAGATATTCTATATTAAGAACTTTATTTATTTTTTACACAATTATTTGAATAAGAAGGTATCCAATTATTAATTTTAGAAAACCTTAATTAATTAATCTATTCTATGTTGTTTAAGGTTAAATTGCTAATTCGTATATTTTAATATTTCTAAATGACCATAAGACTCAACATAATTGATATTACGTATTAGAAAATCTTCTTGAAAATTATTAAAACGCATTGTTTTACATATGATACATTATATTATTTCTAGATTGTCAATTCCATAAATCTTGATAGTTAATATTCACTAATAGTACGTATAAGTGACCACTTAATATTGTTTGTAGATTGTCAATTCTATAAATCTTGATAGGCACAATGCTTCACCCTTGTGAACATCACCTAGATGCAATGAGTGCTGAGTGGACCATTCATTATCATGAGAGATGGGTTTTTGTGAACCACTACTCATGAAACATGGGTCAATGAGTTTGACTCGTAAAACTACACGGTTGAGTCTTAATAGTAATATCACCCATTCTACATTTAGTTTAGATTTAACATTTTTTAATTTTATTTTAGTTTTTATCGTTAGATGTTATTGTATTTGTAATCAAGTTTTTTGAATGCGGCTATGTATAATAGCATTCATAATGATTAAAAGTTGAATTTTTAATTTTAATGCTTGTCTTTTCATTTTAATTGGTATGCTCATCCATTTCTATATATAGGCACAGTGCTTCACCCCTGTGAGCATCACCTAGATGCAATGAGTGCTAAGTGGACCATTCATTATCATGAGAGATGGGTTTTTGTGAAACACTACTCATGAAACGTGGGTCAATGAGTTTGACTCGTAAAACTACATGGTTGAGTTTTAATAGTAATATCACCCATTCTACATTTAGTTTAGATTTAACATTTTTTAATTTTATTGTAGTTTTTATCGTTAGATGTTATTGTATTTGTAATCAAGTTTTTTGAATGCAGCTATGTATAATAGCATTCATAATGATTAAAAGTTGAATTTTTAATTTTAATGCTTGTCTCTTCATTTTAATTGGTATGCTCATCCATTTCAATATATAGGCACAACCCTGTGAGCATCACCTAGATGCAATGAGTACTAAGTGGACCATTCATTATCATGAGAGATGGGTTCTCGTGAACCACAACTAATGAAATATGGGTCAATGAGTTTGACTTGAAAAACTATATGATTGAATCATGATAGCAATATCACAATTTGACACGCTGTAGAAAATACCTACTACTTATCATTTTCATTTTATTCATTCTTCAAAATTATTGGAAACAATTGTCTTATTAAAGATTTCGACCATCTATTGATCTTATTATATTTCTACTCCAACGTATTTCTTTTTCTCTTTAAGGTTAGAATATAACTCATTGATATTCTTAATTCCTAACAATGGAGTCGACTAATCTCAGCAATTAACTAAGTGTTCTTTTCAGTTAATGTTTCTTCCTTTAACTAACTTTCAATTGCGCCAACCTTATTTTTTAGTAGATTTGTTTCTTTTAAAATGGGAGGACTTAGTTACAGGAAAACAGATCCAAATTCCTTCTCTGAAATATTTACAGACCTTAAGCGATTGTTCACAGGCGACAGAGACAAATACTCAACTTTTTCCCACGCCTAAACTACAATTTGATCCTTCATCTCTTAAACGTTCTCTTCTGCGACTGAGGGATTAGCATCTATGGTTTCCTGCGGCTAAATATGTCGATGTTTGAATAGGAGTCAAAAGGGGGAGGCGATATGGATCTATTTTTTCTGCACATTAAGCAAATTACAAGTTAATCACTACTTTTACCAAGTATCCTTTTTATATTTCAGTTTTGATTTCAATAGTTGTTCAAACACATAGCAATTCAAGTTCCTTTTAGGCTATGTAACAATCATATGAAAGCAATACTTATTATACTTAAAAGAAAACAATTGCATTCACATTTCAAATCAATACATAAACTTGCACTTGAAGTAACTTTTATTTTCTTTCTTTAAATGAAATTCACAATTGTATGTTTGAAAATCCATCAACAAAATGTTACAAATTTAGCTCTTTAACATTTGTCCCACAATATACATCAAATAGATTTATCATGAAAAGTTCAAGGCCAATAATCATTTCCCAATTCATAAACTTAAACAATTCCAAAGCACATATTCCAAACTCCATCCAAAATCTGAAAAGGAAAACAAGAGGAAAACCACAATATGCCAATAGCCTCTCCACCCATCTGTAGGGTTGTGAAACAACCCACCCCTAAGTATGGGGAAAACACTTAGCCACATGGAGAAACTCAACACAAAACTCAAACATATTTTAATACAAAAGTACTTCGCATGTACACACAAAAGACTTCCACGTTAAACCATTCCCACATACACAAGACACTTTTTCCAGCACATTGGTTTTCCACAAAGAAAAACCACAAAGGGGGAGTAGGGGCTCAACCTAAAATGGGAAAACATATACAGAACAGCATAGTCAAATCTCCACATCAAAACTCCACATCAATACCACATCAGTACCACATCAACATCACATCGACAGCCTTATCCGTCCAAAAGCAACCAATATGTATAGAGAAATGGGATGCTCATATCCCCAAATAAGCAAGGGTACTCATACCTTGGAAAATGGCCAATATGCACAAGGGATACTCATATCCAAAAATATAAAGAAACTAAAATTCATTTATTCTTTTTTTTTTTATAACAAACGTTTTTTTTCCCATCAATTTAGACTTGCTGTTATAACCATGTTCTGATCATTTTTTCATTTGTGCCATCAGACACTTTGAGTAGAGGTGCAACCTGGTTCCTGCCACTGGAGTTGACATGGTGTACAATATTGTTTGGCTTATCATCTGGGATATGAAGCAGCTAGTTAATGCCTAATCTGTGGCTGCTCTGGCATTTTAAAGCTTCTCTTTACAGTATACATGCAAATTAAGGCAAATGCTCTTTGAGCTCTCTATATCTAGTTGTGTTATCTTTCCTAACATGATGGGAGATGTTCCTTATTGCACATTTGGCATGGGACTATACACTGGCGTGTACCAATGGAATGAAAAATAGTTATCAACATTGTGCGGAAGCTACAAAATTTCTGCATTTTTGTTATTAAGAAAAGCATGTCGATTGTGAAATCTATATTTGCTCTTAATTGCATTAAAAGGATGTCAGGTATGTTGCCGTGATCTTGTAGTATATCTATACGTACTTTGAGCCACAATGTGAAAGTACTGTTTTCATAAATTACCTACATGCTTATCTAGTGTAAGATGAATTTGTCTGGAAAACTGGAACATTCAACAAAGCAATACAATGGAAGTATGACATGTCTGTAGTTTATTCAACATAACGAGAACTTTCGGTAGAGGATATGAAATGTTGCAGAGTTATATATATTAAAAATATATTTATTGCCTCCCTTTTATACTTGTTTTTTCTTGATGTGAGTTGACCTTAAACTTCATCTCTTTCTACCTTTGCATTCCATTATTTCATTTTGGAACTCTTCGTTCATGATTCTTCCATTGTCTGGAATACCAGTTTTTCCCAAAATTGATGTATAAATAGTTTGAATGTGAAGTTTCTGATGGTGTTATTCAAAGCCGGCCTTTGAAGATGTGCCTCATTCTGTATTACAAGCAACAGAGCCTAGCGTTTTGTTTATTTGAGTAATGATATTGGGTTTCTATAGCATGTTTGCTTTATCTGCAAGCATGGTAAACATTTTTGTGCTTAGGTCAAAGAAAATTGTAGTTATTAGCTGATAAGCTTTCCCTATGGGCTTTCAAGACCAGCAAATCATTCTTCCTGGCAAAATGGTCAGATGACAAATAAACAAATCGTAGATGCCAAGAAAAAGGTCACGAAAGCCGAGAAAATGGGTTCAGAGAGTTACCGTGAAAAAATCCCGCAAAACAAAATTTAATATCGATGGATAAGTACAACAGTAACTGCATATCTTGAAGATCTACACGGTCATTGGAATTCCTACAGGCATACACAACTTCCACTTAGTCCTTTATTTCTTAATAGAGGATTAAGCAGTCAAATTCAAGGTATTAAAAATTTTCGTTCAAGTGTTCGTCCAGGTTGGAGAATGAAAATTTGAACAGTGCGAGTGTGGAGCTGCGAAGACTGCCCGCACCGTTTCAGTAGTGGAGTGGTGATGATCAACATCGGCCTGTTACATCCAATAAGCTTCATAAAATGGTTTTCTAAAACAAATCAAGACCTTGTATAAATTGTTACTGGTTTGATTATGTGAAATAAAACAAATATTAATTGTATTTACGTGCCATTTCTTTGAAGGAAAGCCCTAGAATCAAGTTATGATGTTACCAGATCTCATCAACCGATTAGATGCTTACAAAGGTAGGGTTGGTCAAATCAGCTCTCGCCTTCATTGGATCAAAGATGGTTATAGGGGAACAAAATATTTCTTTCAAAAGGAAAATAATACCCTAAAGAGGACATTTTTGGGAGAAAAGGCGACAATAACACATTACACATTAGCCAATCAACATTTGAAATTTTCATGATTAGTAAAGCTCACTCTTTGCCAACCCATCCATTAATGACCCTCGTCCCTATTTTGGTAGACATTGTAGGGGATTGCATGCCTAAGAAAACCGGCCACGATTACAATGATTTCCTTGACAAGGTTTTAACTATTGAGCAATTGGATAAAGCTCTTTAATGCATGGGCAATAGGGAAAGCTCAATATGGATGACCTACTTATTGAATTCTATAAAGCCCTTTGGCAACATATTAGAGAAGATTTCTATTATGTCTAGATAGGAGTTGTAACAAACACTTTGGGTCTTGCTATCAACTAAGACCTTAGTATTCTCAATCCTAAGGGTAAGAATGAAGACATGGTGGGTGGATGATGACCTATCACATTGCTAAATATGTCGTACAAAATCATTGCTAAGACTTGGCTCTAAGAATCAAAGTCATTACTTAGGTGATAGTTAGACTCGAGCAAATTGGATATCTTGGTCAATTTTCATCCTTGACAACTTTGTCCTTCAAGGATACTATCCAATGGGCTCAACAAATGCTTAGGGTACATTGAACATTAAGCTGGACTTTGACAAAGCCTATAATCAAATGAGATGGTTCTTCATTATCAAAATATAAAATTATTTAGGTATCAACCCTAAATTGATCAATCAATCACATAAAGATGCTTATCTTTTTTAGAAAGCTATGCCTTGGGACCTAATCAAGTGAGTCACTCTCCCTCACCGTAAACTATTGTTTTGTTGACAATAACATGGTTTTCATTCAAAATTTTGCTAACGTAGTGGCTAACAACTTGGATGTTCCTAATCTTTATTGCTTAGACTCTAGTTCCCAATTGGTCCTTAACAAAACATAATTATTCTTCATGATTGGGCACAACTCCCATTCCACTTGGATTACTCATGAGTGGCATGGAATAAAGTTTGACATCACCAAGTACCTTGGGACCTCCATTAGGCTTTGAGTTTATATAAAAAGCACATGGAATTGGTTCATTAATAAAATCAAAATCAAACTAATGAATTGGAGCAATCGATTTTGTCCATGGCTGGTAGAATCCAAATGGCCGAGAAGATCCTCTTGGTTAGTCACATCTATATTTCTCCCTATTGGCTTTTGTTTGAAGCTTCTATAACTAGTCTATCTAGCTTATTAGAAGTCTCATTTGGACCAAGTGGGGTGGCAAGAAGGTTTTCCCATCATGTCACTATATTCAACTAAAGGATATATGTGTTGTGAGAATTATTGACCCACACTTCTAAGGCACCCACCTTATTGCAACATGGATTGTTGTAGTTAAGACAATCGCTTGATAATTAATTAATTATTAGATCTCTTATTACTTTAATTACTTAAGTTAAACTTAGGAGTGTTTTTTATTATGAGATTGAGTTATTTATAGGTCAAGTTGTTTCATTGCATGAGATTAGAACACTTATCACAATCTAATCAAATCTTCATCTAGGGTTTGCACTTTTGTTTTTATAAACATTAATTATTGTACTTTGTTATTATATCACATGAATTCACAATCCAAGTATTCATTCAATACAATTACAAGTTAATCTGAATATCGGATACTTGTGGATCAATTATCAATCTTTTCTCTTTGTTGCATAGAAAATTAGTTGCTTTGATCTCTCATTTGTGATAGACGTTTTGGTTGTAGGTGATTTCCGAGAGCTGTGTAGTTCACTATCAACTCCAACATGGTATTAGAGCACTAGATTTGTTACTTCCTATTCAAATTTTGAGAGATCTGACCTTGAAAAAAATCGGCTAATCTTGAAGCGAAACAATCATCATCGTTGAGTTTAGAATGGCCAAAAGCTTTAAGAACGCTTGTCATTTTATTAAATTTGGAGTGGTTGCAAAAAAAGAAAAATTTTAAGGCTTGAAAAATTGGCATCAAATGAGCACTCACATATTTCGGCATCTTTAAGAAATTGGTCTTTTTTTCGGTACATAATATTTCAGACATATCCCTTGACGTCAACGGTAAGGCGAGCAATATGAATGACTATACGGACCACTTTTTCCCCCTTCAAATTGCAATATGTCCTAAAGGAGTTTTTTTTGACATAACTCGGGCATGGGTATGTACGGGATCATCATGGAAAAAAATATGTGGAAAATTGAATGTAGTTTCTAAACTACTAGGTTTACTTTTCCAAAAAAAAAATCTATTTGGTGAAAAATTGAAATTTCAATGCAGTAGTACTTAAATTTCAAGGAAAAAATAAGAAGTAGGTGTCTGTCTGACCACCCTAACCATAATAAAATGATATTATTTTTTTATAGGATTTTAGATATAAGTAGAGGACTCATGTCCGATGTGATGCATATTTTTTTGTAATTTTTTCCAAGTAAATAATTAATTATGAATTTTTTATTACAACTTTTAAAAAATATAAAAACTCATATGTCTGACCACCTTAACTTGGTCAAAACTTCATGAAATTCATTTTTTTTAATCCTATAGTATGCGAAGCATAGAATGTGACACATGTTTTGGATTCAAAAAATGTGATACCGTTTGAAAGATATAGATGTTTTTCAATCAAGCATCAATTAGGACTTTAGTCATAATTTTAATAGAAAATGAATAATAATTATTTATTAGATTCAAACTAAAGTATAATTTATATTGGTGGAAAAATGAGAAGCTCCTTTACAAAACCTAAATTCGTTTCATCATTTTTGGGTAAAAAAAAAGTTGTCAGCCACATGGGTGAAGTTTGGAAAAGCAAGGTAAGTTGTTAAACACGTTTTTTATGTTGACTTCTTAGGATTGGTAGGTCCGAACCAAAATCCAAAGCAAGCCCGAGGCTAATCTCTAGGCATTAAATTTTGTGTTAGACAAATCAGATATTCGATTCAAATTGGATATTCGATATGTTTTATATAGAGATGCAAAAATGTTATACAATTTATAATATATGATTTAAAAAATGCAATAAAGTTTATAATTTAATATATAATATACAATATAGTTTATAATGTAATATATAATATACAATTTATGATAATCTCTTACCGAATTATGTATTTAATATATAATATATTATATTATTATGTATAATTATATTTAAATATTATTTAAATATTTTAGTTAATGTATAAATATTTAAATATATATATATATATGTTACTAATATATAAAACATTTAAAAATATTATCTCTTTCCCTCTCTCTCTCTCTCTCCATCTCTCTCCCCCCAAGTCTCTCACCCAATCACTCTTATCTCTCTCCCCTCTACCCTCTATCTCTATCCGACTCCCTCTCAAGATTGATTTATCCTGATCCTGATCCTGATCCTGATTTTGATCTGATCTCGATTTTGATCTGATTTGCCTGATCTTGTCCGATTGATTTTTGCGCCTGATTTTTGCGCGTTTGATTTCCTGATTTTTCGATCTTGATTTGTTGATTTGATTTGCCTGATTTTGATTTCGCGTTTGACGCGCCTGATTTTGATGATTTTCTGATTTGCGCCTGATTTTGCCTGATTTTCGATTGTCGATTTGATCGATCGACCTGATTTGCCTGATTTTTAAAGATTCTGTTTGATTTTTGCGCGGATCGTCGATTTTGCAGAAGCAAAATGATTTTTGTCGATCTGATTTGATCCGATTTGCCTGATTTTGGTTTGCCGGATCTGATTTGCCTGAGTTCGATCTGCAAAAACTGATTCAGCGCCTGATTTGCCTGATTTCACCGATTTCGAAAGATTTTGAAAGATTTTTGTTGATCCTGACTGATGTTTGATTTTGATTTGATTTTGATCTCGATTTTGATTTTGATGATTCTGCGCGGACGTTTGATTGACGCCTGATTTTGATTTTTTGCCTGATTTTGTCTGATCCTGGAACGATTTCGCTGATTTTTGTTCTGATTTTGATCCGGCAAAATGATTTTTAAAACATTTTGATGATTTATCGCCGATTTACTGATTTTTTGTCTGATTGATTTTTGTTGATCTGAAAATTGATGAAATTGATTGATTTGTTGATCGTGTTTGATTTTTGATCCGATTTTTGATTTTGCTGATTTTTCGATTTTTGATTTCTGCGCCTGATTTTGATTGATTTTTGCCTGATTTTGATGTTTGATGTTCGATTTCCAGCCTGATTTTGCGCCTGATTTGTTTTGCAGATCTCGATCCTGCTTTGATGATCCGATTTTAAAATTGATTTTGATGTCCGACTTTGATTTTTGATTTTTGATTTTTTGTTGATCTGGAACGGATCTTTGATTTGATCCGACGTGCCGGATTTTTGATTTAAAAGTTTGGCGTTGATCCTGATTTTTAAAATGATTTTGATCCGCAGTCGATTTTGATCTCCGCCTGATTTTTGGCTTTGATGCCGATTTTTCTGATGATGCTTTTTGATGCTGATGTTTGATGCTGATGCCGATTGTTTTGATTAGCGCTGATTGGCGATGATGCTGGATTTTTCGATGTCTTCGATTGCCGATGCGCGATTGATGACGCTTTTGACGGACTTCTGACCTTTTGAACTTGAATTTGGGACTTTCGACGGAATCTCTGACTGGACGATCCTGGACTTCTGACCCTGATTTGATGGATCTCTGATCTGGAACTTGACGGATCCCTAAACCCTAAATCCTTAACCCTTAACCCTTAAACCCTCTACCATCTACCATTAACCCTAAGGTCTATGTGTACACAAATCAGATATCCAATTTGAATTGGATATCCAATTTGTAGAACTAAAATCATACCGTTACAAAACATTTTAAAATATTTTTCAAATCAGATATCAAATTGTATCAGATATTAGATTATAACGGATATCAGATTTGTGGGCCATAGAAAAACCCCATGTGGGACATTTTGTGCATTCCAACAGACCCTACATTCTGTTTGCAGGCTTTAGAGGTGACAAACGTGCAGTTTCAGATAGGAAGAGACAAAGATCAACTGTTTGGAGCATCTTCTACTCAAAGTTGTCATAAGCAATGATTTTTTAGCATCTTTTATGAGGTATAATGGGGAGCAGTAGTCGTCAAAAGCAAAAACGTAAGAGAAAGCTTACAAAAGAACAAATTGAAGCATATAGACAAAGAGATAGAGAAGGTCATAGGAAGAGAAGACAAGGTATGTTAAATATTGGTGAACCTGACCCCTATGGTCTTTCAAGTGAAGAGGAAATTGAATATGTTCAAGGTGAAAATATTCAAGCTGAAAATGTTGGAATTGAAGATGTTGAACATGATATTCAAATTGAGAATGAAAATATTGAATTTGATAATGAAAATGTTCAAGGTGAAAATGTTGGATTTGAAGATGTTGAACATGATATTGAAATTGGGAATGAAAATATTGAAATTGATAATGAAAATGTTGGATTTGAAGATGTTGAACATGATATTGGAATTGGGAATGAAATTATTCAAATTGATATTGAAAATGTTCAAGGTGAAAATGTTGGAAATGAAGATTTTGAACATAATATTGAAGCAATTGTAAATTATGTTTCACCATATTACATGAGAAATGAAGAACCTTGTGTGGAAGAAAGACATATTCCAAATTCAAGACCTTCAAGAACCCCTAAATGGTTACTTGAAATTGATGAGAACATTATAAAAAATTTTGAAGGCAAGAGGTCAACATGAACTGTTCGGGTGTGGGCTAGAAGACTTTTCAACCAACATTTTAGCGATAAGACATTGACCGAGCAATGCCAAATTTTTGTACAATTGATAAAGATGCAAAAGATGAGACCTTTGCTAGCCAAATTGAAGATTCATGTGAACAAGAAGACCGAAAAAAAATCTATTATTGTCAAAAATCTTTTTAATGCTCTCAAGTTTATTGGAAAAAATAACAAGGAAAAGGATAAGAGAGCTACTTAGAGAGTCATTACAACTGCCCTAGTAAGCCATCAATTGAAAAAGGCTCGCTTTATGAGACAAACTTGTATTGAATTTGACATAAATCGTAAAACTTTGGATAGAGCACTCACAAGAAGAGAAAGAATGGATGGTCCTCTTCAAAATGATACATGGGCTTTTGCCGGGAGGCTTCCACATGTTGATAAGAAGCTAACCAATAATGTAAAGCAGGCAATTCAACAATTTTGGCATGATAACTCTAGAGTATCACCCAATGCAAAGGATGTTTTAAAGTTAAGAATTGGCAATCGAGACCGTACACCACATCCTAAACATTTCTTGGAATCAAGCCAAACAATGTTGTTCAAATTTTTTATTGAAACACATCCAAATATGGAAATCTCGCAAAGGACTTTTGAAGGTTTGAAGCCATTTTATTGTGTGCCTCTTAAGATACGTAATACTTGTTACAAATACCATGTGGAGTTTTCAATGTACCATGAGCTATTATGCTATATCCGTTCTACTTTGCATACTAATGAAATGTTATAGGAGTGTGGTGCAATGCATCTTCCGAAATCATCAAGGGACTTGCTAGATCTATTTTTATGTTCTAAAAATGATGGTTTCTTTTTCTATAGAAATGATTGTTTAAATGAGAAGTGCTCACAATGTGGTGGCTTGTCAAAGTTTGTTCAATGTTTTCATGAGGGTTCCAAACATGAATTTGGAAAGAAGCTTGTTGAGAAAAGAGATATGAGATAGTCAAATATACTTTGCAGAGTGGAGGTGAAGGTTCTAGATGTGAGTTGGTTACAAAAGAATGCAGTGTTGCTGATTTTATTTCAGATTTTAAGGACAATCTTTTCTACAAGTATGCAAGGCATAGTCATAGGTCTCAGTGGTTGGATCAACAATTTAGGATGTGTAAGGACTCTTTTCCATTGGCACTATTATATCAGTGGTTGATTTTGCAGAAAACTACACATTGCAACCACAAAATGAGGTACAATCTTAGTATTACAATTCCATTCAGATTGCTATTTTGTCCACATAACGTTAGACATGCACCTGATAGTACAAAGGAGGATCGAAAGATAATCAAAGAGTATCATTTTTATATGAGTGATGATAGATTCACTCATCTGAGTATGTCCAACATTGTTTCGAGAATTTTTTTGAGTTCTTGCAGAGCATGATATAGCCGGGCCAACATCTCATACGGCCGATAACTTGCACGGTCAATTCAAGAATGCTCGTATGTTTTATTGGTTGAGTAGAATGCATGTAGAGAGGGGTGTACCTCATATTTGGAGTTTTTTTGAAGCTGGTCATGGGAAAGGGGAGCATGATGGAGCAGGTGCATGCATAAAGAGAGCTCTAGTTAAGGAGCAATTAAAGATTTTAGGAACAAAATTTAGCGATGCACGTTCTATTGTTGATTGGTGTAGTTCAACATTGTCACAAGGAGGGACACTTGATTCAACAGTGCGCAGATTCTTTTGGTTGGTTAAGGAGGGTACAGTGGGAGGTAGATTGGATTGTCATACAATCAAAGATTCTTCAAAGATGCATTCATTTCGAAGCTTAGATGCAGGCACATGGACCATTTGGACACTAGAGTTGGCTTGTTTTTGTCTGAGTTGTATTTAGTGCGAGTGGGATCAGTGCGAGTCAAGTGAGTGGGTGGATACATGGGTTTCATAGTATCTAACTCCTTTATCTCAAATGATATCCATGACAAATGACACAATGGAAAGTTCAGTTGATTACGACCTGCTTTTAGATCTACTATAGCTAGGACATGTTTTTGTAGTTGTTGCATCACTGGGGAATGAAGAGAGATCAGACTGTTGGTTGGCTCGATGTGTGCGGGTAAAGCATAAGCTAACACAACCGATGGAAGATGATGATAGTTTTGTGTATCCTACAGGTTCAGTTATGGTTGCAGGAACTTGGTTGCGAACATACATGATTAGAAAGAATGACATACCTGCATTTGAAAACTACGAGAAACACAAAACCATTCTCATGTATTCGCACCTTGTTATAGCAACAAATGTTAAGTTGTTGAAGCATCATGCCAAACCAAAGACAAAACAACTATGGACACTTAGTAATGCTGATCATGAAGCAATATTGGACACTCTTAAGCAAAGAGATGACCCTTTAGGCACACTTGAATATCATTTTCAAGAATGGAAGGTACAATGCTTACGTTCATTATGCTTAAGTTCATTAGTGTTCTTTATTTAATACTGATATTTTGTACACTATTGCAATGCAGGTGTCTTTAATAGTGATATTTTGTATGCACTTTTGTGATATTTTTGGCACGATTGATCATGGACCTACTGCAACAATAGCCAAATCTAATCCTTTTGAAGAGGTATGCGACAGATTAGAACAATATATATTGGTGAACCTGAGCCCTATGGTCTTTTAAGCATTTTTATAGTTTGCATCACCAATTAGTCATCATTCAGTTTGTTTAGATTAATATAGATTTGTTAGTCTAAGCATCTTTTCTATTGTGACAATATAGATTTCTCATTTTCCCACTTTTGCGATATTTGTGGCACGATTGATCATGGACCTGCTGCAACAATAGCTAGCTCTGATCCTTTTAGAGAGGTATACGATAGATTACAACAATATAGATTGGTTATTCTAAGCATCTTTTATAGTTTGCATTACCATCTCATCATATTTTGTGTCATTTAGAATAATATAGATTGGTTATTCTAAGCATCTTTTATAGTTTGCATCACCAATTCATCATTATTCAGGTTGTTTAGATTAATATAGATTTGTTAGTCTAAGCATCTTTTCTATTGTGACAATATAGATTTCTCATTTTCCCACTTTTGTGATTTCCTGGTACGATTGATCATGGACCTGCTACAACAATAGCTAGCTCTGATCCTTTCGGAGAGGTATGCGACATATTACAACAATATAGATTGGTTATTCTAAGCGTCTTTTATAGTTTGCATTACCATCTCATCATATTTTGTATCATTTAGAATAATATAGATTGGTTATTCTAAGCTACCTTGATGGTTTGTATAGGTGCTTGTCAGTCCAAAACATGAACATACTACTATTGTGGAAGACTGTGCCCTGAATGCCTCCAATAGGAAATTTTTGTAAAATTTGAATTTTCAAATGTGAAACAATGTAAAAAGGTCATAACTGTGTATGGGCATAATCTATATCCAGTGATGTTTTTGAAATATGGGTCAAATGTCTGGCATTGTACAAAGGGTATGCTTAAAATTTAAAGGGTTATGTATTTTGGAAACTCATTGGTTGAATTAGTTATACATGTGTATGCCTTGTTACTGTTATTGGGACAATTCTATAATAACTTTTTGTACTTAATCGAGCTACAACTGAAGGTTTTCTTCTTGGTTCTTTCCTGTCGGTATGCTCATTTGAACCAAGTTTTGTAATATCTCCTATTTATATGTAATAAATCACAGTGGCTTGCCACTTTTTCTCCTCAAATCCAACTTGGGTGCAACTTCATTTTTAGCAACTTTCATGAGGTTTTTAAGGAAATCAATGTTTCCAACCTTTCCACACCCTATAAACTCATCAAACATGTCTATTAGGACCTGCACAAGCTTGATCCAACCTTAAATCTTGCTTCCCCCATGTTTCATTGACATTAGCAAGTTGTAACCACCATTTTTCACCTAATTTCACTCATTTTTGCCATGCATGGCAGCTCACCAAATCAAGTACAAAGGTTTCCAGCTCTCTAAACCCACATAGTCACCTTATACAGTCCTAATAAAATCTACCATGGCCATACCATCCTGCTACAGACCGTACAATAAATGGTATGGCGTTTTAGCACTTTGGACTCTTAAGGGAAATCATTGGTCCAATGTAGCTCAGAGTGATTCGGCATATTTGGGTGCAAAAGAGGACCATACCTAGCATAAATGTACCCATCCAGACGTGTTGGAACAATCTATTTGGTCGTACGAGTTGCTGAATTAAAGTTGCACCATTTTGCAACTTTACACTGCTTGCATCTGACAACTTTTCCCTCAACTGAAAACTTGCCACCACGGGAAAATGCCTCTGAGATAGCAAAAACCGAGAGAGGTTATTGTAGATGGGCCAAACACGATCCCATAGCCTCAAAAAAAGAGTCTGTAAATGTCACAGTTTCTGAGAAATAGCCCTTCAAAGATTGCTTCCTTTTAGCACTTTGGACTCTTAAGGGAAATCATCAGTCCAATGCAGCTCAGAGTGATTCGGCAAATTTGGGTGCAAAAGAGGACCATCACTAGTGTAAATGTACCCATCCATACGTGTTGGAACAATCTATTTGGTCGTAAGAGTTGATGAATGAAAGTTGCACCACTTTGCAACTTTACACTGCTTACATCTGACAACTTTTCCCTCAACTGAAAAACTTGCCACCACGAGAAAATGCCTCTGAGATAGAAAAAACTGTGAGAGGTTATTGTAGATGGGCCAAACATGATCCCATGGCATTGAACAAAGAGTCTTTAAATGTCACGGTTTCCGAGAAATATCCCTTCAAAAATTGCTACCTTTTAGCACTTTGGACTCTTAAGGGAAATCGCCGGTCCAATGTAGCTCAGAGTGATTCGTCATATTTGGGTGCAAAAGAGGACCATCCCTAGCTTAAACGTACCCATCCAGATGTGTTGGAACAGTTTGTTTGGTCGTATGAGTTGCTAAATGAAAGTTGCACCACTTTGCAACTTTACACTGCTTGCATCTGACAACTTTTCCCTCAATTGAAAACTTGCCACCACGGGAAAACGCCTCTGAGATAGAAAAAAATGAGAGAGGGTATTGTAGATGGGCCAAACATGATTCCATAGCCTCAAACGAAGAGTCTATAAACGTCACGGTTTCCGAGAGATAGCCCTTCAAAGATTGTTTCCTTTTAGCACTTTGAACTCTTAAGGGAAATCGCCGGTCCAATGTAGCTCAGAGTGATTCAGCATATTTGGGTACAAAAGAGGACCATCCCTAGTGTAAACGTACCCATCCAGACGTGTTGGAATAGTCTGTTTGGTCGTACGAGTTGCTGAATGAAAGTTGCAACACTTTGCAACTTTACACTGCTTGCATCTGACAACTTTACCCTCAACTTAAAAACTTGCCACCACGGGAAAACACCTCTTAGATAGAAAAAATTGCGAGAGGTTATTGTAGAGGGGCCCAACACGATCTCGTAGCCTCAAACAAAAGTTTGTAGGCATCATAGTTTCCGAGAAACAGTCTGTCAAAGATTGTTGCCCTTTTGCACTTTGGACTCTTAAGGGATTTCACTGATTGAACATAGCTCTCACTGCTTCGACCGATTTGGGTGTGAAAGGGGACCATACCTAACCTAAACGTAACCATTCGGATGTGATGTAGCAGTTGGTTAGGTCATACGAGTTGTAGAACAAGATTTATTTATGTAGTTACAAGTAGTTTTCAGCCTCCAACCGAACTCCAACATTGATTTTCGTGTGAAAAAAAGCCATGAGACTATAGCTTGTTGCTTTCTTTTTAATGGAAACTAGTGGGCAGCAGAGTTAACTTCTTCATAGATTTAGTGTTTGAGATTGCAAGAAGACATCAAAATGGCTAGTGTACTAAATAAATTCTTATGATTTCTAAAGAATGTTGATAACTCTACTCAATTGGCTTCTTTTTTCAAAATCATACAAATTGAACCTTGACGTCAATAGACTATTTATATCAAGCTACCACAATTCAAGTTTCAACGATGAATATTTATCATGCATGTTTTAAATGACATTCAAGTTTATGGTGGTTTTGTTGTTTATATGATGTTATGTGATATTCTAATCCTATTTCATGCTTCTATGCTGCATATATATACATTTTATTTTTACATGGTTTTTTAGTAACGAACCCAAAACGAACTAAACCACCCCTAAATTTTTTTTAGCCGAACTGGTGAACCGAACCCCCGAACCCGAACCCGAACAGGTAACTTAGTTTGTAAGTCAGTTATTGGGAGTTGGCCATTTGTTTTGTGTGGGGGAGAGTCTTAAAAAAGGTTGAGGAAGTCATTTTGGGGATTGATGAATGCAATTTTGTGAAGAATCAATAAGATCATATTGAGTTACTTTGAAAAAATTATGGTTTCTACAAAAAAAATCTGTGTTTTCTCCATTGTTCGACCACTACACAACAAGTAAAAGGCTACATACTGTGTGGAATGAGGGGGAAGCAGGCCTGAGACCCTTTTAAAGTTGGTTTGAGTGCTTTCTTTTCATTTTTTGTGAGTTTTGTGCCAAGTTTTCTCAAGGCGGGTAGTGAACCCATATTTTGCATTTTGAGTAAATTATGAATTATTGAAGCCCTCCACCTACTGTACCTTTCATGTGGCTTGGTGGAGAGGCTATGTACAATATTATTTGAATGTGTGCAGGTCCATTTAAGAAAGGGGAAAGTATTTGTGAGTCTTGGAGTTGCTGTCCTAAGCAAATCATTGCTTAAATTGCATGAAAATGGAGATTTTAGCCTAGGGTTTGTTAAAATCAATGAGAGTGGGGGAATCTCTTTAATGTTTAAGCATATTGGGGTCATAATAGAGGTTTCTGAGTCGGTGGCATGGTCAGGGGAGTTGTGCAAGTGGGACTTTCAATAAACCCTATGCATTTGCATGGTAAATGAACAGTTTCATGGGACAACTTGCTAAAGGACCTGTAGGTGCAGAATAATATTAGAATTTGTTGTTTTATGACACAACTCAAGATTTTTTGGGGTGTTCTTATGAAGATCAAGTGTTTAAAGGACACTCACTTTGTGAAAGAGGGCTAATTCACTAGCCTAGGACAGGGGTATGTTATTGGTTCTCAAATTTGGTCCAAAGGAGTCAAGGGTAGTTTTCACATATGTTTTCAACCCCACTCTGCATCAATCCATAGCTTGTTTGAAAGCACTTGTTTTAGGATTTTAGCCATAACAACAAGCCAGTGAACTGTTTGATAAAAAGATCTGGTACACATGTATGAAAAATGTGGTAGCATAGACAAGACAATGAACTGTTTGAAAAAATGCCTCAAAGAAATGTGGTCTCATAAAATTCCATGACAAGCAAGTGCAATTGACAGCTGCTCCTAGTTATTAGTTATGTAATGTGAATTAATTACATAACTGCTTAGGTTGACTTTGTAAAAACTATATTGTAATTGAAATTTTTTCATCTATCAACATCTAGTTGTTAGTTATGCAATGTGAATTAATGCTTTGAGTTTGAAAGATGTGCAATGCAATGTAATGTAATCAGCAATATGAATATAAACTACATAATACAACCATTCTTTTTATGCTATTGTACATTGATATTTAACCATTGCTCACTTGATTAAATTTTCAAAGAGTTTAATCATGCACATGAGGAAGAAATTAAATTTTGATTGTCAACTTCTATATATCAAATTATCCAATAATCTTGAGTGTATCTCCATATACAAAAATGGCATTAACACTAACTCAAACAAAGTTTTACAAAATGTGGCATATGCCATCTCGATGTCTATTCAAATTTACATGCCAAAATGTCTATCTCATCCTAAACTACTGGTGGATCATCAAAATGGAGCCTCTTTGAAGCACTCGTTGGCTCTAAAGGTAGCTGCACAAGAAAAATTCAAACCACAATTGAGATTATTTATACTATATGATTTAAAATTGAATAATTAACATCAAAATCAATACACATTGAATTATAATTGAACTCTAAAATTGAAATCTTGATTACCTGAAATATCCGTCTCTTCAAAGGGCCAGGAGTCCTAGAATATGCCCCTCTCAAAGAACCAACCAAACCAACTTTTGTAATGTCAATCTATATATGTGAACAAAAACATAAAATTGATCCAAGTTAGCATACAATTGTCGGTAATAGGAACATATAAACACCAAACACAAAATAAAATAAACACATACCTCTTTAGGCTAATCTTTTTCTTTATCTGCTTTAGGTGTTTCGACACCTCCTCCTTGAGGTGTTTCAACACCTACTCCTTTAGGTGTTCCAATACGTACTCCTTCAGGAATTGTGGGACTTGTCAACAACGACGTATAGCTCATAACTGCTTGTACATCAAAATGGCAAGTACATATGAAACTACCAATCTATGTCGATGTATGTATAATCAATATAAGATCTTAAAAAACTTAATTCAATCGAATTTGAGTTCAATTACCTTCCCCTTATCTAACATTGCACTTCCATAATCTAGACAAGGCTGCACCTCGCTCGCACTAGGTATTTCCTACAAGAGGAAAATAAGATAAACATATAAGTTATTATATAATTTCATTAATGCAATTCAAATGACAAGCAAGTATATAATAAAAAAATGTAAACGAGTGAGTGCGAAAATATATACTGTGTGTGTGTTGAGGCCAAATGAAATGGCCCTAAGGGTGCTATCAGTCACCTGTGTTTGCTCCTCCTCAGACATCAACTGTTAAATAGACCATGTAAATAAATATTAGTACATTATACTATCTCTTATTAATATTCATTTAAAAACAAATGCAAGTTATGAATTTACAACTTAAATCTTACTTGTGTCACTATTCCAATGTCCCCCTCTCTAGCAGGAGAGGACTCTATAGGGTGTGCTCCACTCCCCTGCATCTGATCTATAATGTCCACATCATGGAGGTCATAATCAGTAGTGTCCAAGGGATGCTCGACGAGCTATACAAGAGGACCCAAGCATATCTGGTGGCACATGGAGCAAGTATGTGGCACACAAATATGTGGACCTAATGAGGATGACGCAACAACACTCGAGCCATCGCCAACATCACCAAAATGTGGTTGAGCTATTGTAGAAGCATGCGAAACCAAAAGACCACTCAAAGAGTGAATAGCTTGGATAGTTTGTGTGGCCGCATCCTGCATAATATTTGGATGATATATTGGAGGTGGCGGAGGAAGGGGAGGAGGGGGAACATATGGGCGCAAGACTACTCTAACTACCCTTGGTCTATCTTGGGGCATCCCTCCACCAACGCCTTGGAAGGTTTTAATGTCAAAGTAATTGACATGATGCCCTAACACAAACTTAGCATATAATTTTTTAATAAAGTAAAATGGTATATCACAATTGTTGTTTGGTGGTTTATCAAAAACCATACACCAATGATCCCAAAAGTTATCTACAATGTCCCTATGCGTGCACCATTTTATAGAAAGTTTTGGTTTATTAACATTAACTGGCAAACCAGTGTGGGGGTTAACAAATAAAGAGGCTATTTGGGCTTTGGTTATTCTGAGATCTTTCACATCAAAATAAGACAATCCAGAAACATAATATTCCCTCATGTCTTCTCGCCATGAATGAAAGGCATTCTGTTGGGTGGAGAGGGTTTCTATATTTTTAATTATTTCCTTCAATGTGTTTGACATCTCGGATAATCAAAGGATTCTCGTATAAACTTCAGAAATGCCCCTCAATTGCTACAGTTTTTCACCAATAAAGTCTTCAATTGATGGCTGCGGAGGTGGTGAAGTGTTTGGCATTTGTGCATTTTCATTCTCAGTTGGTGGATCATTTGGAATTTGTGCATTTTCATTCTCTGCTAGTGGATCATTTGGAATTTGTCCATTTTCATTCTCAGCAGCCATAATTCCTGATTAAAGTTAAAAACTAATTAATCTAATTGAAATTAGACAATATAAATGAAGATATTGTAAAAATACCCTAGTTTTTAAAAAAAATCTAAAAAAACCCTACTTTTTAACAAAAATCTATAAGATTCTCTAATTTTTAACACAAATACATAAACAACACTATTTTTAAATCAAAATCCATAAAAAACATTCATTTTTAATCAAAATCCATTCTAAACTCAAGTTTTTCATAAAAATTCAATCAAAAACCCTATTTTGAAAAAAAATCCATAAAAAACTAACTAAAATTATACAAATCTAATTCAAAATTTGATTAAAGCAAAGAAAAATCCAAAATCTAACCTTTCAAAATGAATATCGACTAAATCAGATATCTGTTATGTGAAAAACCTCCTCATTGTGTGCCTGCGGCCTGTGCAAGTGTGAAATGATTTTAACAGCCCGAAATATATATATATATATATATTTGCCTCAAATTGGATATCCAATATGAAAATATTGGTTTGGGCATTGCTTTGGAGCAATGTACTGACACCCAAGCCACAAAAAAGTCAACTCAGCGTTTTCGCGTTTTTGGGTTGATGAAAAACGTAATTTTTTCCCCATTGCCACTTTTTGGCCCATCATGATCCTGCACATACCCACATACGGTGTCTAATCAGACAAACAAGATATCGTTGAAAACTGGTTCTAAGCACTTTCCAATGGCATAAGTTTTATCATCATATTTTGTTGCTGATTCATTTTAATTTCAGTCAAAGTCCGATCATCATTTTCTGCTTCCGAGCTCATAGCTTTTTTCTTGTATCTTTGGTTATCATGATGCGATCGGTGTTGTAAAATTATTTAAGAGCTCTTCAAATCTATTTATGCACTTTTTCTAGAATTTTCCCCAGGTACATTTTATTCATTTTTTTTGCGATTTCACATTTTTGTCAATTATTTGGATGTCTTAGCACTGGAAAGGATATGCTTGCTTGAGATGACTTCATTTGATCTGTTTTATATGCACTGAGGTTATTAGTTTTTGAATTTTTCATTTGAGGAAGTATCATGGAATTTTTTGTTCATCCTTTTGTGATCATCTTGGAAAAGGATAACTATGAATCTTGGCGATACAACATCCTGACATATCTCAAGTGGCTTGATCTTTTTCCTTTTCTTTAAGGACTCATACCTACACTAGACACACACTTTGTAGGAGTGATTTATTGTAATGTTGATCATGAAATTGTGTGCTATATCAAACATTGATTGTCCCACACACTTTGGACTTGATTTTGGGAGATCCATGTAGACCCTCATATCTCTTCATTCCCAGAGGATCATGTTGCAAATCCTATCATTCCTTTTGCAGATGTAGATTGCATACCCTTTGATGATGATACTTTAGAGGAGCTTGAGTATATCATAGGTCTTGCATGTTTTGATGATTCAAAGACTTGTCTTCATGTTCCCACTCTTCAAATTGAGACTCAATCTTCATTTTTTGTTGTTTTTGATTAGCTTGGCATTGTAACATCCTTTACCCCTATTGGTTTAGTGCAGCAAGACATTCAACTTCCAGACATTACTTGGATTCCTATCTTACAAACATATCATCCTTGTTTGTAGAGTCTCATATTGCAAATTTGGAACATTACTTCGATGACATTTATCTCCCCTTTGTTGACAACCACATCATCGTTGTTGTCCCATCATCTTCATCATCTTTGGAGCTTGCTCTACATCAACCTTCACAGGTCTATGGATTGACATCATCTCTTTTTGACATGTGGACACTTGAAATGTTTGCAAATAGTGGATCGGTTTCTTCCTAAGGGGAGAAATGTTTGCAAATAGTGGACTACATTTTGTCTTCAAGTGGTCATCATTAGCACATGAGCTCTTTCTTTATGGGGGGATTTACATCCTCATTTTCTCTCTCCTATTGGGGGACATCTATTGTAATTATGTGACAAAGTAGTCCTTGGGGGGTCACATTGACTCCTATTCTTCTTTCACTAATGCAATTATTTCATTTTCTCTCTTTTGGGGTGTTTTTTCCCACGTGGTTTTCTTTTTTCTTTTGTTATGAGATTTCATTTGTGTGTATATGGGTACCTCATCAAACTTTGTAGTCATGACCCATCCATGCATTCATGCATCCATCATTGCATTCTTCACCATGGTTTTTAGTTTCTCCCTAAGTTGATCTTAAAGGGGGGTGTTGGAGTAATTAGGATAATTATTTGATAATTAATTAATTATTGGGTCTCTTATTACTTTAATCACTTAAGTTAAACTTATGAATGTTTTTTTATAATTAGATTGTGCTATTTGTAGGTCAAGTTGTCTTATTGCATGAGATTAAAACACTTGTTACAATCTAATCAAATCCTCATCTAGGATTTGGATTCTTAATTCTTCCACTTTTTGGGAATGACTTCTCCAATCACTAGTGGATCAATTTCTTCCTAAGGGGAGAAATATTTGTGAATAGTGGACCATGTTTTGTCTTCAAACGCTCATCATTAGTACATGAGCTCTTTCTTTATGGGGTGATTTACATATTCATTTTCTCTCTCCTATTGGGGAACATCTATTGTAATTATGTGACAAAAGTAGTCCTTGGGGGGTCACATTGAGTCCTATTCTCCTTTCACTAATGCAGTTATTTCATTTTCTCTCTTTTGGAGAGGAGTTTTTTCCCACCTGGTTTCCTTTTTTATTTTGTTATGAGATTTCATTTGTTTGTATACAGGTACCTCATCAAGCTTTGTAGTCATGACCCATCCATGCATTCATGCATCCATCATTGCATTCTTCACCATGGTTTTTAGTTTCTTCCTAAGTTGATCTTAAAGGGGGTGTTGGAGTAATTAGGATAATTACTTGATAATTAATTAATTATTAGGTCTCTTATTACTTTAATTGCTTAAGTTAAACTTATGAATGCTTTTTTATAATTAAATTGTGCTATTTGTAGATCAAGTTGTCTCATTGCATTAGATTAATACACTTGCCACAATCTAATCAAATCCTCATCTAGGGTTTGCACTCTTGCATTTATAAGCATTCATTGTTGTACTTTTTTATTAATTCACATTCCAAGTATTCAATATAATTACATGTTAATTTCAATATCAGATGATTGTGTAGATCAATTATCAATATTTTCTCTGTTGGTTGAATAGCAAATTAGTTTTTTTGATCTCTCGTTTGTGATAGGCGTTTTGGTTGCAGGTGATTTCTTGGAGTTATGGGGATCACTATCAACTCCAACATGGATCATCCATCCCCTTGAATGCAATGCTCCTTGGAAGCATTTGGTATGCTACAAAATCCAAACAAACACAATTAATAATCCATCGGAGGAGGTTAATTGGAAATACAAGATCTTAGTGTCCCCTTATTGTAAAACCAATGGATATGCTTCCTACAACAATATTTGGAAGGTGCAACAAAACATTTTTCAATAGTTAACTCTATATGATTAGTCTCTTAGACATGTCTTAAGCTTCTCCTCAACCTCCATTTGGTGGAATAGATTGATATAGGTTGACGGTATCCATTTGGGTGATGTGAAACTTATATGGAAATTTTGATACATGGTAGCTTTTTCCAACTCTCTCTATTGTCAAAGTTTAAATGTAATATTTCTACTCTAACTTGTCTCTTTAGATTTCCAATCTCTTTGTAGTGACGAAGGACCAACTCCAGGACCATCAAAACTTGACACAATAAGTGAACAATCTTCAATCCTAGCTTATGACCATTGAAGATTGCTAGGACATAGAAACCAAGCTTAATTACATCGTACAAGAGGCCATCAAACACTCCAAAATTTTGTACTCTCCATGACGGAAAGATCAACCGTGCAAACCTCCAATACATATAGACCATTTAGGTGCTAGTTGATTGTGTGGCTTGCTTTGTTGGTCATAAAGTTGAATGGTTGATTGTTGGTAGAATTTGAACTCTAGTTCTCAATGCATGTATTCTCTTTTGAATTGCCTTTTCTAACTTTCTTTTGGACAAGTTATCATGGTGTAGTTATGATTGCTTCACACAACTAGTTCTATTTGTTTTATGACTATTTTAGCTCTATGTATGTTGTTTACTCTTATTGTAATGTTCTAGTTGCATGCATCTGATTGAAAGTTGTGTATGGTTGTCCCTTCTTACAACTAATCATTCTATTTTTTTGTGAACCTTTGACATTTCAATAGTGTCTTGGTAGTTTTTTTGTTTTTTGCAAGCTCTTTTGACTTCAACAGAATATAAACAAATAGCTTTTAGATCCATGAACTTAATTATTGGGAAAATATTACATGAAAATGTTACAACATCCTTCCATTTCTATCTACGAGATTGCACTTCTTAATAAACCATAAAACTTGTTCTTAATATATTGAATTTATGTTCATTAAATAAAAAAAAACTTGATTTATTCTAGTTCTATTCAATTTATTATTTACTCTAGATTTAGGCAAATGATTGAACCCTCTCTACATCACATCCAAATCAATTTGAATTTTTTACTTTGCTTAATCTTTTATTTACCACTCTCTCGAATACTCACTCAACAAAATATAATTTATTGCCTGCTTAATCAAATTAGAGAAAATCAAATCCCTTTTCCTATTGCGCAAATAAAAAATTACCATTTTGAAGCTATATATGTATGTCTTTGTAGTGATGTAATTGATTTCACTCCTATGAAGTGTAAGTATCTTCACATTCCCCTAATCTTGGACACACTTAAGCTATGCTCATTCTTTTCCAAATCGTTGAGCCTAAAGTAAAAAATCTAGGGACAAAAAATCTTACTGATCATGATGTTCTCTAACTTTCCTAGTTGACACACCCATTTCCTTCCTGATTGTGCAAGTGCTAGTATTACATGTTTTAGTTTTCATATGGATTTTGTGATATGTTTTAGTTTTTACAAATCTCTTACAGTGAACCACTAAGGAATATAAGTAGTAAAGAATAGGATGAGACAAATAATCAATATAGGTAGTAAAGAAGAGGATGAGACAACATAAATTTAGTGTTTTTCATGCCAATGATTGTATTTGGATTTGAAAAGTTTTGCGTGAATATGGTGTAGAAAATTTCTAAACAAAATCCCAAAGGCATATTGTGTTGGACTTCAAACCTTAAAATTAATGTGCATGATAGATCACCACAAAACAAGGAACATAGTAACTAAATATTCTTCATAACTAAATATTCTTAATGCCATGTTTGTATAAGAGGAGATAATTGATACAAAAAATTGCAAGTTAAGTACTTGTGTCAAAATGATTGTTTTAGGTTGTATAGTGAGTTTGTTGCAAAAGCTTCAAATATTTTTATGTCAAAACGATTATCAATGGATGAATATGCCAAAATTATTAGAATGTAAGAAGGTGATAGACAACAATTTTAAGGGGATCTATATTGATTTCCCTTATAAAAACATAGAGATAGAGGTGAAAAAACACAATGACATCTAATGTTTCAACTAGTTATCTTTAGCCAATAGTGGCATGGTATGATGGTTGAGTTGTTATTCTCGCCATCAAGGTTCAAACCCCATTAGGGTGTAATTTTTGAGAATTTATATTGGGGATGAGGTCCCCTGTTTGTGACCTCACCGGTTCATAGGTCCGGATTAAAAGCATTTACCCTTCTTTAAGAAAAACCTAATTATCTTCAAAACTATTTTGTCATATATAATAATGGTGAACCTAACCTTCTATACAAATAACAAAGAAATATTCAATGAACTATCCATATTTATAATTTTTAATCTACATACACGTAAAATATGTAAAAAATGTTGAACTAAAGAAAAAAAAATGTATACATTAATCACCCATTCCTTCAAAACTAATTTGGTAAATTGAAGGAAAATGAGTTTAATACTACCCCCTACTTGGTTTTTTTTTTAATTTAAAAATTAAATGGAGCATTGAAGATTCTCCTTGTAGTGTATGCCTCTAATGAAAGGTGATTGATTTCCCGAAAATATAGGGTCAAGCATGATATCATGTTAATAAATAGAGATTTTAAAACTTGCACAAAATAAGGTGTGTGTGTGATGTTTTGATAATTTTATTTTTGTAATATAGAAGTTTATACTAAATTTTTTATCTTCAATGTTAATGTCAATTTTTTTAAAATATAAATTTTAAGATAACCAATTTCTCTATAAAATTGTGAGAGTTCATCTTTATTTTAATTCAAATATTTATATTATTAATTACACTCAAAACACTTCAAAACCTTTATTAGAATATATTATATGATAAGAGAAGATAATTAAAAATATTAATTTAAAAACTCTCTTTGAGGAGCACTATAATGCTCCATGTTTTTCTGTATTGATTACAATTTTTTTTTATATTTAGACATAGTAAATATGTTTGAATAATTAATATGGTGATGCAAGAGCATCCGGGTGGATAGGAAATCGTGCACAAAAAAAAAAGAGGTTTCTTAAATTTTGCATTTTTGATGTGCTCTCTTGTAGGCTTGATTTTGGAGCACTTTTCACACATTTCCAACATATTAAAAATTAAATTTTAATACCTATTGGATAGGTGGCACTAAAGGGCTTGATTTTTATGTGTTTAGTGGCTCATAAATAAAATATCTCTTCACCAAACTGGGGAGAAAAAATCCCACACCAAGGCAAGTGGAGGCTATTTTGGGCTTCTTGTAACTCTTGAATTTTGAATTAAAATTTGAATTGGAGTGGGTATGGGCGTTGAGGGTGGAAGTAGTGGGGTGAGATAGAATGGATAATTTTTTTTAGCAAAGGAATTAAAATTCTTGCAGGTAGAGGAAGAAGGGAGGCAAAAAGGAGGAATGCACACCTAGAAAAGGCAGAAGAAAAACGTCTTGGAATTTATTTGTGAAGAAAATCCAATGCCTAGGATGGAAGTCTACACCAGAGATTGAAAGTGAGAAAAATCATAGAGTTTTGAAGTAGAAAATGAAAGAAGACTTGTCTTGGTATCCATGAATGATTTATTAGAGATTTGGAGCTGCATTTGTTGATGCTTGTAGCTGGGTTGAAGCTATTAGATTTGTTTTGTAATGATTTTGTGGGAAATCTTGCTTGTAACAATATTTTGGTGGTGATTAGATGATTTCTTGTATCTTGTTGTTGCAAGTAATGCAAGTTTAATTTGAAAATCAGAATTACTTCTACAAATTTGGATTTATGTGTAATTGGTTTTCTTCATGAAAAAGGGGTTTTGATGTTGATTTTTTAAATGCTTTGAGATAGAGCTTGAATTGGGATTTGATTCTCGTTTCTAGTCTTAGCCTTCATCTTTAGGATTGTTCCACTTTTAGATTTCTTCATGTATTGTACACCATGAAATAAAAGGTTGCTTTTTCATGCTTTTTGTTGTAATTCATGTGTTTTGAAAGTTGAAGTTTTATGAGAGAAATTATTGCAACGATTGACAATCCCTTTTGGATTCTCAGTCGTTGATCTGCATCAAATGGTATCAGGATGATCGCTGGATTGAGGAGGTGGAAAGTTGCAAAAAATTATGAAGATGAAATCTCGCTATGAGAGATTAGAGATGAGTTTGTGAAAGAGGTTAATGAGAGGAAGCTTGAAGGTGTCTGAAGAAAACCCTAGAGAGATTTTTTTATAGAAGAGTATTTTGTAATTGTAAAGGAATTGAGTTCTAGAAGAGTTTATTGTAGGAGGCTTGTAAATCTAGAGGGGTTGATTCCTATAGAGATTTTTTGTAGGGAGGACCTATGACTACAAAGGGTAGATAAGGAGGCACAAAAGCTTTAAATTAAGTTACGAGTTTGTTGCAAGGAGTACTTGTAACAGTAGAGGGGCTTGCAAGTCTCCGAAGATATCTTTGAAGAAGAGGAAAAGATGGGTCACGAGAAGGCCTATGAGGATTTTACCTATGGAAGAGTGGAAAGAAAATATGTTTACAAAATAACTTATTGAAGAATTAAAGAAGATTGAGGCTAGATTGGACGTGATGGAGATGGAGTAGAGAAGAGAACTTGAAGAGGCTCAAAGAAAGCATGAACACAAAATACGTGAAAAGGGTATGATTGCTAATGAAGTGTAAAGTTGAAAAAATTGAAGAGGTGGAATGCTATCCAGAAGGAGAAGAGATATAAATCTCTTATGAAATAGAGAGAATGGGTAAAGAGGGCAATGAGAAGAAAGATGAAAATATGCATTGCTACAATCCTATGACGGGAAGGTTAAGGAAAGAAGAACATGTGGGAGCATCCCACACAGTTGTGGAAAAAAGAAAGCAAGAAAACAAGATAATTAGAGAAAAATAATGGAGAAAGAAAGAGGAGAAAACAATCACAATGGGCTGTGGTAATTTTGAAAACTTGGTTTTATCAAATGGTTTCTTGATTGGAATAACTAGAGAGGACAAAAGAAAGGTGGAAGATGAAGGCATGAAGAATGTGGACGCAATAATTTGTGACGAAAAATTTAGGGCAATAGTAGATAAGCAAGAAAACATATAGGATAGTATTGTTGTAGAAGAAGAGAGTGAAGTTGCAGAGATAGAGAATAGTCAAGTTGCAAGAAAGTTTGGTCTTAATGAGGACGTGGAAAAAATTAAAAAATTGGGACAACAATGTGAAGAAGCATGCACAAAAAATGTCTCAAGTGAAAGATTGACGGGGCAACAAAGAATAATGAAGAAGATGACCTACTAATGCAAGTTGTAGTAGTTGAAGAGGGATGGTTAGCATTGATAAAAAGTGGAGTGAAAGCTACAACATAAAATGAAGAGGTAAAAATTGAGTTTTGTGAATTCTTTGATGTTGATTTGCACACAAATGACCTAGTTAAAGTGGAAGGATATGAGGAGCTTGAAAATGATGTTATACCAACATATAAATAGGGGATTAGTGAGGTAATTGACAAGTTTCTAAATATATTAATGATGATGTTGAAGCTAATTCTTATTTAAACAAAATCAGAGAAGAATGTGGAGGAGTGGTTAGGTGCAGCAAAAATAAGTTACAAGCTAAGTTGCAGTGAGATCTTATTCATTGTGTTGGCCTCCAAGAAGAAGAGGAAGAAGGAGAAATAGGTGAGAATGATGTACAAACTCAATTCATTGAATTCCATGAATTTGTTATAGCCAAATCACATGTAGGTGATGAAGATGATAAGATAGAGTGGGAGGATGAATTATGGTATAGTGAGGTAAATTTAAAGAGAGGGAGAAAGAGAGTAAGGATGAAAGAAGGGAGAGACATGAAGGTTCAGGGTAAGGTGAAGAAATTTCAAAAAAATAAAAAAGAATGGTGGATCCAAAACAAACTTATGGTTTTCAAATGTCCATGATCTTCATTGATGAAACATTTCTTCTACCTGGGTTGTTTGATGCAGGAGCATTCGGGTGCACAGACAATCTTGCACAAAAATAAAAGAGGTTTCTTAAATTTTGCATTTTTGTTGTGCTTTCTTGCAGGCATGATTTTGGAGCACTTTTTACACATTTCCAGCATATTAAAATTAAATTCTAATACCTATTGGATATAGGTGGAACCAAATGTCATGCCCTAAAATTTTCTCCATTTAAATCAAACACAACTACCAAATTTTTTTATCTTGCAAACACTACTAAGGAAAATTTGAGTTCTAAAGTTAATAAAAAATTGATGACATCAAGATTATGATGTCATCTCATCGTTTTAACTATCCTAATTTTCCTTTTTCTCTAAGAGGTTCTAAGACATAACAAATATTACTCTTTTAAGTTATTGAGCTACGAATAACGTTTACTCTTCTTTCTTGACTACATTTGTTCCTCTAGTTTTAACGATAAAGATACATATTATTGCATAATAAAACTTGACTATTGAGAGTTTAAAACGATAATAAAATCTATATAAAATAAGTAATTTCTACACAAACATACAAGTATGAAACAAAATCGAAAGGTAACTCTAACATTGCTATAACATCAAATGACAAAAGCACTTTCATTATATTATCATAACTTAGTGATAGATTTACCTTAAGACCAAGAACTAAGTGATAATCGCAAGTTCACCTATTGTTTAAATTTAGTAATCCCCACTTGATTAACTTCATAACCTGATTTAAGGGTTGATCAACGTTGGAGAAAAAATTTCAATCAAAAAGTTTGATTTTCTCATTTAAATTTCGGAAAACTTTCTAAATTCCTTTAAGACTAATTGCTTATCCACATAACCTAATTGATAAGATGGTTTTTTTCAATTCTAATTTAATTAGATATTCTATATTAAGAACTTTATTTAATTTTTAAGGAGGTATCCAATTATTAATTTTAGAAAATCTTAATTAACTCATCTATTCTATGTTGTTTAAGGATAAATTGCTAATTCGTCTATTTTAATATTTCTAAATGACCATAAGACTCAACATAATTGATATTACATATTAGAAAATCTTCTTGAATTATTAAAATGCATTGTTTTACATATGATACATTATATTGTTTGTAGATTGTCAATTCCATAAATCTTGATAGGCACAGTGTTTCACCTCTCTGTGAGCATCACCTAGATGCAATGAGTGCTAAGTAGACCATTCATTATCACGAGAGATGGGTTCTTGTGAACCACAACTCATGAAATATGGGTCAATCAGTTTGACTTGAAAAACTACATGATTGAATCGTGATAACAATATCACAATTTGACACGCTGTGGAAAATACCTCCTACTTATCACTTTCATTTTATTCATTCTTCAATAATTGTCTTATTAAAGATTTCAACCATCTATTGATCTTATTATATTTCTACTCCAACGTATTTCCTTTTCTCTTTAAGGTTAGAATATAACTCATTGATATTCTTAATTCCTAACAATGGAGTCGACTAATCTCAGCAATTAACTAAGTGTTCTTTTCAGTTAATGTTTCTTCCTCTAACTTTCTTTCAATTGTGCCAACCTTATTTTTTTTTGTAGATCTATTTCTTTTAAAATGGGAGGACTGAGTTAGAGGAAAAACAGATCCAAATTCCTTCTCTGAAATATTTACAGACCTTAAGCGATTGTTCACAGGCGACAGAGACAGATACTCAACTTTTTCCCACGCCTAAACTACAATTTGATCATCTCTTGAACGTTCTCTTCTGCTAAATATGTCGATGTTTGAATAGGAGTCAAAAGGGGGAGGCGATATGGATCTATGTTTTTTTTTTGCACATCAAGCAAATTACAAGTTAATCACTACTTTTACCAAGTATCCTTTTTATATTTCAGTTTTGATTTCAATAGTTGTTCAAACAAATAGCAATTCAAGTTCCTTTTAGGTTATGTAACAATCATATGAAAGCAATACACATTATACTTCAAAGAAAACAATTGCATTCACATTTCAAATCAATAAATAAGCTTGCACTTGAAGTAACTTTTATTTTCTTTCCTTAAATGAAATCCATAATTGTATGCTTGAAAAGCCATCAACAAAATGTTACAAATAAATAGTTCTTTAAAATTTTCCCCACAATATACATCAAATAGATTTATCATGAAAAGTTCAAGGCCATATTGATTTCCCAATTCATAAACTTGAACAACTCCAAAGCACATATTCCAAACTCCATCGACCAAAACCCAAAAAGGAAAACAAGAGGAAAACCACAATATGCCAATGGGCTCTCCACCCATTCGTAGGGTTGTGAAACAACCCACCCCTGAGTATGGGGAAAACACTTAGCCACATAGAGAAACTCAACACAAAACACAAACACATTTTAACACAAAAATACTTGTACACACAACGAACTTCCACATTAAGCCATTCCCAAATAGACAAGACACTTTTTCTAAAAAATTGGTTTGCCACAAAGGAACACCAAAAAGGGGGAGTAGCGGCTCAACCTGAAATGGGGAAACATATATGGGTAGGTGTAAGAAGTTGGGTCCACAAAATGTTCAAAAAGTAGAAGTGATTTCCCTGATTTTCAAAAATTGTCATAGTTGGACATAAAATTTGAAGCACTTACACATTGAATCTTAAAAAGGTTTAGTAATATAAAATTTAGCATTTTGAGTCTAGTTTTCAAATATGCAATTTATTCTAATACCCATATGATACAAAATAATTTTTAATATGCATGTATAAAAACTACTTTTTAAAAGTCAAATTTTTAGGACCATACCATGCACATGTACGAACACCATAATTTGACATAAATAAAAGTATTTTTCTAATTCCTTTTGGATAAACATGTATATTATAATGAAGATTGATGAGGATATATTTTTATAATTTTTTTTGTAAAATTATTTTTTTATTAATTTTTTATTAGCCTTAATTTCTAGTTTTTAAAACCCTTGTGTATGGACACCATAACTTGACCTAAACTTATCATTTTTTGAATTTTCTTTTTTCATTGTGTAAATAATTGTTTATAGATTGATGCCATATATTTAAAAAAAAAAGAAAATTAACAAATTAAAAGTTATTTAAAAAATATGAAAACCCGTTTCCTCATGAATTAATTAAAAAATAGAAAAAATAATCTAATCATAAAAAAATACATATTTGAAAACTAGACATTGCCATATATAATGATTTTTCATTTCATAGAATAATTTAAAAAAAACTTCATTAGCTATATTGCCAAAGTTAGTTTTTTCTCTTGAAATTGTCATGACCTTGTACTTGCAGGTCTAAGCCTAAGTGTTGGGTTACCATGCCTTTTATGAGCCTAAATCCAAATGAAAAACATGTCTTGTGAGTTTCAAACTTTTTGGAACAAGTTCTCACTTCAAAATGGGTACCTATTCTAAAAAATGAATGGGTATTTATTTTAAAGCTGAAAAATGACGCTTCCCTTGAATGTGGACCCAACTTCTTTCACTTACCCATACATAACACCATAGTCAAATATCCACATCAAACTCCACATCAATACCACATCAACAAATCAACATCCTTATCCCTTCAAAAGAAACCAATCTGTATAGAGAAATGGGATACTAATATCTCCAAATAAGCAAGGGTACTCATACCTTAGAAAATGACTAATATGTACAAGGGATACTCATATCCAAAAATATAAAGATTCCCCTATATGTAGGATCCACACCCAGTTGAACCCCTTGCACATGGAAGACCAAAGTATCCTCTTCACAAGAGGGGGTCAACTCCCCTAAAAAGAACACAAGTAAAAGACAACACACAATACACAACAAAGCACATATCATCAAGAAACACCCGAATCAAAACTCCATAAAAATAAGTTCACATTATTGCATAAAATCAAAGAAGGAGAATGTCCTACCTCAAATTATAATCATCCCACTAATGGTATGCTTCTTGTATGGAAACCCTCCTCCTCCAAGCCTTCTCTTTGGCCTCCTCCTCTTCCCGAGACTCCCTTTTCTCCCTCTCAAGAACTCCAAAACAAAAAAAAAAACACAAAATTCCAAAGCACAAAATGAGCAAAGTAACTGTCTCCTCTCCATAAGGGAGGAGTTTTAAAGAGAACGGAGAGATAACTTCCTCTCATAACCAACACAACCACCCTCTCTTTTTCACCACTTTTGTAAGTATAAGATTACAAATGACAAAAATAAAATTCCAACTTATACATCTAGGTCCTAGGTAAATTTATAACACATAAAATATACCTTAAACCTCTTTAAAAAACTTTCAAATCACATTTAAAAATTTGCAAATTAAACTTGCACACAACATAACCACATAACACTTAAAAATCACATATTTCAACATAATGACTAATGGAGCATAGGATCCCATGCCTAGGTCCAATACCGCACAAAACAACACAAAGTGGCTAAGTGACCCCCATTAATTCCATTGGAATTAAAATCCATGTACACTCAATGAAAAATGTCAATACGATGTGTTACTCATAAATACACTATGTATCATGTGTTTCAATTATATCCCCTTTTTTGTGCTTCCTGTTTAAGTTAAAGGTCTTCATATTCATTTTATTCCTTTGTCATAGTTTTCCCTAAGTTTCTAACCCTTTGTCGCGTGTTCTTCAAGTTTCAAAACTTAGTTCTTTGGTGCTCCTTGTTTGTATCCCTTGTCGTCAGGTTTGTGTTTTTCTTAAATTTCTGATAGCTTGACTTATTATCCTTTGTAGCGTCAAGTTTATGGTCGGTGAGTCAGAGGTTCTGAAAAATTCATAACTCTGGACTTTGTGTTATTAAGTTTCAGTTAGCCACGACAAAGAGGTTCGTTGTTCGTTCCGCAATTTTTGAGGCACCATTCTTGCATTTAATAAGGCGTACGGTACAACCTGAATACGTCTTATTAAAGATTTTTTTCTTTCAAGGCATGCATACCTTAGGGTTTTCATTACTGCAAAATAAAATCAAGTAACGTATTAATTCAACACCAAATACACGTCTTGTCATTTTACATAGCTTAAGGTGGTGAGAACTTATTTGTTAAAACTTTTGCTGTACTTCTACCTATTGATACTATTTCTTCAAGAATTCAAACATTTCTTTAAAGTGTGGTGAGCTCATGCAGTCTAAAATTGAAAATCGTTGGCTCAATGTGAGAGATACAGAGCTTGGAATTTTTAAATTGGAAGAATTTTGGATACTTTTGGAGAGAAAAGAAAAGTTTGTTGTAGACGCGAAGGTGCTCGAAAGTGGATTAGCTCACGCTGGAGGTTTCCCAAAAGCCGTGTTGAGCGTAGAACTAATTGTTGCATGTGCAAGAAGGTACATTCCAGAAACTCAATAAATCAAGGCTGTGGACGGGACCATTGTTGCTAAAATTTCCCCTGGAGTCATTTCCCAGGCATTGAGAATTCCAGAAAAGGCACCTATAAAGGAGATGTCTATTGAAGCAGCTAACAAATTTTTCAGGGTTAATGAAGCTTGGTGTAAAAATTCTATGGCCAAAGGATGGTTAAAGTCGGAGAAAAGAGGTAATTCCCAGTTGCCCAATAAACTTAAAAGGGTGCATTTTAAAGTGGAAATTGTTGATATCATTGCTTTGCTACATCGCGTTGTCGGGAATGCACAAATTGAACTATTTGAAGACTGGATGTGTTAGTTTATTTTCGCTATCTGTGATGATAATGTATTTATCAATTGGGCTAATATAATTTGCTTTCATCTACATGAACAATTAGTTAATTTTCAAAAGACTATCACTTTTCATCTATGTTCTTCCTTGATATATATCATTGCCAGTCAGAGATCTTTCTGGCCAGGTTTGAAACCACAGGTATTTCCAACTTCTGGCATGCCCATATATAAATGTTATCCACAATTCACCAAACAAGTGGGAATGGGAGAATATTGCCTTGTTAATGATGCATTTTTGATGGAAGCCGTGAGGAAACTGGATGGAAACCCTAAAATGCATTTTTCCCCTGAATCAAAATCTTTGGTGTTGAAGTTTGGAAGTTTTTACATTCAATTTGACATATTTTCTTATTTAAGGATAGGAGGTTATGAAAAAGCCCCATTAAAATTGCCCAAATATCTTGAAGATTCATTGGTGTTTTTGGAAGTTTGTAGACAAATGGCCATGGTGAATATAAAATACACGAATATGGGAAAATGGGGGTATACTTTCCCGTTAATAACTCCTTCCTTCACATGCAAAAGCAATCAGATGGCTAAAGGTGCTGAAAAGGTTCTTAAGGAATATAATCTCCAGTATTTATTTATGAGGACCAATTTTGACAACAAGGGTTTCGTAAGACAAAACTTGTATGCTACAAGCTCATATCAACATCAACCTTCCATTGAAGATTTCTAGGAGGATTGTATTGATGAAAATGAAGTGTTCAAAAGAGATCATATGAGGTTAACACTGGAGCAGATACAAGCTTTTGGTATTTCTTTCCAAATTCCTGAGAATGTGACTGAAGATTCAATGGTCCTTGATCTTGAATATGAGAAATTTCTTGTTAAATATCACCATAAGGTTGACTGGGGTAAGTGTGAAGTTTTGCATATGAGTGTGTGGGCTGCACCGGTACTCAAAAGAACTCAAGATTGGTTAGAAGGGAAATGGCAGAAAGCTACTGGTTCCATTCATGAACCAAAATAATCCCAAAAAATGAATAGGGATCTAGTTAGGTAGCTACAGGAAGTACATCATCAACAAGAATGGCTACTAGGTCTTCTAGAGCGAATTCACAATCTGGGGATGATGGTGAAAAACCTGAAGAATCACTTAAATTGAATTCGGTATGTGAACAAGACAACCCATCTACTCCTGCTCTTAAAAAGAAGATTGGTCAATCAAAACCTGGACTTGAGGATTCATATATCATTTTCCAACAGATTATTGAAGATAATACTTTCCTGCCTTTGTTTGAAAATCCTTCTTCTCATATAGAAAATATATCAATTATTCCTAGTGAATCTAGGGAGGTTGTTCAAGGTAATAAAGGTTTTGTTTTGATAGAAAAATCTCTAGTATGGCTGAGGAAGGCAATAGAGAAGAAGAGAAAATTTCACTCCCACAACATCTGCTGGAGTAGACACGGTGGCAAAATTGCTCCAAACTTCCTCAAGGCGGAAGAGAGCTCAAAAAATGTCAAGAATACTGGATGATCATGTCTCTAGTAACCAAATACTAGAGATTGCAGAGCCTTTAAAGGATTTGGAAGATGAAATAACCATAGCTGATTATAAGATCATGCATGTTGACATGGGACCCAAGACACTTGAGGGTGATGTATATCATGCCAACTATTCAGTCAATGCTTTAGCCAAGCGAGTAAAAGAAGAAAGAAAGTAAAGGGTAAAAGTACAATATCAGGTTTTGGGTTTTAAAAACTTTATCTCTTCTATAGTTCCCCCTTTTTATCTATTGGAGCCCCAAGTTCTCAAGGAGTTATTGATGAGTCTGCAATTCAGTTGATCAGAAAGAACTTAAACTACTCCAAGGCTGCCAGTGAATAGATTGATGAAATGCCTCAGGAAACTATGCTTTTTATTGGTAAATCTGTTATTTCTTACACTCATATTGTTGGTAAGAGAAAATAATTAATAACGGAGCTACAACAACATAGGAAAGATTAGACTAGTCCTTACGTGCTTTCAGAAGAAATAAAGGAATTAATTTTCATGGATCGACTGAAGTTAATTAATGAACAAATTGTGGGTGATCCAAAGGAGTTAGATCCCTCATGGCCTGACTCACTTGAATGGAAATTAAACATATATGATAACTTGGTAAAATAAATTACTGAAGCTCTAGAAAGGTATCTGGATATGTTAGTAGAAATCAAAGGGAATTTTCATGATTTACAAGTGAAGATAACTGATGAGTTCGACGAGAAGATTCTAGACTCAAAGGAGATTTGCTCAAAATTCAGAGAAGTATTCAACAAGGAAATAGAAGATCCTGCTACAATGACTAAAGAATCTTTCTCTAAGCTTGGGAGGTTGGAGCTCTATCTTAAAACCTTTAAAACAGAAGCTGATAGAAGGTCTGATATTCTGAATGAATCTAAGGTTGCTCTTAGAAAATGGAGAACTAGACTCCAAATCACATTAACAATAGGAAGCAGGGAAATTTTTGCAATCATTACTAGGTACAGGGAATACAAATCTAGAATGAAAGCTGAAAAGCTATTGCAACAAGAAGTGAGCGAGGAACCGAAAGATGAAGAGGTTGAAGCGGGAGGGACCAATGCATAGTTTATTTTTAGTATTTTAAGTACTTTCTTTTAATCTGGCTCTTTAAGTTAAAGACTTTTTCTAATTTTCAGTATGGTTACTTTCAAGAAACCTTTACCAAAGACATTTGCTATGTTTAAATATGGGTTTGATTGATGTGATACAAATATTTTGTGTAAACTTTGTTTTACTCATTAGAACAAACTTTGTTATTTTGGATGTTATCTATTTTTTTGATATAGAAGACATTGGTGAAGTTTATGCATGTGTAATCTTTGAATTATGATGTATTGATTCATTATGTTTATACTAAATATTTTCCAGTGTGTTATCAGTTATTGGGATGATAGATGATATAATTTTCTATATTGTTGTGGTATTATTATCTGTGAATAAGGATTTTGCAGTTATTTGTTTCATCTTATCTTTTCTTAAGTAGTTTCAATTCTTGTTATATGAAATTGATAGATACCTTTGAAGCTTTCTGGTTAAAAGCCCCTTCCTTTACTTGCTTTCTGGTTAAAATAAACTTTAGTTGAAAAAAAATCATTGAATATTAGATAAAGGTAGCTGGAACCTTTTAAAACAAGCAAAGAATCGGTTTGGAAATTGTACTATTACCGATTCAACTGTAGTTACATTTATCACCTTTTGTGGGTGTAAGAATATAGGGTTAGGTGATATATTTGTTAACTAACAAATTTTTGGTGACTTCGCTGGGGAGCAATTCAGAAAATTAATTTTATGTGATGAGTTGCTCTATAATCAATAATAACGGTTCTTCAAAGGCATAATGTTGTTGTCCTTCAACCTAACGTAGATTGGTTAATTGCAGATCAAGAAGATATAATTACCGGTCTCAGGTTACTTGCTTGGAAACAAAGAAGAACTAATTATCAATATCACCAAGTTAATGAAGTATTAGAAGAAGAGGAAGAACTTGGACATATTATTAGAGAAAACACACTACATTTTGAGAAGGCACAAGAGATTGTGTTTGTAGAAAATATCCCACCTCCAGTTAGAAGAGTAAGGGCCCCTCCCGCACAAGTTCCTAGGAACTAAGTGAATAAAAGTTTTGAAATACCCCTCGAAATCATTAATAAGTTAAAGTTGGCAACTCTGTTGGCCTATCAGTATCCTATCTTAAACCTGGCTTCAAAAAGATATACTAGGGGTGACAAGAAAAAGGAAATTATAGATGATCATTTTGAGTTCTTGGAAACCGTTGATTTCTCATATTTCCCACCTACCCGAAAGGTCAAGACTATCACAAGACCTTCTTCCCCTCCTCTTCTGAAACCTATTGTATCTGGAGTCCAAAAGATATCTTTCCAAAGTCTTCTTTTGTATGGTACTACTCTTCCTACACAAGTAAATTTTCCTTTAGTTCCTCGAGTAATGGCATACAAATTCCATGGGGAGCTACGATAGGTCCCCTAGCTTTTGGAGCAGGTGCACAACTTCATGACTTGCCTAAAGGTTCAGGAAAAATAATACCCAAGTTTACTGGAGACGAGAAAGTTTCTCCTGATGAGCACATGAGGGATTTCTTTGCAGCCTCTTCCATTCTTACAGTACAACATGAAGATGTCGCCATGAGGCTCTTTTCAGAATCTTTGACAGACGTTGCTGCTGACTGGTTTTATTCCCTTCCAAATGGTTCTATTAATAATTGGGCTACCTTAAGAACAAGATTCAAGAATAGATTTAAGTCTATAGAAGATGATCAGTTCCTGGTTTCTCTGTTAGCTTCAATGAAAAAGGAAGTTCACGAGTCAAAACGAGATTTTGTAGCCAAGTTTGATAAGTTATATAAAAGAATTTCTGCAAACATGAGACCTGGCGCAAAACTGTTGAAAGCAATGCTCATAATCACTCTTCCACCAGATGTGAGTTTCATTATCAAAAGGGAGGGTGCCGCTGATGTAGCTGCTGCTCAAGTCAAGGCTATATCAATAGAAGATGACTTGATTATCTCTGGAAAATGGAAGAAAGAATTACAAACTGGGAGACCATCACTAGTGAATTCTACTAACCCAGTTATTCAGAGAATGGCCAATGACATAATCACTCTTAAGAGATAGATGCCTAGGGGTCCTATGCAGACACCCTATCAAGATATGTCAAGGAATTATCAAGCAGTTCCTAACAAAACTCCATTATTGGCTGCCCCAAATCAAAGGTTGGTAGTTGAAGGCCCCCTCCTCCCTCCTCTGAGTAAAGGAAACCACTGTAATTTTCATCTAACTTCATATCATGATGGAGCTACCTGTCTAGAGATGATTAGGTATATGCAAATGATTTCAACCAATGAACATATTGTGGAACCATATGTAGAAGAACCTAGTTCGTCCAATGATGCTGGCATGAATTTCTTTGAGTTCGTATCAGAAACAAAAACTGGAGAAGATGTATGTGTTAGAGTTGATGATCCTAATTGTGTTGTTTTTACTAGAGCACAACATGCCAAAGCTGATTAGAGTGGTTCATCTTCAGCCACGAAGTATATTTTGACTAGGTAGAAAAAGAAAGTTCAAACAACTCCTAAGAGTGTGCCAAAAGAGGTACCATCTTCTTCATCCTATGATAATATTCCTTCTAGTTCATTTGATATAGTTGAGTCCTATAAGAATACCAAAATCCAAATTTCACAGGTTGAATATTTGAGACTCAATCCCTCATAATTGGATAGGTTGGTCAGATATGTCAAACAAGAATCCTCACCATCTCAATGTAATGCCCAAACCTCTAGTGAAAATGAAGTCCGTCTTGAGAACCAGATCTGTTCTAATACTATTGATAAACCTTCAAGTTCACAAAACCCATTCATGAAACCTGGACCTTTTTATATATCATTATACATTGCTGGTTTTAGGTTAAGTAATTGTATCATTGATTCTGGAGCTTCCGAAAATGTGATGCCTGCCTAGATAGCTAAAGCTTTAGGGTTGTCTTATACCTCCTCTCAAGGTAAATGTTATTCCATGGATGGGTCGCCGGTTCCTATCATAGGCCAAATCAAAGATGCTCAAGTAGCCCTAGCTGCTTTTCCTAAGAAGAGATTAAAACTGACCATATTGGTTGTTGACATTCCAGCAAGTTACGACATGCTTTTGAGAAGGAGTTTTTGTAAGGATTTAGGTGGAGAGATACAAATGGACTGGTCTCATGCCTTGATACCTCTAGATGGAAAGAAAATACGCCTGAATCCTGAACCTAAAGCCAAATTCACTGTTTTAAAGTTTGTTGATCCAAGAGCAGACATTTTGTTTGTTGAAATAGGACTAGGAACTTACATGTGTACTTCTGACCATGGAGAAGATTAAAATTCTATCAGCCCTGATTTAATCAATGAATTGTGGACACTAGAATTTGATGGAAGTTTTGCTAATGTAGGGTCAGGCATTGGTGTAGTTCTGATTTCTCCTGATGGTTATAAGTTCCCTTTTTCTTTCAAATTGGAGTTTGCTAATACTAATAATACAGCTGAGTATGAAGCCCTATTGCTTGGTCTAAGTGTAGCCAAAGAAAAAGGTATCAAACAGTTGAAGGTTGTAGGAGATGCAAAATTGGTGGTGAAACAGGTGAGGAAAATTTACACTATGAAAAATAATCGGCTTAAGCACTATAGGAACAAAGTTTGGGATTGTATAGAATATTTTGATGTTTTTTCTATACAATATGTTCCAAGGGAGCAAAATACTAGGGTTGATTCTTTAGCAGTCTCAGCGTCATTACTCTTGCCTCATCCGGACTTCAAAGACGAGCCCTATAGAATTGAAATTGTATACATACCTAGTGTCCTTGATAATGTCAATTATTGGCAAGTGTTCAATAATGATCAACAAATTATTGAGTTTTTAGAGAAGGATGAAGCTTTTGCTCACATTTATTTTGAAGGTAGTGATGATAAAAGTGGTGACGTTCTAGAAGGCGATATCACTGCCCTTGATGGAAAAGAGACAAAGATTATCCAGTTAAAGGGTAATAAAATTTCGAAAGGATTAGTTTTCCTAGAGCATTTATTCGACAGACATGACCAATATTTGAAACAAAAAAATAAAGTCTCAATTGAAGCGTCTACTGAATATGACAAGGTGAATAGTGGTACAAATGATGATCCTAAGGTCATCTGTATTGGTAAATGTTGTTCCCAAGAAGAAAGATAGAGATTGATTTCCCTGTTGACACGCTATAAGGATGTCTTTGCATGGTGCTATGCAGATTTAAAGAAGTTTAGAAATGGAGAATTTCAACACAAGATTCCACTAAAACCTGGTGCCATGCCTTATCGGCAAAAACAACAGACTTATAATCCCAAAGTTTCATAAGCAATTTTTAATGGGATTGATAAAATGCTTAAAGCAAAAATTATCTACCCCATCCATCATTCCACATGGGTAGCTAACATAGTCCCTGTAAGGAAGAAGAATGGAGAAATAAGAATATGTGTTGATTTCAGGAATTTAAACCAAGCGTCCTTGAAAGATAATTATCCACTACCTGTGATGGATCATATTCTGCAAACAGTTGCTGGCTCCGAAATGATGTCTATGCTTGACGGTTTCTCGGGTTACAATTAGGTGGAAGTAGCTCTAGAAGACCAACATAAAATAACTTTCACCATGCCCATTGGTGTTTTTTCCTATAACAGAATGCCATTCAAACTTTTTAATGTTGGGGCAACTTTTCAAAGGGCTAAGGACTTATCTTTTGGAGATCTCAAGAATAAAATTATAGTGATCTATCTGGATGACCTAATAGTTTTATCTAAAAAGAGAGCCAGTCATCTACATGACTTGGAAGTTGTATTACAACGTTGCAGAGAGGAAGGTATCTCGTTAAACCCTAAGAAGTCTATCTTTGCCGTAACTGAAGGAAAAAAATTAGGCCATATTGTTTTGAAAGATGGAATTAAAATAGATCCATAAAGAGTGAAAGCAATTATGCAGCTGGGTTACCTACTAACAAAGATGGTATCAGGTCTTTCTTTGGTCAAGTGAATTTTTTGAGGAGATTTGTTCTTGATTTTGCTAAGCTAACTAAGCCTATTTCTGATATGATGAAAGATCAACCAGTGTTTAAATGGAGCCATGAAGGAAAGAAATATTTTACAGATATTGAAACAACAATTGCAAATGCTCCTACTTTGGTCCATCCTGATTTTGCTAAAGATTTCACTATATATAGTTATGCCTCTAAGCACACTCTATCAGCTATTTTGTTACAAAAGAATGAACAAGGTATTGAAGCTCCTATCTCTTTATGAGTACTCCTCTAAAGAAATATGAACTCAATTATTCACCATTTGAAAAACATGCATATGCTGTTGTGAAAGAACTCAAGAGCTTCAGGTTCTATATTCTTCATTCTCATACTACTGTTTTTGTTCCCAAAACCGCTATGAAAAGCATTCTTACTCAACAAGATATTGGATGCAACAAGAGAGGATCTTGGATAGCCTATATTCAAGAATATGATTTGGACATTAAGCCCACCAATTTGGTTAGGGGAAAGGGTCTGGCTAAAATGATTGTCGAAAATAAATCTGATGAAGAAGAAGATTTACCATTGGTGTTATTCACAAGCACAACAAATAACTGGTTTTCTGATGTTTCTTACTTCTTAACTTATGGTGACTATCCATCTCACTTGTCGTCAAAAGAGAAGAGAAATCTGAAGCTTAAAGCAAACAAGTATGTACTTTGGGAAGGGAACTTGTATAAAAAAGGTGTGGATGGAACTTTTCTAAGATGTGTTGATAAAGAGCAATAGAAAAGATTGTTGGAAGTCTTTCATGGTGAATCATGTGGTGGACATTTTTCGGTTTCTGTGACAACTTTTAAAATCTTGCGTCATAGATTTTATTGGCCTGGTATGTTTAAGGATGCATATAATTGGGTATCAAAATGTGAAAAGTGTTTAAAATTCACTAGTAGACCACAACTTGTTGCTTTAGGCTTTGAGACCCATTGTAATTGATGAACCCTTTCAACAATGGGGTCTGGATTTCATTGGGCCAATCAATCCTAGCTCTAGCGTAGGACATACACACATACTGACTGCTACAGATTATTTCATCAAGTGGGTAGAAGCTATTCCAGTGAAGAGCACTACCACTGAAGTTGTGTGTAATTTGCTGAAGGAGAATATTTTGGTAGGGTTCGGAGTTCCTAAGAAGATTATCGTTGATAATGCTAGTTCATTTTCTTCTGCTGAGATCACTCTTTTCTATTATGACTATGGTATTTTCCTTGCTCATTCATCTGATTATTATCCACAAGGCAATGGGCAAGCTGAGTCGAGCAATAAGAACCTAATCTCCATTATTAAGAAATTGGTCGAAGAAAATCAAAGAGGGTGGCATAAGAAGTTATACGATGCATTATGGGCTGATAGAATTGCATACAAAAGAGCTATTGGAATGTCTCCTTTTCAATTAGTATATTAAATTGATAGCACTTTTCCCATACCATTGAAGATTTCGACACTTGATTTACAAAAGGTTATTGAAGATGGGAAATTTCATGATGCCTTAGAAAAATGGATTATGTATTTGAACAAGCTGACATAGGAAAGAGAGATTGTGGTAGATAAGATCACTAAACATCAGCAAATGGTAAAAAAGGTTTTTGATAGAAGAGCTAGGAAAAGAGATTTCGTTGTTGGTGATTCAGTTCTTCTTTGGGATAGGAGAAGAGAGCCATTTAGGGAGCACATAAGAAATTTGATTCTCTGTGGAAAGGACCTTTCCTGATCAAGGAGCTCATTGGTGATCATGCTTTCTGATTGGCTTATCCTGATGGTACTGTTCTGCCTCTTGCCTACAATGGATAAGATTTGAAATTACTTAACTAATCATTTGTTGAGTTCGTCCTTGTACATAGTTTTCTTTCTTTTCTTTTGTTTGTTGTTTTGGTTTTGGCTTGTTTGGTTTTTGACTTCATTGCCCAATGAATAAGGCTTTATGTCATGTTTCTAGATTCTCCGCATCCTATTAGTCCTAGTCCCCATTCGGAGCCAATGTTACTCATAAATACACTATGTATCACGTGTTTCAATTATATCCCCTTTTCCATGCTTCCCGTTTAAGTTAAAGGCCTTCATATTCATTTTATTCCTTTGTCGCGGTTTTCCCTAATTTTCTAACCCTTTGTAACATGTTCTTCAAGTTTTGAAACTTAGTTCTTTGGCGCTCCTTGTTTGTATCCCTTGTCACTGGGTTTGTGTTTTTCTTAAATTTCCAATAGCCCGACTTATTATGCTTTGTAGCATCAAGTGTATGGTTGATGAGTCGAAGGTTCTCAAAACTTCATAACTCCTGACTTTGTGTTATTAAGTTTTAGTTTGCCACAACAAAGAGGTTTGTTGTTTGTTCCGTAGTTTTCAAGGCACCATTATTTGATTTAATAAGGCGTATGGTACATCCTGAATACGTCTTATCAAAGATTTTTTTTTTCAATGCACGCATACCTTAGGGTTTTCATTACTACAAAATAAAATAAAGTGTTGTATTAATTCAACACCAAATACATGTCTTGTAATTTTACATAGCTTAAGGTGGTGAGAACTTATTTCTTAAAACTTCGGCTATACCTCTACTTGCTGCTACTATTTCTTCAGGAATTCAAACATTTCTTTTAAGTGTGGTGAGCTCATGTAGTCTGCAATTGAAAATCGCTGGCTCGGTGTGAGAGATATAAAACTTGGAATTTTTAAATTGGAAGAATTCTGGACACGTTTGGAGAAAAAAGAAAAGTCTGTTGTAGATGCGAAGGTGCTCGAAAGTGGATTAGCTCATGCTGGAGGTTTCCTAGAAGTCGTGCTAAGCGTAGACCTAATTGTTGCATGTGCAAGAAGGTACATTCCAGAAACTCGAGAAATCAAGGCTGTGGACATGACCATTGTTGCTAAAATTTCCCATGGAGTCATTTCCCAAGCATTGAGAATTCTAGAAAAGGAACCTATAAAGGAGATGTCCGTTGAAGCAGCTAACGAATTTTTCAAGGTTAATGAAGCTTGGTGTAAAAATTCTATGGCCAAAGGATGGTTAAAGTCAGAGAAAAGAGGTAAGTCCCAGTTGCCCATTAAACTTAAAAGGGTGCATTTTAAAGTGGAAATTGTTGATATCATTGCTTTGCTACACCGCATTGTCAGGAATGCAAAAAATTGAACTATTTGAAGACTGGATGTGTCAGTTTATTTTGGTTATTTGTGATGATAATGTATTTATCGATTGGGTTAAGATAATTTTCTTTCATCTACATGAACATTTAGTCAATTTTCAAAAGACTGCCACTTTTCATCTGTTTTCTTGCTTGATATATATCATTTCCAGTTAGAGATCTTTCTAGCCAGGTTTGAAACCACAGGCATTGCCGAATTTTGGCATGCACATATATAAATGTTATCCACAATTCACCAAGCAAGTGGGAATGGGAGAATATTGCCTTGTTAATGATGTATTTTTGATGGAAGCCGTGAGGAAACTAGATGGAAACCTTGAAATGCATTTTTCCCCTGAATCAAAATATTTGCTGTTGAAGTTTGGAATTTTTTACATTCAGTTTGACAGATTTTCTTATTTAAGGATAGGAGGTTATGAAAAAGCCCCATTAAAATTTCCCAAATATCCTGAAGATTTATTGGTGTTTTTGGAAGTTTGTAGACAAATGGCCATGGTGAATATAAAATACATGAATATGGGAAAATGGGGGTATACTTTCCCGTTAATAACTCCTTCCTTCACATGAAAAAGCAATCAGATGGCTAAAGGTGCTGAAAAGGTTCTTAAGGAATATAATCTCCAATATTTATTTATGGGGACCAATTTTGAGAGCAAGGGTTTCATAAGAAAAAAATTGTATGCTACAATCTCATATTAGCATCAACCTTCCATTGAATATTTCTAGGAGGATTGTATTGATGAAAATGAAGTGTTCAGAAGAGATCATACGAGGTTAACCCTCGAGCAGATACAAGCTTTTGGTCTTTCTTTCCAAATTCTTGAGAATGTGACTGAAGATTCAATGGTCCTTTATCCTGAATATGAGAAATTTCTTGATAAATCTCACCCTAAGGTTGACTGGGGTAAGAGTGAAGTTTTGCATATGAGTGTGTGGGCTACACCGGTACTCAAAAGAACTCAAGATTGGTTAGAAGGGAAATGGCGGAAAGCTGCTGGTTCCATTCATGACCCAAAATGATCTCAGAAAATGAAAAGGGATCTAGTCAGGTAGTTGTAGGAATTGAATCATCAACAAGAATGGCTACTAGGTCTTCTAGTGTGAATTCACAATCTGGGGGTGATGGTGAAAAACCTAAAGAATCACTTAAATTGAAGTCGGTATGTGAACAAGACAACCCATCTACTCTTGTTCTCAAAAAGAAGACTCGTCAAACAAAACCTGTACCTGAGGATTCATATATCATTTTCCAACAGATTATTGAAGATAATACTTTCCCGCCTTTGTTTGAAAATCCTTCTTCTCATGTAGAAAATATATCAATTATTCCTAGTGAATCTAGGGAGGTTGTTCAAGGTAATAAAGGTTTTGTTTTGATAGAAAAATCTCTAGTATGGCTGAGAAAGGAAATAGAGAAGAAGAGAAAATACACTCCCACAACATCTTCTGGAGTAGACACGGTGGAAAAATTGCTCCAAAATTCCTTAGGGCCAAAGAGAGCTCAAAAAATGTCAAGAATATTAGATGATCCTGTCTCTAGTAACCAAATACTAGAGATTGTGGAGCCTTCAAAGGATTTGAAGGATGAAAGAACCACAACTGATTATAATATCATGCATGTGGACATGTGACCCAAGACACTTGAGGGTGATGTATATCACGCCAACTATTCAGTCAATACTTTAGCCAAGTGGGTAAAAGAAGAAAGAAAGTAAAGGGTAAAAGTACAATATCAGGTTTTGGGTTTTAAAAACTTTATCTCTTCTATAGTTCCCCCTTTTTGTCTATTGGAGCCCCAAGTTCTCAAGAAGGAGTTATTGATGAGTTTGCAATTCAGTTGATCAGAAAGAACTTAAACTACTCCAAGGCTGCCAGTGAATGGATTGATGAAATGTCTCAAGAAACTATGCTTTTTATTGGTAAATCTGTGATTTCTTATACTCGTATTGTTGATAAGATAAAAGAATTAATAACGAAGCTACAACAACATAGGAAATATCAGACCAGTCTTTACGCGCTTTCAGAAAAAATAAAGGAATTAATTTTCATGGATCGACTGAAGTTAATTAATGAAAAAATTGTGGGTGATCCAAAGGAGTTAGATCCCTCATGGCCTAACTCACTTGAATGAAAATTAAACATATATGATAACTTGGTGAAAGAAATTACTTAAGCACTGGAAAGGTATTTGGATATGTTAGCGGAAATCAAAGGGAATTGTGATGATTTACAAGTCTGATGAGTTCGACGAGAAGATTCTAGACTCAAAGGAGATTTGCTCACAATTCAAAGAAGTATTCAACAAGGAAATAGTAGATCCTGCTACAATGACTAAAGAATCTTTCTCTAAGCTTGGGAGGTTGGAGCTCTATCTTAAAACCTTTAAAAATGAAGTTGATAGAAGGTCTAATATTCTGAATGAATCTAAGGTTGCTCTTAGAAAATGGAGAGCTAGACTCCATATTACATTAACACTAGGAAGCAGGGAAATTATTGAAATCATTACTAGGTACAGGGAATACAAATCCAGAATGAAAGCGTGGGAAAAGTTGTTGCAACAAGAAGCGACTGAGGAACCAAAAGATAAATAGGTTGAAGTGGGAGGGATCGATGCATAGTTTATTTTTATTATTTTAAGTACTTTCTTTTAATCTGGCTCTTTAAGTTAAAGAATTTTTCTAATTTTTGATACGGTTACTTTCAAGAAACTGTTACCAAAGACATTTGCTATGTTTAAATATGGGTTCGATTGATGTGATACATATCTTTTGGGCACACTTTGTTTTACTCATTAGAACAAACTTTGTTATTTTTGCTATTATCTATTTTTTTGATATAGAAGACATTGGTGAAGTTTACACGTGCATAATCTTTGAGTTATGATGTATGGATTCATTCTGTTTATACTGAATATTTTCCAGTGTGTTATCATTTATTCTTATGATAGATGATATAATTTGCTATATTGTTGTGGTATTATTATCTGTGAATAAGGATTTTGCAGTGATATTTGTTTCGTCTTATCTTTTCTTAAGTAGTTTCAATTCTTTTTATATGAAGTTGATAGATACCTTTGAATCTTTCTAGTTAAAAGCTCCTTCCTTTACTTGCTTTCTAGTTAAAAGCGACTTTAGTTGAAAAATATTCATTGAATATCAGATAAAGGTAGCTGCAACCTTTTAAAACAAGCAGAGAATCGGTTTGGAAATTGTACTATTACCGATTCAACTGTAGTTACATTTATCGCCAATTGTGGGTGTAAGAATATAGGGTTAGGTGATAAATCTATTAACTAACACGATATGTATATCCAAAATAAATCCATCATAATTACATATCATCATAAATCAACTAACAACTATAAATCAACAAATACAATTCATCATTTCTCAAATACATTAATCACAAATGATTGTATCAAATATTATTACATGAACACCATAAACACAACATCCATAAGCATATCAATACCATCCATGGAAATAAAGTGTGCATCATCCATAAATATTATATGCATCAAAATGTATCAGGTACACCAACTATCACAAGATTTAAATAGAAGTACATAAAGTAGGGGTCTCAAACCAAAGGCTTGATTTTAATGTATTTAGTGGCTCATAAATTAAATATTTTTTCACCAAACTGGGGGAGAAATAAATCCCATGCCTAGGTAAGTGGAGGCTTTTTTGGGCTTCTTATAACTCCTTAAGAATTTGAATTTTGCATTAAAATTTGAATTGGAGTGGGTATGAGCACTGAGGGTGGAAGTAGTGGGGTGAGATAGAATGGAGATTTTTTTTTAGCAAAAGAATTAAAATTATTACAGGTAAATGAAGAAAGGAGGAAAAAAGGAGGAATCCACACCCAAAAAAGGTAGAGGAAAAACATGTTTTGGGACTGATTTGTGAAGAAAATCCAACTCTTAGGATGAAAGTCTACACCAGAGATTGAAAGTGAGTAAAATCAGAGTTTTGAAGTAGAAAATGAAAGAAGACTTTCCTTGGCATCCATGAATGATTTTTCAAAGATTTGGAGCTGCATTTGTTGATGCTTGTAGCTGGGTTGAAGCTATTAGATTTGTTTTATAATGGTTTTGTGGGAAATATTTCCTGTAACAATATTTTGGTGGTGATTAGATGATTTACTATAGCTTGTTGTTGCAAGTAATGCAAGTTTAATTTGAAAATAAAAATTACTTCTACAAATTTAGATTTATGTGTAAATGGTTTTCTTTATGAAAAAGGGGTTTTGATGTTGATTTTTTAAATGCTCTAAGATAGAGCTTGGATTGGGATTTGATTTTGGTTGCTAGTCTTATCCTTCATCTTCAAGATTGTTCCGCTTTCAGATTTCTTCATGTATTGTGTGCCATGAAATAAGAAGTTATTTTTTCATGCTTTTGGCTGCAATTCATGTGTTTTGAAAGTTGAAGTTCTATGAGAGAAATTGTTGCAATGATTGACAATCCTTTTGGATTCTCAGTCATTGATATGCATCATATGGTTATTATTGGGAATTTACCAATTTGTAATTAAATTAATAATTAGTCATTATAATTAATAATGACATTATCACTTTAATAATTAACATTGATTTATATTATAAATAATATTTAATTAATATATTTTTTCAAACTAATAGAATAATATTATTTATTAAACTTTGCTTCCTATCATTGTTGAGCCTCCTCCTACTACTCATCTTCCTTTGGTGGTGTTTACTAAGGCTAATTCCAATCCTCTTGTGGTGGTTGGTGTCTCCTTTGCTTCTAATTCAATACCAATTAAGATTTTTGATATGTTTTCTTTGGTCATACATCTTCAGTCCTCTCTAGCTCATTTGACATTCCATGCCAGGGTGACAGAGGTAGGATCCCCTCCTCTATCCCTAAACCTTGAAGATGAGGGTGAATTTGTGTTATGGAATATTGTTTAAAGGAGGAAGAAATGTTTTCCTAAGTTTGTTTTAGATTCCTATATATTGGTCAAGTGTGTGAGTGTTGCTCGATTGAGGTTTGGGATTATGTAGGTGAGTTTTGGGCTTTTGATGTTGTGTTTTGTTTGCTATGCTTCATTGTTTCATGTTGCACTTGTAGAATTAGTCTTAGTCTTCACTATTTTATTTGTATTAATAATTTTACAAGGTTCGGGAAACTTTCATAACCCCCTTTTTACCCTTAATAAAAAAAATTACTAATTAAAATAAACAATAATAAATTTATTAGTTAAATTATCATTTTAAAACATGCAATATTTGTATGATTAAAAAAGCAATCCAATTTTTTAAAAACACTTAAAGGTTATATACAACCATTATGTAGTAGTTATATAGAGTTGAATGTGTGTATTGGGTATGCGCATGGAAATAGGGGATTGAAAGGGGGTCTTAAGTGGCCACTTTTCTTCTTCTTTTGAAATCAATTAAAAATTGACCTTGGATGAGAAATTGAAGATAGTCACGCTCAAATTTTAAAGATGCAATAAGAACAATAATTATAGTTCTTTGAATTTCTTTCTCAACTATTATTTTTTCAAAAAAATGGTGGAGATTAAGAGGTTCAAATAGGAGAGCACACAAAGTGCTCTTGTTTTTGTCAGAAAAATATAGTGTCTATTGTGTTTCCCCAAAAAAGAAAATTTTAAAGTATTTCACAAATCACTTCAATGGAAAATTAGCTAACATCATATAGTTTTTGCCTAATTTTTTTGCTAATTTTTTAATGAATATATTATTTTTTACTAATTTTCAAAGTGGACTCATCCCAAAAATAAAAAAATAAAGTGTGCTCCCCCTATTTTTTTTGGAAACTAATTGAAATTCATTTTTTATTGTGTATAAAATAGAGTCTAGAATATAAAAAATGTAATTTGTTTCAAATTTGGATGAATGGATAAAAAATGACACCAAAAATACTACACATAAGTTTTCCACAAAAAATGAAGACACTAACAATCAAAATTAAAGATAAAAAATTTAACATATTCAAAATATAAAAAAAATACATGGTTAGAAAGGTAAGAGAGCTTGACATTATTGTGGTATTTTTTTAGATCAATATTGAAAGACATGCAAATTTGGTGGAGAGTACACTCAATATTTAGGTGCTATTCTATATTTTGCACAAAACGTGTCTTTGGGTGTTGACATGTGAGTTCAATCCTTTGGATTGGATGTCCAGGAAAATCCAAACCTAAGGCTTGGAAATACGCAATGCAAGTTATAGCGCGAGTGCGTTATAGTGTGCTCATATTTGTGTAGAAGAAAAAATCTAAAAACGGTAAAAATTACATGTGGATCCCATGATTTTGGACCCACGTGCTATGTTTTATCCTACATGCTATGGTTCTTCGATATAGAAACACACTTTTAATGATTTTGACAAAATTATAATCACTAGTTAGTAAATTTACCATTTCTTGTTTTATTGACACAAAAGATTCAAATTTCATGCTTTTAGATTGAATTTGATAATATCACTATCAATTATTTCTTTCATGTTTTGAAGATTTTGAATGATTATTTTGATGCCTTGTGTTTGAATTTGATAACATGCAATCATTGCTTCCATATTTTTGACTAATTTTATTAGATTGATATATAATAAAAAATCATACCAAACAAGTTGATGAAGTCAAATATTGAAGGACTATGAATCCGAAAATGAATAAGACAACATTACACAATTAAGAAATTGAATCTTAGAGTTCAAGGTACATCCTTTTTTATATGTCAATTTGATATTGATCAAATTCATTAAACATAGGTTGAATTTATTTAACTAGAAATGTGGGGTTAGCATAGTTGATTATATTTTAATATTTCATGATGTCAATATATTTATATGTATATGTTTGTAATTATAATGCTATATACATGTAAGGGGTAGAATTCCATATCCTAAACCTTTACCTATTTTTTTATGCCACTTTGGTGTATGTTATATATATTTAGGGTCTTATCACTTAACATGCATCATTTAGTACATTAACCAACCCTAACCTATAACTTATCACCTAGATCTACTCTATCCATCATCTTCAAAAATGACTAGTGTGTTTCATTAGGCCTTGTCCTCCCTAGATTAGGCCCTATATGTGGTCCTATCCATTAGAGTGGATTTCATCTACCTATTATTACTTCCTATTTTAATTTTAAATCTCTTGCTTCATAGACCAACTTCTTGAATTGTGAATGTTATTTTTCTATCCCATCAACTTGCATGCCAAAAGTCTTAAGTTGTATGTGTAGGAATTATATTTAGGTACATAATTCTAGGTTGCTTAGGATCATCAACTCATTCTAAGAATACTATACAACTAGCCTATATGATGGATGATTTTTTGTAGGAGTTAATGGCAAACTCCTAAAACCCCAAGATCAGTTGCCAAACCAAAATATCTTCCACAAGAGAGAAATGAAAAGACTAACTTGGATGATTAAGGATGCAAGATTGCAAGATTGAATATGTCAAATGTACATAAGATTCCTTACTTATAAAGGCAAGGTTATGAGATAGGATTAGACAAGATCATGACATGTTTCTTAATCTTATACAATGAGGTAACTACCTAAAAATTATTAAATGACTTAGAACACAAGTATTAAATGCCATAATAAGATAAGAGAATATCACATTTTAGTGCCAAAATTTCATAACCTTACAATTTTATGTATTGTTTATTATATTTAGCTTATTACTTTAAAAATGCATTTTATACCTTCTTTTATTAATTCAATTTCTAGATTCATTCAAAGTGTTAATGATGTTCCATTCAATGCATGTGATGGTGATTTGGATTTGCCTATGTCACTCCGTACCTTTGATCCTTCTCATAAAATTCCTCTTGTTTTAGAGGATATTTTATCACAAGAAGATGAAACCATTGATACTTTTCTTAATGTTACTCTACCTTCTCTTTATTCCAATGCACTCTCTTCTAGAGATGATGCATCAGTGAATGATGAATCTGCTATCACATCAGATACTCCAAGGATAGATGTTGAGCATATTTCTTCAAATAATTCCTCTATAAGTCAACTGAATTCGTAAATATAATTGCAGTCTTTGTAACTCCTCAAAGGCCTAAGAGACCGATCATTTATGTGACTCTAGTTAGTCCTCCTAAAATGATTCATTCTATTTGTGGGGTTCCTATTGAAAGTGATATGCCAAATATTTATACAAAATTCATGAAATCTAAGGCTACCTCTTATAGAGTGGTAGCCCATACTTATAATACTAGAAGGAATTAGAAAAATCTTAATCAACCTACTTCTTTACCACCTTCTCAATCAAACCTTCCTCAAGCACCTAATCCTACAGCTAAGCAATCGAGTGAGTATGATCTTGTCGAGCAACTTCACATTATTCCTATCAAGATCTCACTTTGGGATTTGCTTCAGACTGCTCCAGTTTACCAAGGTATGCTTTAGGAAGCCTTGCAAAATATTCTCTTGCCTTCTTCCGCTAGGCTGATGGATGTTAATGTGTTGATAGATCATATTCATGTGGATTTTTTGAATCTTACATTCCATCCACAAGAACTCCTGCCCCAGAAGTGTAGAAGCAAGAAAATAATTTGATGATAATAGTTAACATTAATAATATTAACATTAGACGTGTTCTCATTGACACTAGTTTGGTGCTCAATGTATGTAGCATTGATTTATTTCCTAAAATTAAAATTGATTCAACCTCTCTTGTTGCTTCTTCCTTATTTATTCGTGTGTTTGATAATGTCAGTCGGTAAGCCTTATGAATGATAATATTTCCTTTGAGTTTGGGAGTCATTATCGTACCCACCCTGGTATATGTTATGCTAGAAAAATTTCCATATAATCTTCTTCTCGAAAGATTGTGGATTCACGCTATGGGTGTAGCCCTGTCTACCTTGCATAAATCCTTCAAATTCATTCATAATAATCAAGTAGTCACAATCAGGGTTAACCCTGATGTGTACTTATGTGAGATGGCAATTGTTGGTCATGCTTTGATTGCACCTACTCTTAAAAACCTTGTCCCTTCATTATCTTCTAATGCGTTGAAATCTACTCCAACAATACCTATTACAAAGGATACTCTTGAGACAGATGTCCCTGAAGAAGGAAACCCTGAGTCTACTCCTACTTCTTCTCCTAAATTGAATGCATGTCTCGGTGATGATTGGGGTTCCTTATACTTTATAGCGTCCTTCATTAGGGAATATAAAGTCAACCCTATCACCTTTAAATCCCAAAAATATCATTCACATCCACTATCGAAGATGATTATTTTAATATCCTTAATGTTGATCCTCTCCCTTCTAAGGAGTTGCAATCACATTATGTCTTTCGATTTAATATTCTTTCTAAGCATGGGTATAAAGGAAAAGGTCTTGGGCACATGGAATAAGGAGTTAAGGTCCCTTTGGAACCAACATCTCGCTCTTTTGCAAGGGGTTTAGGTTACGAGCCTTCTCATTTTTCTCCATCCCCTTCTCCATTATCTACTGTTCTTATATCTTCTTCTTGTGAGAAGTCAAAACCTTCTTCACAAGAGAAAGGGTTGCTTCTTGCTCCTCATCCTTTATCTGAGCAATAGAATATCTTTTTGAGGCTTCTCAAATCCCACTCAATTACTCTTCCTCCTACACATAAGACATCTCATAAACATGATAAATCAAAACATTCTTTTTGTGCATATCATCAAGTGCTTGGCCATTCCACTAGTGAATGCCGAGCCTTAAAGGCCAAAATACAACCTTATTGATTCTGGTGTCATCACTCTTTCATTGTTGATGCACTTGTATTTTCTTCACATGACAAGTGCTATCAAGGTCTACATCTATCCTATCCATTCTAAGCATCTTCTCATGTGGTTCTTACAACTCTCTTCTATTGCATCACTACCTCTATGTAGAATTTGTAGCTTTGCCTACTCATTTCCATTCATGGTGGTACAAATTGCATGTAACTGTACTTCCTTTGGGGTAGAAACATAATATTATCTAGCATGGTTATCCTCACCTGTACGTTGGGGAAAGGGGTAACTTGTTTTGGAGGTGTACGTCCTTCTTGAGCACCCCCTCTCTTCTTTCTTCCCCTTTTCTTCTCCTTAATCCATCAACATAGTAAATATGCTAATGTTTTAAGGGGATGCTATCACGTCATCTTATTCTTATTTTTTAGAAATATATCTTAAAAATCTATATGTCTTATAATCTTGTCGTCTAGCTTGGGGGCAACTTGACTAGACTTGTCTTGTGTTTTTTGTGATTGTTCTGCAATGCAGTTTGCAGAAGCCATGGGTCTATGTGCTTGTCACATGGTCTCTAGCTTGCTAGCCATACTTATTAGTGTCGTCTTTATTCGCTTGCCGTATAGTCTCTAGCTTGCTAACCATACCTATCATGATGTCTTTATTTGCTTGTCGTATAGTCTCTAGCATAATATAATTTGCTAGCCATACTTATCAACGATGTCTTTTTATTTAATTATATTATGTCATGTCTTTAAATTATGTAATGTCTATGGATTTTATCAATACCTATTTTTTAATTTTTTTCCCAATGTGTGTTTACAACTAACATGTTTGTGGTGAACTTATAGTCAACTCTACCGGATAGAAGACCTATGTCCTCTTTGTGTCTTGGCTCAACTTTACAATTGTATATATCAAATCGAAGACCTACATCCTCATCATCCTGAGTATATTCTCTTCAACTTCTTTCACTCTCTTTTTCTCTCTGACATTGGATGCTTCCTTGTCTTTTGGATGCATTCTTCTCCTAAAGCAATCAATCCATACATTCTTCTCTTCATTTAAGAATTCTTCTATGTGTTACTTCTTGTTATTTTGGGAATGGCACGTAGTATTGAGACAACCTCCCACATTGAGGTCTCTTTTACTTTGCTGAATCAAATCCTTTTAGTTTATTTTTTATGTATCTTTTTGTATGTTTTATCCATGTTTTTATTTCTAAATATGTATATGTTCTAACACCATGACTTAGTAACTTTTTATTTCTAACCCTATTGTCTTGTGCAAATCTTTCTTGTCTAATATGTTTGTGTTGTAGGTCTTCACCCTGGGGGAATGCTTCCTTGGTTCGAAGAGCTATTTTCTTCCTCTACAATATCCTTTTAGCATCATGTTATTTATTGTTAATATATTTACTTTACTATGTATATTCGTATAGATTCATAAGCCCATTAAAGTGGGGGGAAAATGTAGTGTTAAAAATTGCTTACCCTTGCAATTTCACCTACACTTTTGAATCCACTTTAGAGTCCACTCCCTTAGTATTTATGTAGGCTCATTTCTGCCCTTACATCAACCTTTTTCCCCTTAGGATGCTCAAGACCCTCTTTCAAAAACTATCTTCTTGTGTCATCTTTGTGTTAAACCTCATGTTTTCCTCATTCCCACCATTTTGAGCATGATTTGTCTGGAGACTAACACACCACATGGATGTCCGCATTTTGCGCTAGTGTCCCATGACATTTTAACATTCAAATGTCTATTTTGAGCATGTTTCCACTTGTCACCTACCTTGGCCAATGAAAATGGTCAAGACAACTTATAATAGCTCATGGACCTTCTTTTCCCTCCTCTTCTCTCTTTTAAATCTATCTTTTCACTTCTTGGTCTCTCTTGTTCTTTTCTCTCTTGCTCTCTCATTCTCTCTTCTCTTTCTCTTTCTCTCAAGCTTTCACAACACCTTATATCTTGTTACAACTCTCTCGAGTTCTCACAACATTCTCTACAACTCTCTTGGCTCTCACAACTTTCTCTTTCTTTCTCTCTTTGGATTTCTCAAGCCTTGCAGTTATATCTATTTGTCTTATGTATTTGAGAATCTTGGGATTTATTGTTAGAGTAATAAGTTAAGTACTTAATAATTTAATCGTATTGATTAATTAATTTACCTTTACTTTATTTCACTTAAGCTAAACTTAGGCCCTTTAATAATTAATTATTTATCCTGGGGTTTTCACTTTAGGGTTTCAATCTCCTTTCTTAAGGATTGATCTCTTTGTAATTATTCTATTCTAGTTAATGCATTTTTGCTTGATGTTTGTAGAGCACCATTCTTGTGTCTCTTGATCTCCTTTGGTGACAGGTTATTTGCTTGCAGGTGTTCATTGGGATTTGAAAGGTTGGATTATCAACTTCTACATTGTATCATTTGTTAGAATTGTGAAACAAGCACAAAAACACGAGCCACGGGATCAAACAATGAACAAATACACCTTCCACACAAGAGATTTGCAAACAAAGAATGCTATATTCCTCAACAAGAAAAACTATATAAGCAAGAGACTCTCAAGAAGATATGAAAGCTCAAGATAAATACAATGAGGGTTGAGTGCTTTTGTAGCTTTTTCTTGTTGAGGAATATAGCATTCTTTGTTTGTAGATCTCTTGCGTGGAAGGTGTATTTATTCGTTGTTGGATCGTGTGGCCCGTGGTTTTGTGCTTGTTTTAAAATTCTAACATGGTATCAGAGCTCAAGATTTGCAATCTTCTTGTTCCTTTTTTGTGAGATCTTTCCTTGAAGTAGTTTTTCAGTGCATCCAGGGTCAAATTAGACCTCTCCATTGAATCTAGAGCTGCTAGAATAACCAAGATTCACCTTTGTTTTGTCAAATTTGGCTTCCTTTTGTTAGATCTGTGAGACTTTGAAGAAAGGGATTTTTTGCCAGATCCAGGGGTGCCTGATTTTTTGGGGCATTTTGAGCCCAAATGGACCTCACCATTGTGCTCAGAAGACCCAAAAACCTTAAGATCGCTTGTCAAATCACCGAAATCCGAGACGGGAGTTTCTGAGGCAAAAAAGTTTTGCCAAGGAAGCTGCTCCCTAGCACAAGAAACAAGGTAAAAAAATTTCTTGAAAAAAAAAAATTAATAAAAATTTTGAAAGCCCTTTTTTGGGCGCACCAGTTTTTTTGACTTTTAAGGAAATTATTATTATTATTTTTTAAGGCAACGAGTACCCTAAGGTATGCCGACCTGCCACTCTATGGCAGGCGACAACCCCTTGGGCCCCACCACCCTGTGGAGGGGTAGGAGGGGGTACGCTTCTTGCCTTTATGGAAAGGCGGTGAACCCTCCTTGCGCCCTACCCACAAAAACAAAATTATAATACATTTTTTTAAATAAAAGTTTTTAAATATTTTTTTCTTATTAAAAAAATATAAGTTTTTTAATACGATATATATATATATATATAGTTTTAAATATTTTTCCAAAAAATATAATAGTTTTTTAGGTTTTAACTTAAAAATAAAAACATGTCTTTTTTGCAATATTTTTTTGCAAAATAAAATCCTCAAGCATTATATTGGAGGATTTTTTTCCAGCACCTCTAAAATTGGTGGGCCTCTAATTCTGAAGGTGTTTTTGGTAAATTTGGCAAAGATCTTTTTTTTGCCCTACTCAGCCCCTCTCCATTGGGCTTTTCACTTTTGCACCTCAACTTCCAGAGGCCATATCTTAGCCATACGATGGTCTTTTCGAGTGCAATTTTTTTTTAAACGGGGTAGAATTTTGAGCTCTTCGCGGTGGTGAAGGTTTTTTTTTCTAGTTTTCACTTTTTTTTTTGCAAAAGTCTATTTTCTTAGTGATGTAGCTGTTTAGTTCTTGTTTTGGAGACTTTGACATGCCATATCTTCTGCATCCAGACACATTTTTGGGTTATGTTTTTTTTAAAGTACATTTTTTTCATGTACTTCATCATGGTGCTACCAATTTCCTCTTTTTCTATCATAGATTTTTTTCAGCATGTAGTCCTTTTTGGACCTTATGGGCTCACATTGCATGTATTTATCATCTATAAACACACTGAGATAAAGTACCTCTGTATTGCACCTATATTATGGGATCTTGCACATCACTTTGTGCCTTATTGTACTTGCACTATGCTATAAATTGCCATGGGGGTTGATGTTTTCCTTGGTTTTTCCTTCATACCTTTCTCATGTGTGTGTGCCTTGGTTTGCACACCCTTTATATCTGCTTGTACATTCATGTCTGCAGATTCATATGTTCTTGGTTCTTTATCATGTACTACATTCAAGCAATCAGTTTCAGTGTACTTGTCATACCTCTCCCTTGTCAACATTATGGGGGGGTTTCTACTGTTGGTGCTAATGCTTCCTTGGTTTCACGTTGGAGTGAGCTATGTAGACAATATTTGTTCCGATGTACTAGGCGGATGCAGCGACTAGTTACCCATGCATTTCAGTGAGATGGAGCACTTACCATATGGACACTCTTGCATTCCTATTTTTGGAGGCGACCTATTTTCACTTGATCAGTTCTTCAAACTATTGGTACTTGTTCCATATGTATCTTTGAGTTCTTGATGTATGCCTTGGTTTTCCATCAAATTTGAGTAGTGTCGTTGGGGGAACTCATACATATTCTTGTCTTCTTGATCCTGATCATCATATGTTTCAACAAAGGTTCTTCTTTCAGCATTTCAACAGTCATTCTATGACAATGTTTGTAGCTTCTTCCTGCTCTAGTGGTGTTTTTTTATGTCCATCCTATGTTCCTATCTTTTGGGATAATTTCTTCTGGATTGGAGGCTTCTTCGTCCTTCACTCTTGTTGGAGGCTTCTTCAGTCCTTCACTCTTTTTAGGAGGCTTCTTTAGTCCTTCACTTGTTCCTATTCTTTTTGGGACATTCTTGTTTGGATGCTTCTTAGTCCTTCACATGTATTTCTTTTGGAGAGGAGTTTTTCCCATGAGGTTTTCTCCTTTTCTCCTGTTGTGAGAGATCTTTTACATTTGTACATGGGTACCTCATCAGGCCTAGTTGTCGGGGCCCATCTTTGCTTTCATGCATTTTGTCCTTAGCTTTTTAGCTTCTCCCTAAGTTCATCTTAAGGGGGGGTGTTAGAGTAATAGGTTAATTACTTAATTAATTTAATCATATTAATTAATTAATTAAGTCACCTTTACTTTATTTCACTTAAGCTAAACTTATGCCCTTTAATAATTAATTAATAATTAATTATTCATCCTAGGGTTTTCACTTTAGGGTTTCAATCTCCTTTCTTAAGGATTGATCTCTTTGTAATTATTTTATTTTGGTTAATGTATTTTTGCTTCATGTTTAGAGAGCACCATTCTTGTGTCTCTTGATCTCCTTTGGTGACAGGTTATTTTCTTGCAGGTGTTCATTGGGATCTGTGAGGTTGGATTATCAATTTCTACATTTATCACATCCCTTGTCTATACATTTATCTTCTTGTCTATTTATCTTTCTATCTATTTGTCTATTTGGCTGTCTGTGGAGGTGAAAACACTAAAATGAGGGTTTTACTAAGGCAAGCCCCTAAATAGCCCAACACTTTCTCTCAGTCTTATGTGTGTAGGTGTTGGAGACATTTCTTTGCTGGAGGCTTCATTACTTGGGTGGTTGTGAGCACTTTCTTTCTCCTCCTTAGTTTTATCATCTACATTCCATTTAGTCTATATTTCATCTAGTTTACATTGATTTAGCTTTTGTTATACTTTGTTACTTTCCCATATTTCAAGAGTTATTAACAATCAAAATAGAAGTAGTCATTTTGCTATTTTTTGTGATAGTCTTGAGTTTTGGTTTATATGATATGCTAGCGTGGTGCCATTGAAATACCATCATGTCACACTATGTTCCTTGGACCATACTATCATCCTTGGACAAGAGCTTGCTAGTATGTCTAGAAGACCTTTGTGACCTACTCTTTTTATTTCTAGAACTCTCATCAATTTTATCCCATCACCTGAGATTCATTCCTTGAGGTAGTTGAGGACCATTTTCTGCTTGAAGACTCTACTTGTCTTGAGACTTGAGGACCATTTTCTCCTTGAAGACTTTACTTATCCTAAGAATTGAGGGTAGAAAATTTCCTCCTCTACACACATGACACCTAATACTTCTAGAAATATTCCTAGGACCTAAGTGGAATTAACATGTAAATAAGACCCACTAATGAACTAGATAGGTCAACACCCCCCTTAAGTGAAACTTAGAGAGTAGATTATTCTAAAAATGATACAAATATGAAAGGATGGGTCTTGGATACAAGGCCATGTTAGGTACTCATATATAATGCAATTTCTCAAAAATGGAGAAAAGGAGAAAACCCAGTGGAACAAAACTCCTCTCCAAAAGAAAGAAAATATACAATCAAATTCCCCTCTGTAGGAAGAAAAGAAGAGAGACTGTATAGCCCCCCAGAATAAGATAACCTGTTGCAAAGAAATATTGGAAGCACACTGGAAGAGTAACTCTAGAACCTCAATCCAAGCAACAAAGGATAAGATGAGTCTAATTCCTGGAAAACTAGAAACTATTGATTGTTGGAGCAACTCTAGAATCATGATTGATGCAACAAGAGATAAAACCATGTTCTAGAACTGAAATGAAGTGCAAGGATCACAATAACACCTTCCCACGTGACAATATGTCCAAGTGATCAACCAGAATGTGAATACACATAAATCTAAATAAAGGATACATGGCTGAATCTGGAAAAAGTGCATGGAATGCGTGATATATCTCCTTAATACCTTTCCAATGTTGCAATAATCATAAAAAATTAGAGATTGTGGAAAAAACTTATAAGCTTGGGAGCTAAAAATAAAAATATGAATTCAAATAGAAAATATTGACACCAAATAGTAGAATCTAGAAAAATAACCTTCATGACTACAAAATACATAGAGCCATCTTTCTAATGATATCTTTTTTTTGAAAATATGATACTATCGTGAAAGTTATTGCCATTTGAAAAAAGTTTTTGGATTCAAGCTTTAGGGGGCCAAAAATGGGCCCTTGGGCCTTAATCTCCTAGGTGCCCATGTGACCAACTATTGACATAAAGGTTTAAAAAATATTAGCATCACCCAACGAAAACAAAGGAGTAGAGGATCTCGCACGTCATTGGTGGCAGGGCGGTGGGCCAAAGGCCACATCGCCCAGGGCATTAGACCCCAGTGGATAATTGATGGTGATTGTGCGTTGTTAAGCCCATGACTAGTAGTTGATATACAACCGACGATGAACAATATTAAAAATAAATTTTTATTAATAAAAAATACCTTTTTCGTACTGCCTTCCGAAATTGAATTATACAAACAATACATAGGATTATGCCAACGACCAAGTATGTAGAATATTTTACACAAAATATGCCAGAAGAGATGCTAAGGAATATTCTACCCAATTGGAGACCTACAGACAATGATGAAATGTACAAACCATATGGTATGAAAATTGTACACCTGTATAGACAATAAATGATGGTTGAGCAACAAAAAATCTTTGATGACCTCGGGACAATGTGTTTGTAGACACATAAAATATACTGATTGACATTGTGCATCTGATCTTGACTTACTAACATCATTTCTTTCCTAAATCATCTTCTCGGCTCAAATCATTTAATCAAATTCCTTATTCATTAAATTCCACGTTATTCCTCCTTAATTGAATAAATCATTTTATCTAATTAAGTCAATCTCTTTGTTAATTGAATCAATCCATCTGTTCTAATTATCCCTATTTAATTAAATAATTAATTTATTTGATTAAATTTCTAAAGTCTATCCATTAAATAAAATAAATTAAAACCTTATTTGATTTAGTTTTTTAACACTCATCTCTTTTAATTAAATAAATCAAAATTCTTATTTAATTAGCTCTATCATATTCTCTCTTTATTTGGATGAAATAAATCCATAAATTTGAGTCAAATAGGTCACATCATTCAATCCTCTCACAAATTAATTAACCCTTAATTAATTCTAATTCTCATCTCATGTCCCATCCTCTTTCTAGATAATGCAGATGTTGCATTATGAAAAATAGATTTAATTCATTTATTAAATCTCTATTTTCCTCACAAGGCATCTTTTGAATATTCTCTCAATTTGAATTCAAAAAATTCCAGTCAACATACATCCAACAAGGCACAAATTATCTTACATGTCCTTTGCCTTGAGCCAAGTGGCATTTATTGCATTTTCCCTTCCTCTTGTACATGTCATTTCAACAAATCAAATTCAAAATTATGCATTTATTGGCACAAACCCCAAATCTTGCACATCCTTCACCCATTCATAGCTTGACAAGTGGCATCATACCATTGGATGAATGTTAGTCCCACATTGCTCAAATTTGGACATTCTTCCATCTTGGAATTCTATAAATAAAGAGCTCATCTCCTCATTTATCCATCCACAATTTATGCAAAGTTACCATGCTCAAATATCTCTCAAATTTCATCCATTATCATTGAGTTCTTAGTTAGGTTTTGCAGATTTTTGGCTTGGAGCTCTCATCCTTCATCAACAAAGTGGATCAATCATCTTCAACACATCAAGTTTACATCTTAGGAATTGGGAAAGGGCCAATTTTCACATCAAATTGGCACCAATTCCCCCATGGGATCATGAGTTTGCATCTTTAATTAGGATTGAATCTATGTTTCTTTGTTTCATTATGCTTTTCATTGTTTTCTTTCCTACTTTGAGTTTGTAAATGGATTTCATGGGGAATCCTTGTTTTGGCTTGCAATCTCTTGTTTAACTTATTTATTCTTGTTGTTTTGCAGGTACCAAGGTGGGGGTTCACACAATATTCAAATTTAATAATTTGACAAGTGATCTTTAGGTTTTGAGCCTTTTAGATGCAATGGTAGGGTTAGTTTTGGCCCAAAGTGCTTCAAAAATTTAGCTACCTCCAAGATTTGGTAATCTTCACCCAACTTGAAACCCTTGTAGATCTTGCCTGATATGTCAAATTTTGATGAAAAAAAGATAATTCTAAATTTCTATGACACCTTGGATTCAATCATGAGGTCTTTGGATCCCAAAATCATGCCTACAAAATTCTCCTATCCAAATTATGTCCCTCAGATCTAGGAAGGAGTTTGCAATACTAGAGATTTGATACCA